>VZRX01017720.1:0-20290 GCA_013398075.1 Notiomystis cincta | reverse complement strand
CTCTAGAGCGGAGGGTGCTGTGTGTTGTGGGGTGCTGCTCTGGCGTCCCCGAGCCAAGCACCGGCGTGCAGGGCGCTGCGGTGGGGGAAACTGAGGCACGGGGGTGCCGGCTGTGATTCCCCGTCCAGGGACAGGGGCTGGCATTGCACCCCTGCTCGGGGCTGTCGCTGTCCCTGCGGTCAAGTGCCACGCGATGGTGCTGTCCGCCACCCAACCGCTCCCAGCCCTCCGCCCTTCCCGTCTGCATCCCTCCTCCTCTCCATCCCTCCCTGCATCCCTCCGCCCTCCATCCCTCCCTGCATCCCTCCGCCCCTCCATCCCGCCCTCCATCCCTCCCTGAATCCCTCTCTCGTCCCCTCCAGCCCCAGCCGCAGGCGGATGCCCGGCGCTGTTCCCCACTCCCGGCCAGCAGGCTCTGCCCTGCTCCTTTGGTGGCAGCACTGGATGCTGTTTCCCTCCTCTCTCCGCCTCGCCGTGCGCCCTCAGGGATTTGAAGGCCCTTGAGCTTTGTAGGGCAGCGGGAAATTTCCACCTCCTCTTCCCACTCCATGAACTGGGCCTCTAGAAAACCCCATAAATAGGGTAAAGGTCTCTGTACCCCCAACTCACGCTGTCCCCCTCCTCCTGCCAGCCCTGGGATGCAGCAGGGGACAGCCTGGCTGCTCCCATCCACCCCAGCCCACGTTAACATCCTCAAGGACAGCCCCAGCACAGCGTTTCAGGGTCTTTGCTGACCCCTTGGCTGAGATCTGAGCACAGTGTCCCATTTGTCACCTCAAGACCTGCCAGAAGAGCCCTGCAACCACCTGCCTGTGCTTCAGGTGTACAGCTTCAGGTGTACAGCAGCATTTTCTGGGGTGCTGAGCCATCCCCTGCCTGCACCCTGCGACTTCCCCCGCTGTTCTGGGACCCCCAGCAGGGCCGGTGGCAGCCCCGGGGCGCCTGCCTGTGCCGCGGCCGCCTGCGTTGTGTCAGCGCTCGGCAATGCTGTTTACACATGAGAGAGGCGCAGAGGCATCTGTGCCGGCAGCCAATTACCCAGTTTTGATCTTTTTTGGTGAAAAGGAAACCAGGCCTTTTCAGACATGGCCAAATTTGATAAGCTGGGGGAGGCGGGGGCGGGAGGCTTTTCCCCAGCGCCCTCGGGCGAGGGAAGGGGCTGGGTCAGGCTGGCTCTGCCTCCAGGCTGGGACACGATGGCTGGAGGGCTCTGTGTGCCCGTCCTGGCTGCAGTGCCACCCCTGAGGGCGTGCTGGGGTTGGAGTGCTGCAAACCCCCCCAGGGCTGTCCTGGGAGGGGGATACCCCGAGCGGAGGGCAGAGGAGAGGTGCTCTCAGGTTTTGTACGAGCTCATCTCTGCTGCTGTCACCACTTTGCCACATTGCTGTGGGAAATTTGGGTTGAGAGCAGGGCCTGGAGGTGGGGAACAGGGATCTGGATGGGGCAGGAGAGGCGGTGAAGATGGGCTCCACCTGCCCTGAGTAAACCCAGGTGCCTATTTGGCAGATAACCCGGGCTGTGCCCCAGCCCGAGGGACGCAGGGCAGTCAGGCCGTGCTGGTGCTCTGCACTGTGGCACCACGGGGACCACAGGAAAGGGAACAGGGAGAATCAGACCACAGCTCCACACTGGCAGAAAAGAGCTTTGTGCATTTTTCACCACAAGCAGGAACGTCCCTGTCGGGCTGGGAGCTGCTGGTCCACTCCATCTGCAGTGGGCAGCATCACTGCTGGTGCCACTCTGCAGGGCATGGCCGCTCCTCTGAGCACCAGGCTGCCCCAGAACCCGGCTCCCCACGGGGTTTGTGAGGCCCCAGCACACCTGAGCACACGCCCACCCCGGGCCAGACAGACGGGTCTGGCAGGAGGCTCCAGCACGGCCACATCCCTATCTCAGTGTGAGCAACATTTTCCACTCATCAAAGGAAAGCTGCAGCGAGCTGTCCTGGCCAGAGCCAGCTCTGTGCCGTGGTGGGAGGAGGGCCAGGCCTGGGGGCCTCCCATGCCCCCCAAAAACCCCCCTGGCAGGTAGTGCTGGCCCAGCCAGAGCACGGAGCTCACATCCTTATTTGCACAACGGCTCCAGGGACGCCTGAGCCAAAAAGGCTTATTTTAAGCTTGCTGGAAAAAGAACATTGTTTGGTGGGAATTAAAACTCCCCATTCTCAAAAAAGGGAAAAACAAAAAGTGCTTAATTCTGCCGGCTCCTGCCATTGCATAAACACAGAGACATGGCACGGCTGGACAGGGCCGACAGGAATTTGCTGCTGGCATCGAGTGGGATGGGTGCTTTATCCCAGCAGCTGTTTTGGGACAAGAACGCATCCTCTGCAGTGCCCCCATTGTCCCAAAACCCTGGTAGGACGGGTTTTCCCGAGGCAGAGAAGGCATTGCCCCGCTGTGGTGCCAGGGTGCAGGAGGGGTGACCACGCTGGCAGCCCCAGGGCTCGCTGGCCCGGGCTCTGCATCACTGCACAGTATTATTTATACAGCGCTAATCCAGCTGTCCCGGCGGCCCTTCTGCCTCCCCGGGCGGGGAGCTGGGTGATGCTCGGGGCTGGCTGTAAATCACGCCCTTTGGATGCCGTGCGGCAGATTAACAGCCAGATTTGGGCGTCGGGAGGCAGAGCTGAGCAGGGCTGTCCGCTGGGGCCGGGGGCCGCAGGGCCAGCAGCTCCCCGAGCCGCCAGCGCCCGGACAGGAGGCTCCGGGGGGACCGGAGGCGTCGGGCCAGCGCTGCCGGCAGCGCCGGGCGGGCGGGGCGGGGGAAGATGCGCGTCCGGCACATCCTGAGCGGCCCCTCCGGCACATCCATCACCCGGCCCGCGTTTACAGCACGTCGCTGCTTACACGATCCAGACGCGCAGGTTCCTCCTGTCCCGCTCCTCTCCCGCCTTTTGTTTTCTTTTGCCTCCTGCTGCTGGAGACACAGAGCACCTGATGGAAAAAGCCTGCTCTGCCGCTCCCCGGGCTGGAAACAGCCGCTTCCTTCCGTCCCTGCCCGGCACAGCGCCCGCGGCGGGGCCGGTGGCTGCCGCGGTGCCTCCGTGCCCTGGTGCCCCGTGTCTGGTCCGCGGTGGTGGCACTGGAGGAGGGCTGGAGGAGCCGCTGTGAGGGCACGGCATGGACACACCCTGGGGCCAGCGAGCCCCCCCGGGAGCTCAGTGCCAAGGATTGGGGTTTTTTTCCCAAGCAGAACCATGGTCTCCTCCAGGCTGGGAGGCTGCAGGGACCACTGAGGCACTACCTGGCCCTGGGTCCCCTCATCCTGCCTGGCCCCATGCCCTGCTCCCTCTGTGACCCCTGTGCTTCCCCTCTGACCTTTTCCAGTCCTTTGGGCTGCTGGCCTCAGCCTGTCCTGGCAGTGCCCCACTGCCCACCAGCACAGAGCATGGGTGGGCAGTGCTGGCTTTCCAAATAATTCAGTTCTCCTTCCCTCTGCAGCCTAAGGCAGTCAGACACCAACCCCTGAGTGCTTCGGAGGGGTGGCTTCATTTTGGGCAGGATTGCCAAGGTGAGACAGCCCTGCCAGGGTGCCCTCTGCATCCCAGCTCCTGTCTGTGGGAAGGACAGGTCCTTCAGCCCCGTGTGGGACACAGGGAGCAGCCTGGAGCCATCCCCACTGCCTTCCCTGCAAGGCCAGAGGGCTGGAGGATGCTGCCAGGAATGTGCTGCCAGAGCAGCAGTGCCCTCTGGGTCCACGAGGAGAAAGCCTCTTATTTGAAGGGCTTTGGTGGCTTTTTCTTGTGGGCAGGAGTCCAAGTTCCCAGTTCCCAGGGCAAGGCAAAGGGTGGGGGTAAATGGAAGACTCAGCAGTGCCACTGACGTCTGTCCTGGAGGGTTGTGCTCAACCCAAACTTCCCTCTGTGTCCCTGGGCAAAGGACCACATGCAGGGACCCCCAAAGTCCTGGGGAATCATCACCAGGTAGGAACTGGTGAAGTCAGAGCAGACAATCTCCTGCCCTGCTCCCCATTCCCTGCTCCTGTGTGCTGCAGTCCAGGGAGGGAAGGGATTTACAGGGCAGCACAGGCCAGTCCTGAAGGTCACCTTCAGAGCTTCTCCAGCACAGCTCACCCATTAATCACTGCCCTGCCCCTGCAGGGAGTGAGGGAGGCAGGGGCTGTAATAATACACGGGCTGAGAAATGCCCTCCTGCCCTCCAGCAGCTCCCTCTGATGTCGGGCAGACGAGAAGGTTGTGAATTTGGTGTATTTGGATGTTGTAAGAGAAGGGTTTTTCACATCCCAGGCTCTTGGGAAGGTGGGAGCAGCCCAGGGGCTCCCTTTCCATCACTGCCCCAGGCACCACCCCGTGTGCAGCCAGCAGCCAATGGTCCCCTCCCCACCTGCCTGGGACAGAGCTGTCCCTGCCACTTGACCCGTGCCCTTACACCCAGCCAGACAGGCTGGAGGTCAGCAGGAGGTGGGAAAAAAAGTCACTTTTGTGGAGATACTGAAACTGAATCTGTGGTGAGGAGCGGTGGCTGGGCAGCATCTTAGTGAAGGAGTAACAAAAACAAACCCGCGCCAAGGAATCCTGCTTTGCCCCAAATGTTTTTCTTATGGAGTTGTAATAAGACAAGAGCTGTAAAGATAGTAACCTCCTAAACATTACCTTATTAAGGCTTCTCAGAAACCACAGGGCACGACCCCTCTGGGTCATGGAACAAGAGCGCAGCATCCAGCGAACAAACAGAGGCTAACGTTACATTTTTCACTTCATTTAGGGAACCTGGTTTCTAATTATAGTGTTTGTTTAATGGCAGCCCTTGGTTGTGCCTCACTCGAAGCCAGCCCCCCGAGAGCAGAGGGAGAGGGGAGTGAGAGGGCTGGGAGATCTCCCTGCTGGATCCCAGGGCATGGGATGGGGATGAGCTCGGGCACAGGGTGCTGGGCACAGCGAGGGCTTTGGGGGTTGGAAGCACTGAGGGAGGGTCTGTGCCCAGGGAGAGCCCCAGCGTGTCCTGGGGACATCCCACAGGTGCTGTCCCAGCTCAGTGCAGCGCACCAAGGCTGCCTGCAGCAGGGGAGGGGGCTGTCCCTGCCGTGGGCTGTGCAATTCCCATCACCTGTCCAGTGAGCCTGGGCTCATCTCCGTGCCCCAGTGACAGCGGGCAGACCTGCTGGGAGCTGGCTGCTCCTGTGCCCTGGCAAACCCAGCACTTGTGCTGCCAGGGGCCACTGGAGCTCTGTGTCTGCAGCAATTCAAACAAGGATTGGGTTTTTTCCCAAGCAGCCCCTGGGAAGTGTTTCACCACCTGGCTGGTGGCTCTGGCTCCTCGGAGGACACCAGATGCTGCCAGGTCTGGGCATGCTGCTGGCAGACCCAGGCTCTGCTGCCCCCATCCCAGCTCTCCTGGCCAGTGCTGGGCAGATTCCTGGTGCCTCGCCCAGCACAGGCTGGTTCCCTGCTTCTGCTTTACTGCAGCTCCCTCCGGGATGAGGGATGTCCCTGGGACACACCGAGGTGCTGAGGGGATGTTCAGCTCCTGCAGCAGTGGCTCTGGCGCTGAGGTGGTGCCTGAGGGGAGCCTCAGGGATGCCAAGCAGGCCACACCACCCCCGTACAAAGCCTGGCATAGTGGCAGAGAGGCCCTGGCCCTGGCTTGGAGGCTGTCCAACAGGCTCAGGGGCCCGAGGATGGCAGGAGCCCTCTCTGGGATGTGTTTCTGGTGGAAGTCCTGCCCTGCCAGACTCTTACTCCACATTTGTGCCCACCAAGGCTATGGCAACCACTGTGCCTGTGCATGGCTCAGGATCAGCCTGCTTCCCACCAGCCAGGACCCTCTGACAGACATGAGAACACAGAGCCCAGCTCCGTGCTCCCTCAGGGAACGTCACCACCTCGTAGAGCCAGAGAAGCTGGCGGTGCGTCCCGGTGCTCCTGGCTCTCCCTCATGCAGCAGAGGCTGCTCCTGCCGCTCCGTGCTGGATTCACCACTGCCTGGAGGGGGCCAGCACAGCCCTGTGTCACCCAGGCAGAGCAGCTGTGTCCAGAGCAGGGACAAACTCCTTCCCTGCCCCGCCGGGGCGACGGAGCGGGCGGATGAAGGCGCTCGGTGCCAGCTGGCTGCTCCTCGTGGGCCGCTGCTGGCTGGAGGCCATACATGGACTACTCACGGTCCACACGGGGCCGGGAGGGGCCGGGGCCGCTCACGGAGCTCCCACATGGGCTCCCCGTGGCCCTGGAACCCGGGAAAGGCCCAGGTGCACCCAGCTCCGCAGCCCCGGCCTCGCCACCTCCATCCCACACAGTGCCCAGCCCCGGGGCCGCTCAGGGACCTCACCCTGGACTCCCAGCAGAGCCCCGGAGCTGCTGCAATGCCTTTTTTCCCAGGCCAGATGGAGCTTTTCAAAGTCATGGGAGCCACGGGACAGCTCCAGCCAGGCCAGGGAGCATCTCCGCTTCCTCCGCTGGCCGGCGGGACGGGCGCCAGCACCGCCCCGGTCCCCCATGGCCACCCAGCCCCGCTGGACCCCCACCCCACGGCCGGGGGGATGCTCATCTCCCCCCTCCCGTGCACGAAGCCGGGAGGAAGTGAGTTACTCCAAACAACTTTCTCCGGCCGGGATGGCCCGGGTTCCCAGGCGCGTCGCTGGCAGCCGGCGCAGCCCTGGCCGCTCTCCTCCCCCTCGCCTCCCCCAGCCCTCCTTCCCTGCTCTCCCCCTCTCCGCCTTAATGACTTCCACATGGGCCTCTGGCAGCCCGAGCCAAGCCTCCCAGCATTGTCTGAAATCTCCAAATTTAGAAGAAATATGAAAATTGTCAAGCGGCCCTTCCTTAGGGGGTAAAAGCAACAGTGGGCCTTGCGGCGGCGGTGGCGGCGCGGGCCCCACGTGATGGCCCCCCAGCCAATGGATCCCCACGGCGCCCCTGACAGCGCTGCCCGCCGCGGCCTGGCCTCCCCCGCCAGCTCATATAAGGTAAAAACAAAAAGGTTTTTCCAGCTTCTGAGGAGCCTGCGAGGAGTTTCGCACCCAGGGCTCCCGTGCCAGCCGCTTCAAAAGGGCCGGCCCGTCGTGGCCGGGGTGCAGTGGCGGGGTAGGATGTGGCGGGAGGAGGCGGCGGGCACGTGGCCGTGTCCCCGCGGTGCCCCAGGGCTGCGCCGGGGTCGCAGGTAGGTGGCCGCGGGTGCAGGGGCGGGAGGGGGCACGGCTGGCTGTGTGGGGCAGCGGGGATGGCGAGGCCGCGGCCGCGGCTCCCTGGCAGCGTGGGAGCTCCGGCTCTGCCCGCTGTGTGCGCCAGCGGTGGAAAACACAGCTCCTCCAGCCCCCCCGGCTGCCAGCCCATGCCGGGATGTCCAGCTGACCCTGGGGAGAGGGGCAGCACCGGGGCAGGTGGTGGAGCACAGCCACGAGCAGGGGAACCTGCCGGGCACTGAGCCGCCGTGGGGCTCGGGGATCCTGGGCAAAGGGGTTCCCCAAAATCTGTCCCTACGGCTCCCTCCTGGCGCTGGGCTTGGTGGGGCTCGCCCAGCTTTCCAGATGTGGGGCTGGGGGAGGAATTGCTTTCTGCTCCGTGGACGTGTAGGATGGAAAAACCGGGCAGCCGGAGGCGAGGGCGGGCAGGTGGGCTCCTCTCACAGCGGGGACACGGAACCCCTGCTTGGCTCTCCGGCCGCCTGTGCTGCTGCCACCTCCGGGAAAGCAAGCTGGGGAGGGAAAGGGGCCGGGGCTCAGCGCCCGAGGCTCTCAGGGGCTGGAGCCGCCGTCTCCAGCGCACTGACACCGACGGGGAGCATCCCGCTGCCCGCGGCTTTTGGGACCCCGGCGCCACCCAGCCCGTCCCTGCCCGTCCCTGCCCGTCCCTGCCCGGCTCTGTCCCCGCTCTGTCCCCGCTCTGTCCCGGGCACGGCCCCGGCCGGGGGCACTTCCCCGGCTCCATCGCTTTCCTGGGGAATGGTGGCTGCGTCCTCCAGCCCCGGAGCTGCAGTGGTGGCTGCAGAGCGTGTGACCTTGTGGGGACCAGCAGCTGAGCCCTGTGCTGGCCGCAGGGGAGGGCACGGGGAGGGCAGCAGGTGAGGGCCGGTGGGGCTGGTGGCCTCGCAAAGGCTCCGCGGGTGGTGCCTCCTCCCTCGGGGCTGCCTTTGAGGGGTCTTTGTGGCTGGCTCGGTGCTCTCCCAAAGCACCGGCAGTGGCGGTCCCCTCCCAGTGGGTCACCTGGGGACACCGTGCCCGGTGGCTGCAAGGTGCCGTGTCCTCCTGCCTCCTTCCTCTGCAGGGACAACCGCCAGGTGTTCTTTGGGTGCAGCACAAGCTCGGCGGGTCCAGCCAGGGCACAGCGCCATCCCCAGGGTACAGGCTCTGTACAGGCTCTGTGTCCCTCTGCAAGGGGACAGCGGCAGTGACCAGGGCACTGCAGCCTCTCAGGGCAGCCGTGGCCACCGTGGTCCCAGTCTGTCCCCACTCTGCTGTTCCTCAAGAGCTTTCTGCTGTTGCTGGCTGCTCCCGGGGAAGTTGCAGCATCCTGGCACTGGGATGCTGCACATGGGGTTGGGGAGCCACTGATGGGACATGACCTGTGTCCCCATCCCAGTGGCAATGTCCCTGGCTCTCCTGCCTGTGCCCAGCCTGGCTCCCCAGGCCCTGTGCACCATCCAGGAAACCCTCTAAAGGACAATGGAATTGCCTCCCCACCACCAGCTGGTGGAAGAAAAGTCAACGTCCAACAAACACAGGCAGACATCTCCGCCAAAGATTTCCCAAGCAGTTATCAGCAGGAATTTGGGAAAGGCTGTGTCTAGACAGGCTGCAGCTCTGGGTGGCTGCTGGATGGAGTGGCATTTCCCTCCACACTTGTCAAGAGAGAGTCTGCAGATGATTAAGAGCCCTTTTTTTCCCTCTTGCTCTCCTTTTCTGTCCAAGAAACACCCTTGTCCCTGATCAGGCTTTTCTGAGGCTTTTTCCTCTGCATCCCCTGGGTAACCTGCCTGTGCTCATCCCTGGAATCTTGGGGCTAAGTGGCAAGAGCCAGTGCTTGGTGCCTGTTGGGTCATCGTGTGTAGTGGCTCCTGGAAAGCAGGGCTAGGATGAGTCTCTCCCTCAGCCCGTGGCACCTCTGCCCTGGTCAGTGAGAGCTCAGCCATGGCACTGCTGCCCCTGGTCAGTGAGAGCTCAGCCATGGCACTGCTGGCCCTGGTCAGTGAGAGCTCAGCCCGTGGCACTGCTGCCCTGGTCAGTGAGAGCTCAGCCCGTGGCACTGCTGCCCTGGTCAGTGAGAGCTCAGCCCGTGGCACTGCTGCCCTGGTCAGTGAGAGCTCAGCCCGTGGCACTGCTGCCCTGGTCAGTGAGAGCTCAGCCCGTGGCACTGCTGCCCTGGTCAGTGAGAGCTCAGCCCGTGGCACTGCTGCCCTGGTCAGTGAGAGCTCAGCCCGTGGCACTGCTGCCCTGGTCAGTGAGAGCTCAGCCCGTGGCACTGCTGCCCTGGTCAGTGAGAGCTCAGCCCGTGGCACTGCTGCCCTGGTCAGTGAGAGCTCAGCCCGTGGCACTGCTGCCCTGGTCAGTGAGAGCTCAGCCCGTGGCACTGCTGCCCTGGTCAGTGAGAGCTCAGCCCGTGGCACTGCTGCCCTGGTCAGTGAGAGCTCAGCCCGTGGCACTGCTGCCCTGGTCAGTGAGAGCTCAGCCCGTGGCCCTGCTGCCCTAGTCAGTGAGAGCTCAGCCCGTGGCACTGCTGCCCTGGTCAGTGAGAGCTCAGCCCGTGGCACTGCTGCCCTGGTCAGTGAGAGCTCAGCCCGTGGCACTGCTGCCCTGGTCAGTGAGAGCTCAGCCCGTGGCACTGCTGCCCCTGGTCAGTGAGAGCTCAGCCCGTGGCACTGCTGCCCTGGTCAGTGAGAGCTCTGGCCATGGCACTGCTGGCCCTGGTCAGTGAGAGCTCAGCCATGGCAGGCACTATGCCATGCTGTGGCAGGGTGCTGGGCAGTGGTGTGGCACAGACAGGAGCACGGCCAGCACAGGGGCAGTGCCAGGCTGGGGACACGGAGGTCCCCAAGGCAGCCCCAGCACTTGAGTCTGCGTGGGGCAGAGGCAAAGTCCAGCAAAGAGGCAAGAGGCTGGAAATCTGAGCTTTGGGGCTGTTTCACCATGCCTTGACCTTGGCTGGGAGCACACAGGAGGTGATGGGAGAAGATCCTGCCCAGGGAGGGCTCAGCCAGGGCGGGGGAAGCCCAGCTCAGGTCCTGTGGCTGAAGGCTGTTCCTGAATCCCAAACCCCTGTGCCTGCCTGGGACTGTGTGTGCTCACAGGGCTCATCTCAGCCCTGTCTCCACGCCTGGCTCTGCCCTGGGTGGTGGGAAAGTGCTGTCTGCCCACTCTGGGGATGCTGGGGGAACTGGGGCAGTGTGTGCCCACCAGCAGCACCCCCCAGCTGGGCACTGGAGGGCACAGGGGAGTAGGGTCTCCTCCTCCTGTAGCAGCCACCGAAGGGGTCAGTGGCTGGGAGGTGCTCCCCCAGCCCTTGGGGTGCCCCACCTCTCTGGCTTAGGGCAGGCACAGCAGGGACAGAAGCTGGCATGGTCATGGAGACAAAGGGCAGGGGCTGGGGACAGACTCTGTGCAGAGCCAGTGCCTGGAGGGGCTGCAGCTGCTGCCTCGAGGTGAGGGCTGAAGTTGGGGATGGTCACACTGCCCATGGGAATGGGGAGGGGACTCTGGAGGGCTGGCAGGCCCCTGGGCCAGCCCTGTGCCCCCATTAGGTGCTGTCAGCTGGGGAGGTGACAGGAGTGTGTGATCAGCCTGCCCTGGCTCTGCTTGAGGTGACACATCCAGGTAGGAGCTTCTGAGCAGCAGCATCTTCCCTGTCCTGCCATCACTGAAACCTGGTGCTGGGGCTGCAGGGGATGGTCAAGGTGCAGGAGGGACCAGTGGGGCTCTGCCAGCCCTGCAGGGCACCAGTGCCACCTGCCCCAGAGGATCCCAGGGGCTCAGCCCTGGCTGGGTCTGTGCTGGGATGGGGGGGTGGCAGTGGCAGTGCTGTGCCGTGCTGGCAGGGACTGGGATCTGCTGGCAGGGATTGGGATCTGCTGGCAGTGCTGGAGGTTTCCCACCCTGGGCCAGCTGGGGGCTGGCTGATGCTGTGGTCCTTGCCCTGAGCAGGTGTCCCCACTGTGCAGGGACAGCCCTGCCCCGGTGGCAGCACAGGGCGATGGGCAGCGCTGCCTCTCCCTGCCTGAGCTCCCCTTGGACAAGGGGTGGCAGCAGCCAGGGCCTGGGCATGGGGCTGTGGGGTCTGAGTGCCACACGTGGAGCAGATGCTCCGTGGTGGCCAGCAGGTCACCCTGGTCTTGCTGTGGGACCGGCTTGGTGGCCACTGCTGCTCAGGACAACGTCTGTCTCCAGCCTGGCCTTTTTAATTGGGGTCCCTCACTGCAGATTTGTCCTTTGGTTTTCCCTCTCCCTTTTCTACCTGTTTTTTAGATCTCATTTTCGTTCTTCCCCACCTCCAGTCCCACAGTTCCTGCTGGAGGCTCTGCAGGGGAATGATGCCTGTTACTCCAATCCCAGTGCAACTTTTGTGCTCCCAGTTTTTCCACATCTCATCTCCTGAGTTCTGGGAACTGGAGCCATTTAGGGCATTTTATTTTACTGCCTTTTACTGCTTGGATGGGCAGGCAGCACGCAGAGCTGGGAAAACGGGGAGCCTGTGGGGGGGATGTGAATTACAACCTGGGCTCTGCTGCAGCAGAGATAAGGTGATAGAACTGGGAGAAGCATCCAAAATTGTGGCAGCTCAAGGAGCACACCAGGGCTGTGCCTCTGCCCGAGGAGAGGCAGCCTGGCTGCTCCCTGCCTGCTCCAGTCTCTGGGAAGCTCCTGCATGCCCACCATGCCAAGGGTCCCCTCAGCAGCTCCAGCAGGAGACCTGCAAGAGTGGGATGAGGGGCAGAGCCCTGGAGCAAGGAGGATGCTGGCGCAGCCTCCCCGCTCTGCTTGGGAACAGCGTCCATGGGGAGCTCTCCCTGCAGCGCTCTGGTTTCCCACCAGCCCTTCCCAGCGCGGGCTGGAGGCTGGTGACGTGCTGGCCTGTCCCCTCTGGGACTTCACCCCTGCACCACTTCCTCCAGGCCGGGAATGTGACGTGTAAACAAAGTGGGAAGGCTGGTGCCGGCCGGGGCTCCCACGCTCCGGGTGCCCCGGGGCCGGCCCCGGCGCCAGCGCCATCCCCGTGCCCCAGAACACCTTCCAGGGCTGGGCTGGGGAGCGGGCACGGGGCTGGGGAGGGGGAGCAGCTCCGGGGAGGAAGCAGCCGAGGATGGGGAGATGGTGATCCGAGGGCTGACAGCAGCAGGGAAGAGCTGAGGCCGTGGGAATGACAGTGACCAGGCTCCTCTGTGGAAGAAACTTTGGCTTCTTCCAGCCACGAGTCCCTGTCCTGCTGCTCCTCCCCTTCTGGAGACTCCTCACTCTCCAGGCAGGATCTGTAGCTGGAGGGTTCCAGCCCCTCACCCCAGCACTGGCACCAGTGGGCTCTGCATGGCAGAACTGGGCACAGCGGTGGCCAGGCAGGGACAGCGGGGTCAGGGACAGAGAGGTGGCAGAGGCAGAGGCCTCATTTGTCCCTGGGCTCCATCCATCCATCCATCCATCCATCCATCCATCCATCCATCCATCCTGCCATCCTGCCATCCTGCCATCCTGCCATCCATCCTGCCATCCATCCTGCCATCCATCCTGCCATGCCATGCCATGCCATGCCATGCCGCGCCACCACCCTGTGCCTAGAGCAGAGTGTGGACGATCCCAGTTCTGCAGAGACACCAAATTCGGTGACTTCTCCCTCCCTCTGGCCCCACAAACCAGATGCTCTCTCCCCTCTGCACCCATCCCCTACTCAGAGCCCCCCAAACCTGCTGCTTTGTTCTTGGCACTATAATTCATCCCAGCAAAACCCAGCGAGCAAGAGCAGCATCCCCCTGGGCCCCCTTGGCTCGTCCCCAGCAAGAGAGATGGGGGGAGATGGGGGCTGCTCGGGCTCCAAATCTGCCTTTTTGACCATAAAAGGGCAGGCACGCAGCCCCGGCAGGAGGATGGGAAAGGGAAGGCAGAGCTATTTATAGCTGAGCATCAAGACCTCAGCCTGAACTCGGGGTTAATCAGCCTGTGACCAGATTAGGATCTCCCCTGGCCCCTCCATTTTCTCATAAACCTTTGATTTAATACCAGTGCTGGCGAGGGAGGGAGGGAGGAAGGGAGAGAGGAGGCACCTCTCCTCCTCAGAGGCCACCGTGGTGTGTGGGGGACGGGATGGAGATGTTGGGAGAGCTGCAAGATCCCAGTGGGAAGGAGCATTGGGGCTGTCCTGCCACCAGCTCGTGCTGCTGAGTGCCAGGGAGCAGCATCCCCTGTGAGCTCTGCCTGCAGGGACCCAACAGAGCTGCTCTGGGGTCAGCCCCTTAAATTTCTGGAGCTGAATGGGTCTTTCCATCAAGGCCACATTGTCCTGCATGATCCCAGTCCTCAGCACCCAGGAGGGGCGTCTGAGGGGGTTCTTGGGCAGGATTTACCTTGCCTGGTGCTGCCTTGGTGGTGGCAGCATCAGGGCGGTTTGGGATGGATTGAAGCTTGTCTGGGGCAGGGATGGGGTTCTGATGGCTGGTGGAGATCGGGATTTGGGGGACCAGGAAGAGGGGAAAGGGCACCTGCATGGGGTCGAGCATCACCTGGTGTCCAGCACCCTCCAGAGAGCGGGGAGCTGCTCACAGCAGAACCCTCCTGGCTGGGGGGGCTCAGGCGTCCCTGAGGAGCCCCAGGCTGGCCTCACAGGGCTGGGGAATTTCAAGGAGGAACAAATCCCAAGTGCTATTAAAAAAGGACATTTCCTGCAGCGGAGGCCTGCCTGGAGAGGGGAAAGGGCGCTGTGTTGTAACCACGGGGAGGGCCGAGCTCTGACTCAGCCCAGCGCTGCCGAGAGCAGCTCGGGGTGGCCACAGAGCTCTCGGAGCCCTCGCCCACTGCTCCTCCTCTGGCAGCAGCAGCAGCAGCAGCAGGGGACACACAGGGACACGGCCTGGGACGGGCGAGGCTGCAGGTGAGCAGCGGGTCGGGGCACGGGCGGTGCCGGCACAGCTCTGTGGCCGTGGGAGGTGCCAGGGGACTGTCCTGGCACGTCCTGCCCTGGGCACCCTCCGGCCAGCCCGGAGGCGGGGATGTGGCAGTGGCTGGTGGGTCCCCAGCGCTGGCAGCACCACGACCCCGCCGTTCGTCATTCCGGAGCCTTCCGAACCCGCGTGGCGCCTGCACTCCCGCTCAAGTGAGACCAGCAGCCTGGGGCTGGGGCTGTCCTGGCTCAGGGGACACTGCTGTCCCCACACAGAGAGGCCCCAGCAGCATGATGGGACCAGTGGCTGGTGGCACTCGCCTTTGCTTGGGAAACTGGGAGGAAAGCGCCAGTGGAATCAAGGGGGACGGGGCAGGCCCCGCAGTGCTGGGGCTTTGCCCCGTGCTGGGGACACTGAAGGGAGGACTGGGGAGTCTGTCTGCCCCGAGATCCCCTCTGGGGCAGGGCTGGGTGAGCTGTGGCAGATGTTTCGCCTCCATCCCGGCGGGATGCGCAGCCCAGCACATTCCTCCCGACTTTCTCGGCGTTTCCTCCCCCCCAGCACCTCCCCGGGGACGGCAGCTGAGCCCTCCCTGCCCTGCACCACGGGGGCAGGCAAGGCTTTGTCCTGTCTTTTCCCACCAGGGGATGGTGCAGGGGGAGGCAGGGCCAGCCCCAGCCCAGTGCGGGGCTCCCTGCACACCTGGGGACCTGGAAGTCACTCCCAGGAGAGGAGATGTGTCCCAGATCCCTGGGCTTTGGGCAAAAATTACTTGGAGCAAAAAAGGGAGGATTTTGAGTGACTGTTGCAAGGTTTTTGTGTGCACAGAGCTGTTGGCATTGCTGTCCTCAGCCCCATGGGGCTCTGAGCACCCAAAGGGGCCCCACAGCAGCTGCCCAGGATGGGACCCAAGAGCTTGTGGCTCCACACTCAGCTCTTCACCGCTCTGCTGACTCCCATCCTCTGTGTTTTACAGGCTCAGCTGTGGCTGTCCCTGGGGTTTTGGAGCTGCTGAACACACGAGAGGATGGTACAGCCCCCGAAACGGCCACCAGGAGAGACGGGCAGAGCTGCTGTGCCACCACATGAGCACCACCGTGGGCCCTTCCCCAGGCACAGGCAGGGACAGGCTGTGGCCTTGTATTCCCCTGCCCAGTCATGCAAAGGGGGCTGGAGCCCAGGGATTTGATCCCAGAGGATGGATCCCAGGGACTGGCTCCCAGGGGCTGGATCCCAGTACAGGGATCCCAGGGCACACTGCAGTGTTTCCTGCAGAAAGCACAGCAGCCCCTTCCTGGGGGTGTGCAGGGGCCAGGCAGAGGCTCTGCAAAGGCAGGAGGGTCCCTGGAGCACCTCCCCTGGTTCTGGCTCCTTGTGGCTCTTGTCACACTTGGCCAGGGCTCAGGGCTGGCCTGGCCATGGCTGGTACAGAGACAACCCTGTGCTGGCCAAGGCTGCTCCAACCCCTTGTTCCTGAGCACTGGATGCTGCACTCTTGGGGCTCCACAGAGCTCTTTCCCCCACTCTTCCCCCCGAAGAACAAGGGGGCAGGGGAGGAGCCCAGCCCAGTGCACGGGGTGGTTCCTGCCCCGGCTCCCAGCTGGGTGCACGTGGCCGGGGGGCCGGGCCGGATGCTGGGGCTCACGGCAGAGATGCAGCATCTGCTTCTCATCAGGCTGCTGGGGCTGCTGGGGCTGTGATGGATGGTCTGTTTATCAGGTTCAGCCCTGCTCAGGATGTTAGTGTTCGCCTCAGGAAGATATTTTTGGGCTCTGCCGCTCCATCCATCCTCCCTCGCCTCCTGCTTCCTCCCGGATCTTTGCTCTCTTCAGGTGGGCTGAAGCCTGTCCAGACCCAAGGGTGGAGATCCAGGGGGCTTCTGTCCCACAGCCCCTGGTTCTTGCCCGTGGGAAGGGCTGGGCTCAGCTCTGCCAGCCTGGGAGTGGGTCGGGCCAAGGTTGGGAAGAGGAGGTGCCGGCCAGCTGAGGCTCTCCTGGGGCCGGGGACAAGGACAAGGGTGGGGAGGGACAGCAGGAGCTTCCATATGCTACTCATCCCCAGGGTGGGGAAGGGGCAGGGAGGGATGTGCTGTGTGGCACCCACAGCCCCACACCGTCCTGTTCACCCCTCATCACCCTCACCCTCTGCTCTCTGGGGAGATAAATTTGGGATTTACAGGCAGCCCCACCACTTACCCATCCCCTGCCTGTCCCTGAGGAGCTGGGGCCAGGCTGAGCTGCAGAGCCCAGGCCTGTCCTGCCATCACGCTGGGGACACAGGCACACAGCTCTGGAGGAGAGGGACACCCCTTTGCCTGCACCAGACACAGCCTGGCTGTGTCCCCACGCGCAGCCAGGGGGACCACGGACACGTCCATGTCTCCCAGCCCAAGGTGCAGTGCTGCATCTCTGGTCAATTGGGAGTCTGAGATGAAGCACTGTAGCTCGGGAAGGGAGGAACTGCTCAGCCCGGGGACCCCTCCCCGCTGGGACGAGTGACACGAGGAGAGCACAGCCCTGGCTGCAGGAAAGGGCTCACCCTAACGCAGAGAGCAGGGAGGGGAGGGTTGGCCTGGCGGAAAAGGGACCCCTGTGTTTCCTCAGGACCCCCAGGCTGGCGCTGGGCACCGGTGGGAGGGGTCCCACAGAGATGAGAGGGGTGGGGACACAGCAGGGACACGGTGGTGGCTCGTCCCTGTCAGCCTCACGCGGAGCCCGGACAGCGGTGAGGAGGCGCGGGGCTGGCACAGAGCCTCGGGGTTGCCGTGTCCTCAGGGTCCAGTTTTCCCAGGAATCCCTTAGGCGCTACGTTGGGGATTCCTGGAAATACTGTTCTTGGGGCCGCGGCTCGGCAGCGCGTCCCGGGGGAGCCGCAGCCTGCGAGGAGCCGGGAGAGCAGGTACAGGGAGGGGGGAGCGGGAGGGGAGCCCCTGGAGCCCCCAGAGCGGCGGTGAAGGATGTCCCTGTGGGTCAGCACGCACTGCCAGGGGATGTGCCCGGGGGGAGGTGGCCTCACACGCCCCTCCCGCCCTGCCCGGGGTCAATAAAGGTCTCCAGTCCCAAGTGACGCTGTCCCGGCCGGTCCTTTGGGATGGGAGCAGGGTGGGAGCCAAGGGGTGGTGCCAGCTCAGCGTGGGGCAGAGAGGAGGGACAAGAACCACCCTGGGGTCTGCTTCCTTCCTTCTCTGCTGTCCCTCACCACTCTGCTGTCTCCCTTCCCAGCCCTGCTGAGCTCCTGCAAAAGGGGCACTGATGTGTGAGCCTGTGGGGCAGTGAGGGCATCCCAGGCAGCAGCTGCCTTGGGATGGGCTGGGGGCTCTCCCTGCAGCCCCCCGGGCACCCTGCAGTGATCCCTGCCTGCACCCAGCCCTGCCTGCACCCAGCCCTGCCAGCACCCAGCCCTGCCAGCACCCAGCCCTGCCAGCACCCAGCCCTGCCTGCACAAGGGTGGGTGTGGGCAGGCACTGGATGGAGACAGAAGAGTCCCAGAACCATTTAGCTTGGAAAATCCCTCCCAGCCCATTGAGCCCAAGCTGTCCCCAGTCCCCACGTTGTCCCCAGCCCAGAGCACTGACTGCCATGTCCAGGGATAGGCACTCCAAGCCTCCCTGGGCAGCTCCTTCCAAGGCCTGAGCACCCCTTCCAGGAAAAAATTCCTCCCACGTCCATCCTGAGCCTGCCCTGGCACAGCAGGCAGGTACAGGCNCCTGCCCAGCTCATGCCCTGCCTGCCCCCTGCCAGCCCCGAGTGCAGGGGGTTCCAAACCTGCCCCAGGCGGGTGCCAAGGGGACAGAGACCCCCCTCGTCCCTGCCCCAGCCTGTCTCACCCCTGGCTGTAAGGACAGTGTGGGGCCAGGGCACACCGTGGGGGCCCCAGCACCCCTCCACCTCCTCCAGCCACCCCCAGCAGGGACAGGACTCTGGGGCCAGCCAGGGGCTGGCACACCCCACAGCCCCGTGCCCACCTGGCCTGTTCCCAGCTCCTGGAGTGCCTCCTGCCCATCCCACTGACCCAGCGGGGCACAGCCCACCCGGGGGGACAGTGACCTGGGGCTGGGACCCCCCCACACCCCTGCCCACCTCCCCTCGCTGCCAGCTCTGCCAGGACCTGGGAACTCCTCTGGAGTGGGGACAGAGTGGGCACACGGTGGGGTTTGGGATCCTGGGATGGGCAAGGAGAACCTGCCCAGGGGGACATCCCAAAGCCAGCCAAGAGAAAGCAGCGATGGGGAAAGTCCTTCCCACCCCACAGGAGAAGGGGAAGTGGAAATCACAAAAGCTCCTTGGAAGTGGAAAGCAGAAATCTAGCCCTC
This sequence comes from Notiomystis cincta, assembly GCA_013398075.1. Taxonomy (NCBI): domain Eukaryota; kingdom Metazoa; phylum Chordata; class Aves; order Passeriformes; family Notiomystidae; genus Notiomystis; species Notiomystis cincta. The sequence continues at coordinate 1,945 of VZRX01017720.1, read as the reverse complement.
CTCCTCCCCGTGACAGCACTGTGGTTTGCCATGGCTCCAACCACTCTGTTTCAACACTTTCCAAGCATTTGTTTTGATTTTGGTCGTTAGGGGCTTGCAGAACATGCTGGGGCAGGAGGGAAAGCCATGTCTCACACACCCAAATTAAAAAAACATGGCACTTAGTTCAGGAAATGCCAGCTCAGAGAGCTTTGATTGTTTCCTTCTTTCTTCCCCCCTCCTTTTTTTTAGCCAGGAAATTCATCAAGGTTTACCCTGTCCCTGAGAGAGATTTAGGTTTGGACAATATTAGTAATTTCTGGCCAGGAAAAGCTCTTTTTTTGGAGAATCCCTGACTGCCCACAGCTTGCCTGTGAACCATCTGCCCCAGTACAGCAGGGATGCCCCACTCTGCTTCCAGTCACCCAAGCAGGGCTGGGGTTCAGCTCCCAACCACGTGGTTCCCTTGGAATTTTCCAGGTGCATCCCCAGCTCCAAGCACCAGGAATATCCACAGCTCCAGGAGTGCTGACCCAGCCACCCGGCAGGGAAACTGAGGCACACACAACTCCAGAACAGCCCAGCCAGGGCTCTGCTCCACCCCACGATGGTTTAGCTGAGGATGCCCGGGGCAAGATGCCACCCTGGCCCCCGTCACAGGCGCCGCACGCTCCCTGCCTCAGTTTCCCCGCTGCTGGCACAGAATCCCTGGGGAATGCTGAGCCTCCCAGCAGGCCCGGGAGCAGACAGCCCGTGCCGGGGGCTGCCGAGGCAGAGGCTGCCGGGCCGGGAAGGGAGAGGAGCTGTCCTGACTCAGCCGGCAGAGCCGGCACCAGCCGGGAGCAGCAGCGGCCGCTGGCAGCGCCCCGGGCACGGCGCAGGAGGCGGCAGCAGTGGCGGAGCGGGGCTGCTGCTCTGCTCATCCTTCGCCTCCCTGCTCCCGGCTGGAGGAGCTCCGCGCGTTCCCTGCTCTCTGCGAAGCACCCAGGAGGGGAGGCCGAGCTGCCACGCTCCGTTTTTGGGGCAGTTTTTCCCTTTCCGAGCGTCCTGAGCTGGCCTCACGCTCAGGGCTGCCCGGCAGTGCCTCCCTGCCCGGCTCTGCAGGGGAACACTGGGGTTTTAACAAAGGGCTGGTGGGGGCTGGGGTGGCACCAAGTGCCTGAAACCCTCTGGCTCTCACTGCCACCCCCAACTCCGCAGAAATTCTCCTTAAATCCTCCTCTGTCCCCAGGACTGCCTGCTTGTGCTTCCCTGCCTTCTCTCCACCTCCTGTGTGCCACATCCCTCCAAAACTTCATCTCTCACAAAAAATGTCTCTCAGAGCCCACAGCCCTCCCCGTGCCAGGCAGGAGGTTTGTCCCTGGGGATACCCTGGAGATGGGCACGAGGGTCTGAGTGTCAGAGCAGAGGATGGTTCCTCTCACTGTTAGAGACCCTCGGGATGGTGTTTGGCAAACCCACAGGGATTGGGGAAAGGGCAAAACCTCCCCGTGCCCGGGGGGGCAGTGCCAGCCCCGTGATGGCCACGCTCCCCCCGTGACCCACAGCCCAGAGCCGAGGACCTCAGCACTTCGTCAACGGGCAGCAGCAATCGGCTTAAAAATAATCCCCGCCCGCGTCCTGCGCTGGCCCCGCGGCCCCGGGGGGGGCTGGCAGTGTCCCCTGCCAGGGCAGTTTCAGCCAGGGGCGGTGGGAGCTGCTGTGGATGGCAGCTCAGCGTCGCTCAGTGTCGCCCCAGCAGGGCGGCTCAGCGCCCTTCCCGAGCTCCAAGCGCGGTGTGGCCGTGCCCAGGTGCCAGCCCCGAGCGCCCGGCACGCTCGGCACTGTGGCCATCACAGCGCTGGGCACCGGCGGCGCTGGCAGCACCCCGGGTTAGCCCTGGGCTGGGGAGAGGCTCCCGGAGTGGGGCTTTTGGAAAACGCGGGTTTTCCGAGGGCTCGGCAGGGCTGGGAGCGGGGCTGGGAGC
>VZRX01017717.1:0-69721 GCA_013398075.1 Notiomystis cincta | reverse complement strand
TCAGAATATGCTGAGTTGGAAGGTCAGAATCATTCAGTCCATTCTCTGGCCTTGCATAGGATGTTCCAAGGATCATCGTGTGCCTGAGTGGAATTTTGCATTCCTCTTTTCAGTAGAGAAAGCCACCCCCATTTATAAAGAGTGCCAGAAAGGATGCTATAATAGGATTTTGTTTGGGACTTTTTGCTTACTTTGAACCATTAAAAAAATTAATTTCTATTAAGTAGGTATGTTTTTAGCTATTTAGGCAGTTTGCAGATCTATTCAGCCAGAAACACAGTATACAAAGAATAGAGTAGATTTTGTTATCAAGCTGATGAAGGATTGTTTCACCCTATTTCTTCAAATGTGACATGCCATAAGAAAATGGCTGAGATTAGGCCAGGTACTGAAAGCCATATGACAATACTGAAGAAGCAGAATATTACAGTGCAAGGCTTTTGGGAGGGCTGAGGCATTGCACCATAACTGCTTGTTGTATCTAATGTAACCTCTTCAGAAAGAGCTGCCCTCTACCCTGTGCTGTGTATAGACATTCTCAGCTGGCCTCACCAGCACTGGGGGTTTCACCTGGCAGAGGAAGTTTTTGTGAAAGAGGAGAGGGTTTAAATTGAAACAGCTTTTTCACATTGCCTTTCGCAATGGACTTTACTTTTTCTTTTTTTCCCCCCACAGTAAATGCCTTGCTGCAGTTTAATTTAGTCCACTTCAAAGTGGACTAAACAAAAAGGTTACCCTTCAGGCAGAAGGAGGTTGTTCATACAGGAAACTACATGAACTGCTTGGAATATGAAAAGGATGGATTTACTAGTGCTGGTTCATCACCACACAAAGGTAGTCCCGTAGTCCATTCTCCAGCTTTACGTGCCCATGACATACTGTGTGAACATCCACACAGTTTCATTTTTCCTCCAGAAAGTTGCTGTTTCTTGCCCAAACAAATATATTTCCTCCTTGTTTGGGTAATATCTGCAAATGTTGACTTCTCCCTTGAATCAAATATTCTCTTCTCTGTTTTCCCTTTCTTTGTAACAGTGTCAGTGGTGAAGATTTAACAGTACCATAAAATGCTAAGTGCTTTCAGTTGAGGTTCTTGAATAATTTCAAGTTACAGGCAGAAAGACTGAGGCATGGCACAATTTACCCAAAGCTATACTCTTATTTCCTTGAGCTTAATCCTGCATCCTGTCCAGTGGACCATTCCAGCAGGAGGGAAATCATGCCTCTCTACCCAGTGGTATCTTCTCCATTTTTGAAGGAGATGCTGGCTCTCTCTCCTTGTAGTAACCAGTAGATGCTGCTGCAGAGCACCAATACTAAACCTACTCTCACTACTTTTATTATCACTGTTAATGCTGAAAGGGATACCATCTATTCCTTTTTAGCCTTTGCAAATCTGAGGTGGGCTGATGAGGTCTATTTCTTTGTTTCATAGGAGAGAGTGCTCCATCTTCCCTTTGCTATTGCCATTTTTTTCCTTGTTATGAGTGTCTCTTCCAGTGTCTATCAGTTTCTTATAGATCCCTCGCAGTTCATTATGGCATTGCTCAATTTATTAGGACCAATCATGCATTCATACCTTCTTTCATCTGAAGTGCACTTTTAAATGTTAGACTACACACTAATCAAGTTGAACATAATAATGAGAGCACGTTCACATTGTTAAGGTAAATGATCCAATGCATTCATAGTGAAGACGTATTTGAACTACAGTTTGTGCTTTTTGTCGCAATATTGAACATTCTGGACAAGTATGAATTGTGTTGTTTTGTGGCAGCCTTGCAAATAGATGATTATTATTGCATTGCTGGCAGAACTCTGGATATTTCATTGCAGCTTTGCGATAAATTTCTAAGTGCAATTAACTGGGGAGGATTTTATTGTGTAAATTTCTTCCTATAAATTAGAATAATAATACATGAATGGCACATCCACCTGTACATATGTGCATCTTTACACTTACACACAGTAGTGACTGATGTATGAGGCTGAGCTTGATACCATGCACTTCTTTGCAGGGAAGGCAGTAGGTATTTATTAGCAACTCCAGTGTTGTTAACACAGCATGTGAAGCTGGTGAGTGGAGCTAAAGAAAGTAAATTAATACTTTGGAGGTAGGAAGATGGGAAATAGTAAATGTGTAAAAACTTTCTCTTCTTCATGCTTAATGGGGCACATTTTGATATTGGGACATTTTGCAATTTTTGCACTCCTCAGAAAGGGAAAGGAATTGCTTGATGCAGTTGTTAAAATTCTATAGGGGAGCCTAAAGGCTGTTTGTGCTGTGTGAGGAATTCTGTTCCAAGACTTCTGCAAAGAAAAAGACATTTTTACATGGGTAAATTGGTCCAATTACGTTCCTACAGAGCAAGCAGGGTTAGGCTTCAGCTTTGTAAAAGGACATCCAGTCTACTGGCACTAAATGCACAGCTAAGTGATGGTGAAACACGTGCAAGGTAATCTACTGAATATGGGTAGTGACCATGTAGCAGACATCAGTGACCATAATGGAGTCCCATAATGTGGGACCCAGTGACCATAATGTTTGTCTGCTGGACCCAGGCTGCTCAGGAAAGGTGGAGCAGAGCTCACTGTTCTTGTCATGCCTTCCTTCTGGAGAGCAGCAAAGTTCCCAGGGCAATGAAGTTCTTTGTTCTGTTGCTGCTTCATAATGTGAGTTGGAACATTTTCTCTTGAGGACACTTAAACTGGAGTTCATTGCCTGATGTCAGTAGACTTGTATATACCTTTAGGAAATGCCATGCCAGGATGCAAGTGAGATGGTTCTCACCTGTCTTTCCTCTTAAGGAGGTACAGCAATCCCTTCTAAATGGTGTGGACCAGATTTTTCCACATTCTGAAGCGAAACTTTCCACAACAGTTAATTTAATGTAAGTACCACTCCCAGAAATATATCTATACTGAAGATCTTTCATTGCTGTTATTATGACTTTCCATGCATCAGTTAAGTGTCTCAGCATGAGGTTCAGCTGCACTTTTAAGTCATTGTTCCCATTTTCAAAGCTGTAGTTTCATTTCTGTATAAAATTCTAGACTAATCATATCTTCTCTAAAGTCACATGGGCAATTGCACATTAAAGACAAAATTTGGCCTATGCTTTGCCAGCCTTTTTCAGGCCAGGGAAAATGATGAAAGAAAAGGGCACAAATCATGGAACAATCCAAGCCCTGTACCAAAGTCTCTGAGCCACACTTCTCAGACGGGGCAAGAGTGTATCCTCCTGCTTTGGTCTCCACATCTTTCACCTCAGGGCGTCTGGAAAACAGGATTCTACAACTCAGGACATCGCAATATGAAAAGAAAATTTTCACTCTGAAGTCATGTTTAAATTTAAATACAGTTTAGAGCACAGTGACCAAAATATTTACAATAGGTTGTTTATCTTTTACTGCTCCTTATTTTATTACATTTTAAAAATAATTTTATTTTTTTAACTACTATAATTTACAAGGTAATATAATTGGGTTTCATTATTTTGGCTGTACCACTCATGTTCCTAACATGAAGTAAGCAGTGAAAAATGGGCACTGTGCCCAAACTCTCAAAGTTATTTATATGTCTCTAAAATCCAAACTGGAGGAGGCAAATGGAAAATTTGCATTTTTTGCAGTTGAAACAAGCTTAAAATCTTGCTAAAAGTGTCAGAAAGCCAAGCCCAAATTGCAGTGAGCACATAGAAACTCATATATGAATGCTGTACATTAGTAAATATCATCTTACCCAGTTGATACGAAAACATTTGTGCAGCAAAGGAAAATAATTTAATTTGTGATATTTTTTCAAGAGAAAGGCATAATGCATCACCTGGCTGTACTTCATTTTCCTTCTACAGGTAAGTCAGTGTCATGCACTGTGTGAGCCCCTGCAGTGCTGTCCATGAGCCACACGTTCACATGGTTTTTGCAGGCTGACTGAGACTGAGAGGTGCTTTCAAATATTAAGCTGCCCTGCTTTAATGCATCTGATCTCTTTGGTCAGAGAAAATCGTAATTAGAGAAGAGCTATTCCTGATGACCCTGTAACACTCTCATGGCAGGGTAAGTATATTTTCTAGTGCTTCTGGTTTCAAGTAAGAGAACAGTAAGTTTCACTGTTTTACTTAAGATGATACTGCACAGTCTGATGCATCTCTTTTCTCTGGTATTTTGTCTGTATTTTCCTTTCTAAAATTCTGCTCAGTGCTATTGGCAGTTCTTTCATTGTCAGTAAAATTAAAACTGTTGCTTTTTAAAAGAGAAAGTAAAGTGACCAGTGAACCAATAAAATCAAAACTGTTCAACAAATGTCTAAGTAAAATCTCAAACATGTGTTGAGAATCTCAGGTCTCAGAGCCTTATTTAATTTTTCCTCCAAATATGTCAGCTACTAAGGCCAAGATTTACTAAAACAGCTTTTGGTGAAAAATTCTTTTCTGACTGAAGAAACAGTTTCAAATGTTCTGCAAGATTTTTGACTTTGATTTAAAAAAAAGCAACAAGGCAACACCACCCCAAATATTTTCATAGAAAACTAAGATGTTTACATTTCAAATTGTTACCAGAGTACTTGTAGCTGGACTGCCTTTTTCTCTTTAGTGGTTCCTTGCTAATTTCTACCATGTGCTACCATGCTCAATTCATTCCAATGGAAGATGAAATCCAAGCAGAGCCCTTGTTTGGGGGAAGAATTGTAATGAGATGAAGCTTCAGAGAAGTGATGTTCTGGCTCTAAAGCAACATTTCCAAATTGCAGTGTATGCTCAAATCTAACCTTATATTTCTTGTCTCCACTATGGGGCCTTTCTGTTGTAATTACTTTCCATGCTGCTCCTTCTCACTATGTCTGCTTGTTCTTAGACTGCAATGGCTTGCATTTTTCAAAATGTGTGTTGGGTTTTTTTGAATTTATGTTTGTTAGTGGAAATTAACTTTATTTAGCATTTGGAGTTCAGTTCATCCACTGCTTTTTGGAGCCTATCAAATGCAAATTAAGCTACCCTACCCTGGCGTTGCTGCAGAGTCTCTAAGGACTCCTCTAGCCTGCTAAGTATGAGGGGGGTTTTGGCAGAATCTGTTTTGACAAGTGCTCTGACAGCCACAGCACACACAGAGGTCGCAGTGATGTTCTGCATTCTTGCTGAATATTGAGTATCCTCAAGTCTGTCTGTGAGTTCAGGTTTGCATCAGTGTAAAAAATGCCACAGGATCCCCCAGTAAAATCACAAGGAACCATTTAAAATTCAGAGGTTGCAAGAGGAATATCTTTTACCATGACAGTGAGCCTTTAGTCATCCTGAAATCAACCTGCAATAGCCTCAGCACAGTTTACATCTGCAAGTGAAGGCTTGTTCCCCCACCAGGGAAATCAGTACCTCTAAGGCATGTTGTGACTTGGATTTGTCGTCTTAGAGAAATTCTTCTTAGATTTGGCTTCTGGATTTCTCTTCACTCTCCAAACCTTTCCTCTCAACCCCTTAAAACAAGAAATCTCTGCCCTTGTTCTTAGTCTCCATTTTGCTGGCTGGTGGAATCAGAGTTCCCCTTCACCTGCTTAGTCCTTTCCAGACCGAGCACTTTCTAGATTGTCAGCAAAGGATGCTTTTGTGGGAAAACTCTCTGCCTCCTGGCAGTGTAATAGTGAGCTACAAGAAGGATCAGACTCAGTCAGCATTGGAGGATGGCTGCTTCCTTTCTTTCTCTTGCAGGCCCAGGGGAAAAAGCAAAGAAGAAATACCAATTGCTTGAAGGGATGCATGTGACAAGTAGAAGAGGGAGGAGTGTGGGCAAGCTGCCCACACATGCAGTGTGCATGCTCCCACATCCTGCTCCACTGTGCTTTTCTTGACCAGGCTTGTCCCCAGACATTGACTCGCCAAACTTGGCCTAGAGGTCAGCAGGAATCACTAGTCAAATTATTTGCACAGCAAACCTAAAAGCTGTCCATAGGATGCTGTCCAATGTGGCCTGGTTACAGCCTTTGCCACTGATTTACCTGGTGTCCTTCTTGTGTCATTCCCAAAGCAACTTTCCTTCCACTGAGAGGCTCCAAGACTGCCAGAGACAGCTGAAATTCCTATTACCTGGGGCCATGGACCAAAATTCTGTGTACAAAGCCTAGGACCAAATGAGCTAGATGGCAGGTGTTACAGACACCAGGCTGTGTGATGCAAAGATATGTTTTCCATGAAGTCTGATTCCCTTAAATAGCTGTAAGCTTTAGAGGCCTTGCTGAGCTTCTGGGCTGCTAAATGTATGCTTGTAATGAGAAAGCTGCTGGAGTGGCCTCAGGGGAGGGGAGAGAGAGGCCCCCACCCTCTCCACTTTACCTTGTTCTCTCTTGCAGTGCACATCCAGGCACTGCAGCTCTCACCTGTGGACATGTGATGGTGTTAGGCTGCAACCCAGATCCATGTCTTGCCACTAAGGCATGTGATAAACTTTAGTGCCTCCTAGAAGCTGTGTTGCATTGTCAGCTCTACTACCAAAGAGCTCACACTAGGAGCAGGCTAACTTGTAGTGTTAACAAGGATTAATCCACACTGGATGCTTGCTTTTTTTAACCAAAATACTTGTCCACAACTGCATGTCTCCCTTTATCCATCTTGTCTCTCATTTTGATTTTACTCTAATTATTGTTTCTCAGGGTTTCTGTCTCTTGTTATTTCTTTCATTGATTCATTTTATTCTTTCCCAATAAATAATTTTCCCTGAACAGGTGGAGCTCAAATAGTTGTTTCTGAAAAATTTTGTGGTTTATAGTCTAAGCCCATGTTTACCAATGCTGAACTGGGTAATGCCTCTCATCAGCCCATTCTTATGTTCTGTAGAGAAGGGGGAAAGTAAGAATTTATTCATTTGCACTTGAGGCAGCTCTCCTTGCTGGACCTGACAGCTCCATTGAAGGAGGGTGAAGGAGGGTGAAACCCTCCGTATTGCAGGGGGTGATGAGTGCAAAGTTCTTTGGCATGGAAAATCAGGATGTAACATTACATTTGCCTCTTTACTTGATGAATAGGATACACTTGTTGCTGGATGAATGCTTTGTTCTGAAAGATCCATCTGGCTCCTGGCCTGCATTTATATCACTCATGCAGTAAATAACTACACATTTTTAATTCTTAATAAAAATATTTATTATTTTGACTGTATGAAATTGATTATATTCTTTCTTCTTCTGATGCTGCTGTACTACTTCATGCACAGGAAGTATTGTCATATTTTAGCACCTTTCATTTGCTTAATTTAATAATTTGATAGTTTAAAGCATCTTTCAGATACTTTCTTTTTGGTGATATCAGACTGACTTTTTCATCATCTGAGAGGACAATTTTTCCTCTCTGAGGTGTGCAAAGAAGATCATGATAGAGGGCCTCTGGCAGTTTGTCTTTTTGTATGTCTGTGTTATCTCATCTGGAAACTGAGTACCTATGTTTTGTATTTTGGTAGAGAAAATTTCCAACAAATTTCTTTCAGAAGTGGACTGGTTATTTGAAGGTTTGCTTCTAGTATTTTCCAGACTAATTTCCACTGGTCAAGCCAGTGTCATGATAATTAGTTTGATTCCTCAAGGCAGTACCATTTGAGTTTCCTTAGAGTGCCCAGTGAGTCTTCAGAACAACACTGTGGAGGTTGGATAACCATAGTGGCCAGCTGGGTTGTCCTAGTTCTGTAATGAGCTTAGGCAATGCTAATTCTCTAATCTCTGCACCCCACTCAATTGGATGTTATAAGCATACTCTCTAGCACCTTACTTTTGTCCTCATTTTTCTTCCTTTGTCAATTAGATTGATTAAAAAATGATGCAATGTTGCATGCATGCAGGAAAAAAAAACCCAAACAAAATAGCCATTTTTTAAGCCAGGCCACTTACCAATCCAGAACTATAAAGAAAAATAATTTGAAAGTGGAAGTGAGTTGCAGCCTCAGCTCGAAGGTACTGCCATCTGTCAAAATGAAATAGTTATGTTTATATAGAACCCTACACCCAAGGACCTCAGTGTTAAGACTACTAAGCCACATAACATCCCAGTGAGAGACCTAATAACAGCATATCTATTACAGACATCAAGGAGATAAAACTAAGTGACTTGCCCAAGAAATAACTATCTGCTGCTGGCAAGAACAAGAAATGAACTAATTGACCCTGTCTTTCAGAATCTGTTTTAATCTTGAGACAATTCTGCTTACTCATCCCCAACTATTTCACTCACAGTTTATCTTAACATGTTTTATATAAACAGCCAGAAAACTGTAACATGTCTGAATTATCTAGAGTGTTTTCCAATACAAAGAGCCCATCTAACACATTAAACATATTCATTTTTCTGTCTGGCTCCTCCAGTTCATAGTTTCATCTCAATGATAAGGCATTATGAAGCCCTATATTGTATTTTTCATTTGGAGATTTATAGAGTGCAATTTTTTTCTTTCCCCACCAGCTTATCCACTACACAAGCTAACTTCATACCTCATTTCTGCCATTGATATGGCTATTTTCTACAATGTGAATGAAATACCTGGCGTGATAAATATTGAAGTGTATCTGCAGTTTCATTTTCACATACAATTGACACTTTTCAAAAATAAAACCATTGCTGCAGTATTTACTAAGTGTCCCTATTTTAATTCTGATCTTCTTGAATAGTATTTCAATAGAGCAAGCAATTCAAAATAATTTCTCTTCATTTATGACCATGTTATATTATTTCAACATAATCATGCAGTAATGGAATGAGCTATGTTTATGACATATCATTCATATTAGAAAATGTGCATATAGATACCACAATAATTCTAATATTACATTTCACTACCTTTTCAGTGACAAGAGAATGCACTAGTCTACTACACTGAGTTTCGAATGCTATACAATGTAATCCTGCTGAAATACCTGTTTGCATTTTAGTTTTGCAGTGTCAATAATCCTTCTGTATTACCAAAAAATTTAAGATCTGTTTCAAGTCTGTGTATTTTTGAGTGCTGTTTATTTCCACTTTTTTACTTTGTCTTATTAAGTGACTTTTCATCACATAAACTTAGTATAATAAAAACACACAAGTATAATGATTTATATTAGTGTGTGAACTCTCCTAACAGTTTAACACAGTGTTTCTTTTGCTGCTGGTGTGGAGGTATTTCTACAGCTTGCCTTTGCAAATAGATTGTCTTCATTCTTATTGCTAAGACGGCTTGCTTGCAATATTTTGTAGCTGTCTTTATGTTGGTTAGAAATGCTGAAGTTGGAAAATATGCTCTTCTGTGTGCCAAGGTTATCAAACTATCAGGAGAAGGAGCAATGGTCCAAGTCCCTTGCAGTTACTGCACAATACCTCCTGTGCTCCACTCTCTGCAGCTGTGACGTCCTTGTGCTTCAGTGGGCCTGATTCTTGCCTGAAACTGTTTCTTGCACCACTTTTGCTGTAGTAGAATCAGTGAAATCACTTGAGTAGAACTGTGGAACAAAGAAAGGATTAGAATACCTGTTACACATGCACAGCCTCTGAGTAACTCAATAAGCTCAATCAATGATGAATGGTAACTCTTCAATAGGAATCCTGTCAATTCTGATAGAATTTTTGACATCCTTTTTATCTATTCTTGATCAAATCTAGACATGTTTTTTAGAAGAACAAAACACTTATTGAATGCAGTATAGCTATCACTCATTGTCATAAATGTGAAAAGTTAAATGATTATTTTTCTGGTATAAACTATTAGTTTTGTAACCTACATTTCAAGAGGAAGGGAGAGATAATTGCAATTACAGGGATTTTGGCACACTGGTTATTCAGTTTTGAATTGTTGGACATGAACAGGGAATACTATGATATACAGGTTTATTTTTGCTGCCTTTATGCTAAAGCCAAATTCAAAAACAATAGCTGTTATTTCTGTACCTCCTTCAGTTCTGCCTGGTTGAGCCAGGTAAAATTAATTTCAGAGATTCCTGCACAGAATTTGCTGGAAGAGGAAGACCTATGTACAAAAGGAGAATCTCCACAAGGGTACAAAGGAGATATTTCCATACTTGCCAAAGTAAACAAGTAAAATCTTCTAGAGAAATGTTCTCTGGCCACTTAGAGAGGTGCTTATGCATTCTTGTGTGTCCAAATAGTGACCAGCATATCTGAGAAAAAAGCTATTACTGGAGTTTAAATGCACAGACCTAGACACATGGGCTCAGAGGGAAATGTAGGTTCCTAAGAGTTCCATCTTATTTTGCAGTTTCATTTGGCACTACAAAATAGAGTTCTCAAAGACGAAGAAAGGAAACCTGAAGAAAATTTGATTTAGACAGACATTGGGACATTAAAAACACAAAAAAATTGATTAATGTTGACTTCTTCTTGCAGTTCAGGCAAAATATTTTTTTAACGTATAAATTCTACTTACAGCTTTGCTTCAGAAAGCCTCCCTGATGTGCTGAAAGGTTCAAAGAAGTGCTAGGTAATAACTAGTGCAGCCAAGACACAAAATTACTGCATGGTGAGCAAAGGAAGCAAGCAATGAATGCAAAGCCTCGGGACGGGAAATTTATTTTCAGATATTGTTCCTGATTTTCTATAACCATTTGTTGTCAAATCAAGCAATGTACTTCCAGTCTGGTTTGGAGGGAACACAAGCTCTGTTTGCTTACCTGCAGTATAGTATTTTGTTTTTATTGTTTTGCTGTAGGTTTGGTTATGGCAAATATTTTGGAGCTGGCTGAATGAAAGGGCAAAAAGAGATGCTGCCATTTTTTTTTCCCCAGAAGCCAAATAGTCTACTAAAGTGTGCTTCTGGATTTGTTGCCTTTTGCTTGAAAGGCTTTGAAGTAAGTATATTATGTCCAGGAACTCCAAATCACCACTGTGCACCCTGTCAAATTTCCAAAAGGATGGGGGAGATAGGAAATGGATCAAGGAAGATGCCCTTCATCTTTTGCAGTTATTTCACTTTGAAATACACACATGTCTGCAGGAAAAGTGGCTAAGATGGGCTAGGAGTTTAGAGTAAATGCTTTAGGATGTGTGGATCCAGGTGTTAATATTCTGCATGCAGCTGTCTAATAACTCTAAACCAGAAGAGATTATAATCTAATGGACTACTTTAGGCAATGCATTGAAATGAATCTTTTTTGTATTTCTACTGGATTGTTAATATGAGAAGCATTCCAACTGTATGAATTTACATGCTCTTCTTTTTTTTTAAAAAATGGTTAAGGGATTTACAGATTTTTCTGACCTAAAATTATACTTTTTCTATTGTCAATTACAATCCAACAGCCAGATTTGCAGTCCTATAGTATTGCAGTAAAAATTTTAATATCTTTAAGTAATTTCTTACCGACATATATGTTCATTCCTGGAATCCTTTTGGATTCTCAGTGAAGCAAAATCCAATTAATTTAATTATATATGTATCAAATTTCTCTCCTTTATTTTTTCCTTTCTTTTTATTTTTTATCAGTTTTCACTTCTACACATTCAAGATTCCTTCAGACAAAGAAAACCACCTGGCTTTCTCATATATTGAGAGAATTTTATTGAGCTAATTTGCAGGCTAGAAAACAATGATCCAAGAAGTTAACTACCTGTCATTGTTAATCCCATGCAACATGATGTGCAACAGAAGAGGAGCCAGAACATTACTCTGCAAGTTGTAAGTAAAGCTCTGGCAGAGCACTCATGTGGTGGTAATAAAATAGAGCTTTCAAGGGTGCTGTGGAAAGTTAGAGGCGACAAGCTGAACTAATAAAACCATCTATCCCATAGGTAAACGAGTAAGCAGAGTGATTTTCCAGCCCAGTACCAGCTTAATACATAGGCCAGAAGAGGAGGGATAGTGTAGAACATAAACCTGCATTCTGTGGGACAGAAGAGGAGATTGTTGCTGGCTTGTTGGCTGACCTGCACTTAGACAGAGGAGTTAGCCCTTGTCTTGGAGGTGACTGCTGGAATTTTTTCCTCCATGGAAGATATTCCAAATCTACAAATATAATTTGGTGAGAGGAGGCCGAATTTGGACCTGTCAACTTTGACACGTCCCTTAAAAGATTCCAAATGATAGCAATGGTGTGTAAGAGAGTTGTAACAAAGGAGAGATTTTCAGCTCTTTTAACAGAGAGCTATATAATCACACTTTCTGGTAGAAGCATTCAGTGTGAAGATCTGTCAATAGAAATCTCAAACTGTGAATATACAATTGCGCTTTATTATCCCTTTGTTATTTTGTAACTACATAGGTATGACAGACAGAAACTGATGTTAAAAGAAATCCACAATTGTCAGTGTGTCACATGCATGAATCCCACTGCTGGAAGTTTTTCAGTAAATCAGCATCTTTGGGTAGGTACACCAAATGCCATATTTTAACAAAATGTTTTTGCTCACAGAAACACTCGAGCTCTTAATTTAAGGAGAATGAACATCCTAACGTTTTGTTACTGTAGCACACAGCAGACAGATGGTGCTCTGTCTTGCACAGAGCAAACGAGGAACTAAACAGTTCTAAGTACCAGATAAAAGGTGCCGAGGGGACAGAGCACATAGGGAAACCTTCAGTTAGACCCCTTGCCAAGGCAGCCCTGGGAGCCCACAAAAGCAAGTAAGTGCTGTATTGTAAAACAATAATCATGTAAAACGCCCTAGGTTTCCTCAAACGTCCTTTGACTCTCTAAGGAGTACAGTGAAAGGGTACACAGAGGTCTCCAAACCTTCACACACCAGCAAGATTATTTGTTTCCCTTTACATCTTAAGGATTTGTCGTGCTGCTATTTTTGTCAGGGCCTGGAAACCTGCCACACACAAAACAGAGAGATGGAAGCATCTGGTGATCTTCAGAGTTCTGTCTTTCATGAAAGAGGAAGAGAAGGGAGCAAAACTCTGCCTGAAGGGTCTTTTTTTTTTTTTTTTTTTAAAAAATTAATTTTTNTTTTTTTTTTTTAAAGAATTAACTTCATTTTTTGTTAAAATTGATTCATGATTACTTTGTTTCAGAGTTTTGGGGAGGGTGTGTTGGCTGTGTCAAATGAGCTGTTTGTGGCAGTTGCAGAGCATTTTTTTCTTGCCTTGTGCCAAATATTGGTTGCCACTGCCTGTACCTGTGCTCATGGTCAGGGGTTTCCATTTTTAAGGTAGTTAGGATTTGAATTCCAAAGGTTAGCAAAATGTGTCTGTTTGGATGTGCATGTAACAATTACCTCAACAGTCACACTTTTCTGAAACCTTGTGTCTGTGCTATATTCACCAAATGCATGGACTATTAAAGGAAACAACAATTCAGTTCCCTTAATCCCATTTCTGACAGACCCACGTGCAAATCCCCCGAGAGAGCCACGCACCTGTGACTGAGCTGATGGAGCAGCAAAGCACAGAGGGGGCCTGAGATCAGCTCCCTAAACAACCAGAGTCACTGAGTGACAGCTTGTTTGTGTCCTGAGTGATGTGCAGGATCTGGTTTGGAATCTCACAATGGAACCGCTGCTCTGTGACAGTGACCGTAATGTACTTCAATTCAGTCCCCCCACAGGAGCAACAAAGGCCAAAAAATCCAACACAAGTGTGCTTCACTTCAAAAAGAACAACTCTCTGAAAACAGGGAAGCCCACTAAAAAGAAGCTAAAGTGGGCCACTAAAAGAATTAAATTCTTCCAGGCAGTAAGAAGATCTCTGAAGTAAGGACACAGCAGCAGAGCATGCCCCATGCTTTGGGAAAGACTTCAGACAGGCTGAAAAGAGCCTGGAAAGGCTAATCAGCAAAGGAAAAAAAAGCTATTAGAAGTAAGAAAGGTCATTCAGAAAACCAAAGTTGTATCTAAACTAAGTAAGAAGAGCTTCATCATAAAGACTAAAAATAAAACTAATCAAACTAGCCAAAAGAGTTTAAGGGCTGACCAGTTTCAGCGATCAAAATTTCCCCTAAACATTTTCTATCACTTTAGCAGAAACAGATGATGACCAGCACATAAAACATCTAAATGTCTACACATTTTTATATTGGTATTTGCTGTGAGTAAAACTGTGGCTAATCCCACATAGAAATTTTGTTATTTACTTTTTTTTTTTTTAAGGAGAGAGTGGGAACATCAGCATAGGTCTGGGGAGGGTTTAACAGTACCAAAAGGGAGATGCATGCTATTAAAAAATAATACATGAGAAGTTTGGTGAAAATGTAAAGTTCTTCCAGGTAGTAATGATGAGGATCAGTTGTGAAAAATTGCCAGTGATTGGATAATAAAATTACCAAGATGAAATTTAGAATAGATAAGTGTAAAGTAAATGTACACTGGGAAAAAAAGCCTTTTTATGTAGAAGTTGATGGGCTCTGAACTGATGATTGCTACTGAAGAGTGAGATGTGGGGCTTATGATAAATAGTTCCATGAAAAGAACATCTCAGTGTTTGGCAGTAGTTAAAAAAAATAAATCAGTAGTTAGAAGTAATTAGAGAACAGAGAAGAAACAGAAAACATAATTATTCCAGTGTATAAAGCCATGATGCACCAGGACATTGAAAATTCTATGCAGTTCCAGGCACGTCATTGGTGTTTTAGAACTGGAAAAGGTGCAGAGAAGGAGAACAAAGATGACTGAACCAACAGCTTCTGTGCAGAGGCTGGGAGACCTGACAGCACTGAAAGGAGGCAACCTGAGCAGCTGTGTTAGAGACCTCCAAAACCACAGCTGCTAGCAAGAGGGCATGTGCAGACTGGCTGCTCTCTCTCACACTGCAGGAACACGTGAAAGGAGTGGGAGACAGGTTTAAAATGAGAGGGACTTCATGCAGTGGATAAATGGCCTTTCCAAAGGCAACTCCTTTCCAAAGACCTTATTGAACACAGGTTTTCATGCAATCAAGGGAACACCAGAGTTTATAACTGCAAGGGTGCTACCTTATGTGTGTAGACAAAGCACAACCCACTCAGAAAATCTCCTGAGCTGAAAATATGGAGAGGCTGTTAGTGGGGAAATATCATATGTTCTTGTGTTGGTTCTATTCTCATCAGGTGGCTGCTGCTGACAACCTCCTAGTCTGGTTGAATCCTTTCTGTGGCCCAGCTCACGTGTGTGTGACCACAGCTAATTACAGATGCAAACTTTTCACATTGGCTGTAACATATCTTGCTAAATTAAAACTTTTTTTTGGAGAAGATCAAGTGTCAAAATGAGATTATAGTCATAATTCTAAAGTAATCCCATGATATTTTATAATTAATGACTCATACTATTTTCCTATAAGCTGGCTCCTAATCATGAGATTCATGTTGGCTGTGAGAGTTGAGACAGTGGTATCTTGGCTGTGAGGACAGTGAGCAGGTTCAGCTGGTGTTTCAACCATTCATTCATCCCCTTGAACAAGAAGCTCAGGTTCACCTCTTTTCACCTCTTAATTTCAGCTGAAATTAAGAGAGCTGATTAACTAAAAAGGAAGGAGTTCTTTTAACTTCAATAGCAGACTTTGTGCCTGGCTACTATTTTGCACTGTTAGTCTCCTTTTATGCTTATATTTCAACTGATCACTGAGAAATATGTTTAGCATGTTTTTTTACCTTGCATTGAGTTCTTTCCTAAGCAGCAACTTTTATTTGTGTAGTTTTAGTATCTTTTGATACCTGGAAATACATAGATTTTTTTTTTTAAATGTGTTTGAGCATTTATTGAAACCATCTTTTCAGCTTCTGAGGTGTTCTCTGTATTGTATTTGAATTTGTCAACAATTTTTTTTGTAATAGATAGAATAGAGAAACATCTCAAATCGCTTCTCATACTTCTTGGTGTCACTGTTAAAAAATCACTGTTCTGATACAGGCTATATTATTTATTTTGTAATTAGGTTAGCTACAAATGTTCTATGATATTATTTTATTTGAAAATGCTGACTGATCCAAAGTGCAATTTCTAAAAAATAGAATGAGTCTTAGAAATTTCTGTTTAGCTGGGGTTTTTCAAGCTTTCTGATTTACAGGTGTTATTTTTTTCTTTCACATAGGAACGAACACTCTGAAAGTGAGAGATTCTGTGTTTTGTGCAGTGCTATCCAAGCCACACACAAGGGAAAAAACCATCCTCAGGTAATTTTTTTGCGTTCTCTTGTTTTTAAGTGAGTGCTAAAAATACTATAAAGATGTTAATAATAGAATTATAGTTGAATTGATCCGAGATAGAGGATCAATATGTTACTCTCCCTAAGAAATTTAACAACTCTATAACCCTTTTTTGCTTGATACTCCACTAAGGTGCTATCTAACATATTTTTATTTTTTTGTAAACAACATTCATACTCTGAACTATCCCAATTTGATTAATCATACTCAGCTTATTAGTCATTCTGAAAAGAAAATGGCTGCAAAGGAGCACGCTGCCCTCAAGTCAGGCACATTTGGCAGGCTTCATACTAACTTGATAGTAATTATGATCTCTATCGAGTGAGACTGGCAGTGAATAAGATATTTAACACTGTGTGCTTTGGCTGTGAAAACCTTTTCCACTTGTGCTTTCAATTTCTGGGTTTCAGTGTTACTAAAATATCTATGTGGGTATATTTTAAAAGAAATAATTATCCTTTCCTACACACACACACTATTTTTTTAATCTCAGGGAATTTTCTCTGTTTACTGACTGCTCCCCAGAGATGGATGCTCTAACCACCATAGAGAGAGCAGGACCATAAATATCCTTTTGCAGCACAGGAGCTGCAGTTACAGTGTAATGAAATCTATCATCTCACTCATATAAGATGCAATCTGTCTGCATCAGAAGATTACCCAGAACTTTCTACCCACAGTGACTAAATTCAACTGTGTTTTTAATTTTAGAGATCTGATGAATGTATTCCAGGTAATACAGGTCTTTCTATGTAGTTCTTGTATTTATAAATTGCTCTCCCTCTTTAATAAGCGTTATAGATTCTTAAATGATTTATGTAACGCTTGTTTTTTAACATCACTAGTCTAACTCAGTGGAGAGTTCCCCAAATACACACATAAAGGCTATGTCAATACATTGTGCCTGAACATCTAAAGTCTATAATAGCATTTTCTCATGGTAGTCCACTGGCCACCAGAAGGAGAACGCAGCAATCTCAGTCAATGAGGAGCTTAGCCATAAGATGTCTAGACTGTTGTATTTATCAGGATGGAAGTGCTTATAAAACCTCAAGTTCCAACTCTCCTCCAAGCCTGAAAATTACCTTACAAATTCTGAAGGGTAAAGGTACCAAGAGAATAAATTTGCCCATGTGTTTCATAGACAATTGCACTGGATTCAGTTGATTCCAAATTGTTCTGAAACTCCTGGAGAAGTTGCTGTTGTTTGTAGTTATTATTTTAAAAACTGTAATGCATTGCCTAATAGCCATGATCTTATTCCTAGGTTTCTGTTGTACAAAGCTTCTAGCTGAAAGTTTAGTACTTACTAAATCTACTAGTAGAGCTCACATATCTTGTTTCTTGTGCTGTTCCAAGGCAATTCTCCTTGGATGGAAGACTTGGAGGAGTAGGAATGAGAGGCTAAGACCAAATTTTCAGAGTGTTGGAGTAATGCCTCTAGTCCAGTCAAGAGTATGAATGTGATTGATGACTTTGCAGTGATGTGCAGGGCAAAATACTGACACGTTACAATAAAAATTTTTTGAAAGCTCAAAATTTTGGCACCTATGACAAGCTGCCACATGAAGGAAATAGTTTTGTGTTCCAGACTGCTCCAAAACTGAATGTGAACAGTTCCTGCAAACAGTAGTTCTCCCAAATATGTTTATTCTAAGCCTGTATGTACAGCAAACTACTGTGCCCTGTGGAGCAAACCTTGAACAAGCTGATTCAAATACCAAAAACAACCTAAATGTGGCAGATCTGTGGTCCCTGCATGCTTGAAAAAGCCAGGTAAATATGGCTGTAGAGATCTGGTTCCCACATAACCAGGTTGTTTTCTTACTAAAGGCAGCTCAAAGCTTACATGGTCTCACTCCACTCTATAGGCTAGGAAGGAGACATCTAATACATGGGGTCTGACACAGCAAAGGACAAAATTTAGGTTCTGGGTTAAAACTGCCAGCTGCTTCTTCCTTTTCTTTTTTTTTTGTTTTCCTTTGTTTGATTTGGTTTATGTGTTTATTTATTTAGCCAACAAACCTAAGCACAACCTCAGAACCCTTGAGGTGTCCTCTCCTCCCTCCCAGCTTTGTAAATTACCAGAAGCTGATGTGCAGAGCAGACTGCAGGGAGGGAAGAGCATGCAGAGTGCTGAGGAGTCCAAGTGACTCCCATTGGAGATGATGTCTTCCTTTCTTATCCTCCTTAAGTCCACATTGATGTGTTATCATGGTGGTTATTTTTCAAATATGAATGGTCCTTCCATTTCCTTCTGCTGCCTTGTGCCCACAAAGTTTGGCAGGATCTTCCTTGAAAAAGTGCTATAATCACAATTCCTGCACTGCCTCCTGCATGCAGGCAGAAAGAGAGGCTGGAGGAAAGAAATAAGGGAAAACAAAGAACATCTAACAATTCTGAACATACTTTTCCTCAAAAAAAATTATTGAAAAAATACCATAAGATTTGGCAACCCAGTGAACCTAGCGTTAATTTTTTTTTCCCAAGCTAGCTTTCTTTTTGTTTAGCCTTCCTATCTGGGTTAGCTTTTAACAAATTCAGCTGTCACTTTCTATATGAGTGAGAACATTTTTAGTACTGTGGATGGAGCTGGCAACAAGTGAGCAGTAGTGTGAGACCATCAGCAGGTGCGTGGGAGACAGCAGCAATTTGGGAAGCCTGAAAGAGTGCTGGTGAGGGAAATCAATGTTAAAAAAGCATAGTAAAAATCTTTCTGGTCGTCAGAGGTATTGCTGGAACAACTGTGCTGCTGAGAGCATAATTTGTTTTTCTATTCTTCAACAGTTTCTGGTCTTTGTATGTTATCTCTAGGATTTAAAGACAGTTTCCTTTTTCAATGCATTTGGAAATATTAATCTTTGGATTGAAGTAGGAATTTTACCCATAGTTCCTGAGGGCCACTTATTTGACATCTGTTTAGAAGCAAGGAGGAGAGCAGTTTTTGAATCTCATAATACATCTGGATTAAAAGGTTACTGCAAAAAGTAATATTTTAACAAGAAATACCACAATAATAAAAAATTTCCACATAAAATTCCCCAATAATTAAATCTGCTAGACATAAAAATATATGTGTGTGTGTGTATATATATATATATATATATATATATACACATATATATAAACTGTATTGAATCAACTTGTACACAAATATGAAGACAGTAGGGGAAGTATGGTTACATGAGCCACCTGCACACCAAATACTTATTAACATTCTTATTGAATTTAGTCTTAAGTGTCAGGGTGATTCCATGCTGCAAAAGCCCCAGTGAATGCATTTGTATTAGCACTTTGCAGCAGAGAGACTCTAATCTGCCAATTCCTAAAAATGAATGCAACCTTCTCGAGGAAAGCATGCTGGAACTGGCACTCTGGGTGAAATCCTGATGTCAAAAGGAACATTTTCTCTGCCTTTAAAAAGGCCAACATTTGTTGACTGATAATAAACAACGACAGAATGGAGAGTTGGAGCATCAAAGAGATAGTTAATGAAGGGTATACTAAAGGGTCGAGGTGAACAACACATCAGAAACAATGGCAAGTGCCTTAGCCTCAAGTCTGATGTGCTTTTCATAAGGCTGGTGTAGTCCTCTGGTATTCAGTCCTTTGGTGTCAGGATAATCTGTACTGGGAGCGAAGTTAGGAATAATGCAGAGCAAAGGAGGCAATCCAGAAAAAAATTTTAAACAGAAGCTGGGACTCCAGGAGGATACAGTCAGGCTATCCTAAAGTGAAAGATGTGCCAGAGGTAAGTAAAATGGGATTATAACAAAGATGAAAGTCATAGAAGGAAGGGGTAATGGGAAGGGCTCAATGTCTCCAAGGCAAACAACAAGCTCATTAAATAACTCCTTTTACAACAGGACATTAATTGTCCATTAAATATCCTTGCTGTGGCAAGTAAATATTCATCTTTTGATAACCCAAGAATGCATATCACTGACTGAAATAGTTTCTAGCGAGGGATTGACAGTATCCTCTATAAGGAAAAAAGGTGTTTGAATTAAAATGTTATTGCAGGGAGCACTTTCACCACCCCAGTGTATAGCTTCTTATTTCCTTGGTCTTTTTATAGCTGCATGGAATCATCCTGCATTTCCTTAGTTAAATGTATGGAGGAAAAAGATACTGAACATTTTAACAAAATTTTCATCCGTGCTACAGAAGGTACTCAGAGGTGAGTCTCAGCATGAGGTAAGATAGGTTTGTCTTACCTGTTTCATGGCATGTCATACTCTAAGTACTAGGAAGATGAAAGAGGTGTTATTGTACTGAACCTATATATTTTACAGATAAATTGTTTATTATAGAGTATTTTTTACTCTGTTCCTAGTCTGAATGAACATAATTTCAATATAATACAAAAGAGTCATGAGAAGTATTCTTTCTTCTGTTTCACTTGAAGAAGCATACTTATTGAAGTTTCTTCTTTGTAATGAGATTATTTATCTTTTTTCTGTTCAGATGCTACCACCTTATGGTTGCATGCCATGGTAAAGACTAAAAGAATATTCATAATCAATGGAGGATACACAGAAGTAAAGTGTACTCCAAGGAGAACAGATTAAAATGACATGAAATTATAAATTAATAGCATAAAGTGCCTGGAAAAAAATAGTCCCATAATTTTGGGGTGAACTTGTTTTCCTCCAGAAAAGGAGCTGAAATGAAAATCTATCACCCAAATCTACATTGCATTTGATAGCCTCTTAAGCTGTCTACAGAGAGAAGACCCAGTCCAGGAGATCTAACAGCCAGAACTTCTAAAAATGGCATGCTGCCAGAGTCTGACAGAAAAAAAATTAAAATACTATCTACTGGTTCTATAGTTAACAGGGTTGTTCCCAGACTTCATAAGTGCACACACAAAAAGAGACAATTGTGATAAAGGGTTAATATGCTGGGTGAACACTTGTTTATATCTCTATATTGTTAGCACCAGGGTGTTGATGAGCACATATTTATCCATAAGCCACTAATTTACTGCCACTTTGCCCATGGTGTTGGAGAACCTCGTTACTTCCCAGTACCTGATTGGGAGAAGCTGACCAGAATTTTAACAGAATCATTAGAGCACTACAATGAGCTTCATGCTGCAAGGAACCATGTTGGCTAAGGATGCCACACAGCACTTGTAAGTTTCTTTACTTTTGGTACATACGACATGTGCTCTAGCAGAGTTATCACTGATGTGCAAATTCATTTAAAGGTGACCTGCAGGAGTGTTAAAAATAACCTCCCAGTTTTAGGGATATCTGCTGAGTACCCCAGGCATTTATCACAGTTTTAATATGAAATGTAACCATTTTTACTTGTAATGCTTCCGAGAAGTCTTCACTCACTGTGAGTTGTTGGCTCCTTCTCAGCATGACCCCCTGGCCTGTTACTGGTCATGTCAAATGTACTGCAGAGCCCTGAGGGAGACTCTGGTTCCAGCCATCCAGATATTTTAAAACTCCTTATTACACTGCTACAGTGGCTTCAAACCTTCTCCATTTCACGTGGATAGGAAATGAAGGATACTAAAAAATCCAAAACACAACCACGAAAAAAGCTCTGCATGTTAGAAACATACACAGAGTTTTAGAAAAGAGATTTATTTAATGCTGTTAAACTACCCCCATATTTTGCAAAGAGATCATGTGGTGCATCAGCAATCATCTGCTTAATGTATTTCAAGGGGTCACCTCATATAGGAGCAGTTACTATTATGCAGGTAGAATTCAGAGGGATTTGAAAAGAAAATTAAAAGTGTGGTTGGGTAGAGAGAATGGGATTTAAATGTAAATTTGCTACAACTTCTTTTGGAAGAGTTTCTGCAGCATACGTTCCCTGTTTCTAAATCTGGCAAGTACTCAATAAAGTGGTTTGACTTTCCATTCCTATACAGATTTTATTTTTGTGCTGAGATGCTAAATTCTGCACCAGTTCAGTTATAATTATTTTAATGATTTATTAAATTATTTTTTCCACAAAATTTGTTAGACAGTCATTATGTCATTTAATTAAGGATTGTTCATACAAGCAAGGATTTCCATGTTCATTTCTTAGAACAAAATACTCATTGCTTTTGCTGGGTGTGCACTTATTGCATTCCACAGAGTTGGAACAGTAAAATGGACTTGGTTAGGTTTGTTTTGTATTTGCTGCCTCACCCTCTGTTTCTCATACAGATCTAAATTGGTATCAGCTTTGAATTGCTGGCAAGTGTTAACTCAAAATCTGCACCTCTTCCATTTCATAGCAAGGTAAAATAAGAAAATATTTCTGTTCACATTGGCTCCCTCCTTTCATCTCCTCAAGCCTAAAATTACTGTAGTACAAATTTAAATGAAGTGTCTTATTACAAAACCTAGGTGCATCCAAAAATTACCTGTTTATAGTATTCTCAGGAAAGTCATTGGATTTATCTCAGTGCTAAATGATGAAGAACCCCCAAGAAATACATACAGACTTCATCCACTGGGACCCAAAGCAGAAAGCAAATTAGCTCTTTATCTTGTTTGGATTTTTGTTAATCAAGAAAAATGCACTTAATTACTGTGACAGGAAGCAGTGCATGTAGAAACTGCACTGAGCCTGGAGCCAGATGTCATGCAGACTGAGATAGCTTAAGTTTGTTGTGCTGCCTTTCTGTCAACAGAAGAGAACCTCCTCAATCACAGCTAGAATTTGTTATTTTTTCAAATAAGAATTTCAGTAACTCACATAAGAAAAATTTATTTTTTCATGGCTCTAAATGTTTGTTTGTTGGGTTTGGTTTCAGTTTCTTTAACATGGCCTTGTGGGATTTGGGGTTGTTCTGAAACCTGGGTGAACTTAACTTCTCTGTGGCCTTTCAACCTCTCAATTTGTTTTGCAACTGGCTAGTGAAAATTGCCAACTTTGAATCAACAGACAAGCATGAAATACTACTGAATGAGAATGGAAATAAAGCAAATTAGTTTCCCTAAAGAAACTACGTTTAGAGAAGTTGAATTAACACAGAATGCAGAACAGGACTCAATCAAAACCTTCATTTTGTTCCCCCTGGCTGCTCTTGGAAACACAGAAGTTCAGACCAGGAGTTTACAGCTTGGATCAGTTTATGAAGATTTTACTACTGTAATCTAGCCCATTGATTTTGATAGTTCAAATAGCTTAAGAATGCCTGCTATTATGCAAAAATAAATACTCCTAGTTCTATTTTTATAATTATCAGCTGAATTCTTGAGACTTCTTGTGGCAATGCTTTCTTAATTGGAGTTGGAAGCAGTGTCAAGCAAAGTCTGTACTCTTTGGCAGCCTTTCACAGATCAGTGAAATCTTATCAGGTCTCCAGCCTTTAAGGAGAAGGTCAGGATATGGATTTTGGATTGCTGTGATGTTATATTGCAACAGTTCATATGGCATTGCTGAATCCCAAATGCCAGCAAGGAGAGAGTATTTGTTTTTCACAAGGAATGACCTGAGTCAGATTGTGTGTCAGCAGTGGGATTAAAGTTCAACAGCAGATTGCAGGGTTTCTTTCTCTGTTAGTGGTTGGACCTGATGGTCTTGGAGGCCTTTTCCAGCCTTAGTGATTCTATGATTTTTCTCCCCATCATTGCAGAGCCTTCAAATTTTGACCCTGGAATAGTGCTCTGGGAATTGTCTGGTTTCATACACAGGCTGTGCTTGTGAGTACATTCCACCTGCAAGCAATGTCAGAAGGCAAATGAAGAAGGCTTGTCACCACGTGTGTGCACAGTTTCTCATCTGCTCTTTCCTTTTTTATTTTTCTCAGCCTTTGTAAGGAGTGCTAATTTATCTTCCATGTTTATGTTGTTTGGGCACCTATCCCAAATTCAGACCATCACTCAGTGACCTATTTCCCAAGTTCCCAAAGGGCACAGGAGTCCATGAGAAATGATGTGCAGCCCAGGCAGGGGTGAAGGCTGTGGTGTGACAGAAGCGCTGAGAGGCAGCAGATCCCAGCTCTTGGCTCCATAAGACTCAGGAGCTGGGAAGCCACCACCTCACAGACAGGTGACAGGGTACCAGACAGGTGGCTAGGTGAAAGCTAAATGCCTGTTCCTGGCTCCTACTGAGTTCCTACTATCACAGTTTATCTGTAATTTAGGAAAGAAACATATAATCTTACCAATTGCCCTGTAAAAGTTGTCAGCCCCTTGTTTACACGGTTCCATGAAACAGATAGAATTTCAAGGTTACTTGTGACTACCTTTTGTTCTGAGGTGACACAGAATGTTGCTTCTAATTAACTCATCACATTCATCAAAATCAAATTTCTCAAATCCTTAGGACCTGCACTACAGAGAAATTGCCTCCAAGTATGATGTAGTAAGAAGAAACCAGCATTATTTTATCTGTTGGAAATTCATAGAAAATAATGTGACGTTTACCCCATTTTGACTGACAAATTAAAATATTACAATATTTCTCAAAATATATGTTCAGTAAAACTAGAGTGCTATTAATTTCTAAATTATGATTTTTACATTAATAGAAAGGCTTCAAAGATAGATCTTTTACTAGGAATATGCCTAGAGTTATAGAAATAAGTATTTTATATTTACAGTGCACAATAAAATGTCAATGATGAAAGAATAGTATGTAATGGAATGTAGAATATCAGAAATAAAAGCTGCAGAGAAAAGGTTTTCTGCTTTTGTCATCAGCAAAATTTTGTAATTACAAAGTTTGTTCCTATGTGCCTGATGGGTGATAGTCTCTTTCACAGCACCAGGTTGAAGGCAATGCTGCTTGAAGACTGATCTTGGTATATATGTCTATTTTTTACTTTAATTTTAGTAACAGATACACTCATGGTGTCTTTATTGAATCCCTTACAACTACTTTGATATGTAACAATGAAACAAATTTTGTCTCCAAACCCCAGAATAATGGCAACCAGAATGCCTTGTGTTGGTTTTAAAGAATTTTTAAAAGACATAAGCTAAGTTTCCAAGGATTCTGGACTCTTTGCTCTAAAGCTGGTAATCACTTAACTTCTTGGCATGATATTATTTTGAAATTTTGAAAATATTTTGATTATCTCAAAACTAATTCCTCTGCCCCTTTTGGGGGAAAGTTTGAAACTCTGTAACTTTTGCTAATAAGTAAAATTATTCTTTTTCAAGAATAGAATTTCTCATAAAGTTGCAACTCTGATTTTTCCAGTCTGCTTTAAACCTGCTCTAAATACAAGATAATGCAAAGCTGATGGTTTCTGTGAAGTTTCCAGAAGTGACTTTAATACTTCATGGTAGGTTAGCATTTCATGTGGAACCTCATGCTTAGAGGACTGAATTGGAAGATTATGGCTAAAACTATTAGAGAAGGGCATAAATCCTCAATAACTGACAACAAATGGCAGAGGAAACATGAAATCTTGTCCAACAGCACTAATTTCCTTACTTGCCTTCTGTTTCCAAAACAGAGGTTTAGTGTAAAAAAAAAGCGTTAATTTTATTTATCAGTTCTAATTTGGGATCAGGAAAAGCGACTGAGAATTTCATATGAGATGCCCATATTTTTGCCTTTCCTGTGTGTGCTGCTGTTTGATACACATAGGCAGAATTCCCATGACTCCTACATTCTTCAGGTAAAAACTGAAGCATCGTGCTCCCTTCACACGATACAGAGGCACCCATTTGAAGGGCTCACTTCCAAGGTGGCCGTGTCCTGGCACCTGCATAACCCAAAGTGTGACCTCAGGGCCTTATTGCCTGGCAGTCCCATACAGAGCAGGTGCTTTCTCAGCATTCTTCGAGCCTGCTCTGACCACCAGCTCTGAGTTTAAAGCTGGAGAATAAAGGTTCTTCTTTATTTGGCAGTTTCAGCAGGCAGACACTGTAAGTATTGCATTATTTTTGTGTAGAAACAAAACCACAAATTTGACTTGTGTACCCTGTTGTATGAAAAATCATTCACTCCTGAAGCTGAATCAGAAAAATCTCATTGTATCATGGATTTAATTTGTTTTATAAACTCAGTAGTACCTCTTTTTTTTCACTATGCACAAATTAATTATAAACTCGAGTTTTACTTTACCTTTATAATCAAGATGACTTTAGCACTTATTTAATCTTCTTTCTACCTACCCCCTCCCCCAAACAGGAATATTTTACTGCTTTTCTTTCATTCTGTCTGGTCCATACATTCTGCAATTCCTGCCTTTTACCAGGCTATGCAATGATCCCAGAGGAACACATTTACAATAGCAAGCAGTTCGTTCTCATATAAGGACAAACAGCGCGGGTTTACAGTGCTGAGGAGGATGCTCGGAGAACAAAACGCTTGCTCACGTTTTTGGGCAGCAGCCCCGTCTTTGTGGCCGCGGCCGCCTCCGCCAATATTAATTGCGCAGTGCCCCCTAGGGACTCTGCCACCGCCAGGATCCCCGCTCCTCGCCTTCCCTGACCTTGGTAACAACTTTGAATTTCATCCTGCTCCAGCTGTCAGGACAAGGCTTGCTCTTTAACTCCTCCTCGGTTTTGGGTTGGGTTTTTAAAGTCCACTGTTAATATCTGTGCTTTGCAGAATTCTGCGTATTTTCTGTTGTTTTAAATCTGAAGTTGTCTCTACGTATTTGAATTTGATGGTAACATTTTAAGACGTTGTTTTCCATTTTGGTATTTCTAGGAGGTGGGTTTTCCTTTCAATTGTTTGTTAAAAAGGAGCTGTGTGAATTCCCTTCTCAGAGCCATGGTTTGATCAGTGCTGGTAGAAAGAGGCTGGAAACTGCAGTACTTTGCACAGATGTCAGATACCTGATGAGTGATTTCTTATACTTATTGATGCGGTGGTTTCAGGGAAATAATAGTAATAATGAGAACAATGATAAGGACATGTTTCCTTTTTACATCACTCACATAGGTGAGCCGAGATGTCCAAAGAAAATTTGTTCAGAGGAAAGAAGAATTTTGCCAGAAGTATTTATGATCAAAACAGTTCGGAAATAAAAGATGGTAAAATGAGCAAAGGGCAGTAGGTTTTGAATAGGCTTCATCAGCAGAGGGGAGAGGTCATCTGGGAAGATTAGTTATAGGAGCTATTAAATCACCTCTATGACACTGTTATATGAAGCTGCTTAACATAATCATGTGCAATCAGTAAAAATGCTGTTTATCACAGAGCAGTTTTGATTTTCATATTTGGTGTTGTTATGTAAGGTGGTGTAATGTGAGGCCATACACATTTCCCCAGTACAAATTACCAGCATTACTGATTTATGGTGTTTTCCTGACAACTTCTAAAGCAAAAAATTATTGGGAAATGTCTCTCCAAACCTTTTTCCACTAATATATTTATTAGAGACTTGCATAAAATTTTTTCTTTATATTGTAGTATTAGACAATTGCAACTGATACAGGGTTTATATATCAACTAGTCCTGCATCCTACACCTCTGTTTGAGTTTGATTATCCTTCTTATTGACACAATGTCAACCATCTCTTTGAAGTGCTTATCATTTAGTGATAAGACTCCAGAAAAAAAAGATTGTCTTCTAATGTGGTCTCTCTAGTTTGGAATTAGACTTCTCAATGCATATTTTCTTATGTATAAAGTAGAGAATAATATCATCACTTATTTTTCTCATATATCTGTGTCTGTGGATTATCTCAGGATAGACATGCCAAATCAGAGTTTTGGATTTGGACACATCTTGGCTGCAAGGTGTTAAAAGTTGACTGTCCCATTTCATGAGAATTAGATAGTATATTTGAGGGTGATGGAATCTTTGCCAGAGTGTTTTCTTGGGGGTTTAAAAATCATTTTATTTTTCATAAGTTTTTGGCACATATTAGCATCTTGCAAGATACTAGCTTACAATTTTCCCTGAGTTTTGCTTCAGTCTAGATTATAATCTTGTCAGGATGCATGTTTTTGTCCCATGAAGTACAACAGATTTCCAGATAAACTGAATCAAAAAGAGGATAGCAAAGGACATTAAAATCAGTAAACTTAACTGAGTCTTAAATTTTGTAATTCTTCTTCCATAGTGATGCACAGTTGTGGGACCAAATATCTACTATGAAGCTACCAAATTGCAGCAGATTATAGACAGGCTGTACTCTCACTTATTTTATTATTTTCTATAAGTCTATCTTGTCCATACAAAGTAAAATCATGTCAGAAATATAGAGCTGTATTTTTTAAATCTTGCTTCCCTATTATGTCTTAGTTTGGTTTAATTCTGAGTATTCCTTGCATATTCTTTTACCTCCATTTTTGTGATTTATTAGATGGCATTAGCATGTGTTGGCTCTTTCTTTCATTTCCCCTGGTAATCTGGCAGCCAGAAAGAGCTAGAATGAGGTACAAGTGCAAGTACATACTTTTGGAAATCATTCTAAAGCATAATATATTGAAATGTTTTATAATGAATCCTTGTTTGCCAGAAAAATGTTCAACCATGCCAGAAAATTATCTGTGAGGAATAATTCTACCCCCTTCTTTCCTCCCCCTCTTCCCAATTTGTGTTGCTTGGAAGAGGAGACGAAAAATGGCACAGATGCATGCAGTATTGCACAAAGAGTATATATGGACATTTCAGTCACTGATATTTCCCCATTTTCTGATGCTAATGTAAGATATGTTGGTTTTGCATTTGTAATTAAGATGAACAGATGGTGAAGACTTAGTTTAAAGTAATACTGTACATCCATTAAAATAATCTCTGCTGACAGTGGTTCTTTACTATAGCAAGACTTAATTGCATATATAACATGTGTACATAAGAAAGAACTCGGTCTTTAGCCATTTGCTCCATTAGGACAATAGTAAAACAGACGTCACCAAAACAGAATTTGTCCTGGAGACTCCTAAGAGTAACAGATGCATCTCTGCTGACAATATTGGCTTGCTTTAATTAATGAACACTTTATGAATAAAAGAAAACATAATTTCAGAAAATACGCAGGGTTTCTTTTGAAAAAAGGCACCCAAGTTTTGTAGGAGAAACGTTCAGGAACATGACAGTAAAATTTTTAACAGATAAATTTGATGTTGCTTACACTATTTCTCTCATGGAGTAGTAATTTGAGTGTTCCTTGGCAAGGTTTATAAATGTGTGTCTTTTTGAACTGGGTTTTTTGTTTTAAATTACATGCATTGTGAAGAGTCTGGCTGACTCTTAAGCCTCTATGAAGCAAAAGCAGACCTCTGCATGTTTTTGTTTTTTCATAGAAGTTATATAAAACGTCATTTTTCAAATTCTTTATATATGTGTTATATAAAAATATCATTATATGTTTTCACCTCAAGATCTATACTTCACAGGAAATGGAACTTCAGGTACCATCTCCAAAGCAGGTCTCTATCCCTCACCTGTTATAGAAAACAGCAACACAGTTGTTGAGCAATAATACTTATTTTTCACTAAAAACATCATTTGGTGGTTGTATATTTAAAACTCAATCCCTTTTCTGTTTACTTCTTGTTCTACCTGCCATCACCACATTGGTAACCATTTTTTATGATAATGAAAACTACCAAATTCTAACCTCTGAGGACATAGTTTGGCAGAAATACCTTCCTTCCTTTCCCCAAGCTTCTTTTGTAAGGACATATATTTTACTATTGTTGTGATAGCCAAAAATTAAGTATAGGGTTTGATTAGCATTTCTGCAAATGTTTTTAAACTAAACTACATCTTCTATTGTGCCAGAACTATCAGCAAAATCACTATACAGTGGCTGAACCGGTCTTAACTGAGAAAAACAGTTGTCCACACTAGATTCACAAAATCAGTGAATCCCCAATTTTGTTGTTTGCTTCATCTATTGAAGGTCTGGGTTCCATACTCTCTCCTTCTCAGGAGTTGTCACTGTCCAGGAGAATGTCTTGGAGATTGTAGTGTGTCACACTTTGGTTTAAATTCCATCATTTTTTCCTGTTAAAGTTCTGCTTTGTTTAAAAATGTTTAGATATTTATTGATGAAAAGGCTTGAACCCTGAGGCCCCATTTTCCACATGAGTACAACAAACCTCATGCTACTGAGTCATTTTCACTGTGCCTCAGAATATTTAAGTGTATTAAACCAAGTGGAATAGCACCAGCAGGAGAGATTGAGAGAGTCTTTATCCTAGAATATGAAAACTCTGTAACATGGTACTTAAACATTTTTCTAGGAGATATGGTTCAAAATCCCTCAGGCAAAAGAAGGAATTGAACCAACCTTTCTTCTATTCAAGATAGGCCATAGGGTAAAGCAGGAGAGAGGTACTGCTTTCTTTTAATCAATGCATTTGTTTTCTTTAAAATATCTGAAAATGAAATTAAATATTTCTCCTTCTCCTTCCCATCCTGCAGCTAAAACTATTTAAAAATAATTTGGGCAGAAATTTTCGTTTGGGAAAGAATATGGTTTGCCAGGCACACTGAGAAAGTCTTTCATTTGCATAGATTTGATTCTGGTGACAGAATTAGACCAAATAGTCCTGTAAATACAGCTGAGGTATATGGGTGGTGCTCACTGAAAAAGGAAATAAAAAAGGCAAGGAGGGAGACAGACTGGGACCCAAGGGAACACAAAAGGCTGCAAATTTTACAAAACCTTCATTTGTCTAATTTACTCAACAGAATAAAGAAGGAATCAGTTTATATGGGGAGTTAGAAATTATTGATTAGAGGAGTAGCATATTTACTGAATATGAGATGGGTAATATTTTTGAATGGGTATACAAAATATCTCTGCAAAACTGGAATGATCCATAAGTCACAAGATGCAGAGCACAAAACAGCAACAGACTAACATACTGAGAAAGGCTTTAAACAATAACTGAGTAAATCTTGGAAGAGTTCCAAAGAAACTGGGAACAGAAAAGGAACTACATGCACAATAATGGGGTTTAGACAATAGAGATAGTGCAGCAGACATTCGTGAATGGAGTATTAGCTCTTTAATTATAATAATTACCTAAGTTTAAGGTCAAGGCACCTGTGCATTGCTGTCTGTGAGAAACTGATTAAAAAATTAGAAGTAGCATTTAATCTCTGTGATACTATTTCCAAAAATTCTCTTAGAAATTTGGATACTGCCAAGATTATTACTTATTATTTGTACTGTGCCTAGAGACATTGATTGAGATGGATCCCATGTCACCACCCTGATATCAGTGATATCAAGATTGACTCTTATCACTTAAAATAAAATATAAAATGAAAATTCTCCACAGGGAGGAAAACCATGAGAAAGGAAGACTCACATCTTATTTTATTCTGCTTTCCCATTCATACTGAACATGGAAATGAAAGGCTTCATTTTTTTCCCTTTAGTAATTCAGAAAAATCTATTCCTGGTCTTGGAAATTAACTTTTTAGCTAATCAGTTGGTATAACCTCAGATTTGCTGCAAGGGAGCCCTATCTGAGAAACAGCGAAGGTGGATCTTTGCCTCCTGGACGTGGATGAGGAGCAGAGTTTTGCAAAGTATCTCTGGAGACAGCACCAGTCACGTTATCCCAGTTATTTTCGTGGCTGTTGGAGGCTCTGTCCTGACTCCTGAGCAGGACAGTGCAACAGCAGGAGCAGCTGTGGTCTGGGACACCACGAGCAGCTGGTGTGTGACCCCAGGGGTGGCCAGCAGGGCTTGTGCCACACGGTTCGGTGTTTCGAATTCGGTGGGAATTCGAAAAAGAG
Source organism: Notiomystis cincta (assembly GCA_013398075.1). Classification (NCBI taxonomy): domain Eukaryota; kingdom Metazoa; phylum Chordata; class Aves; order Passeriformes; family Notiomystidae; genus Notiomystis; species Notiomystis cincta. Next base: position 38,006 of record VZRX01017717.1, on the reverse strand, counting down.
CAGCAGACATCACTGAGGTACACACAGAGAAAGATTTCTTTTCCCTTTCCCCTCCTCCCCCGAGGTATGAGCATTGGAGGTGGATTGCAGGCAGCAAAAAAAGCCAGTCCCAACAGGAATGGATAGCAGCATTTTTACTGAGAACACAGAGGAGACTCAAGAGAAGAATGGGTGTGGAGGTGATGGAATTAGGGAATAAACAGAAGAGAGAGAAGAAGGAACGAAACAAAGAGATGAAGGAAATATTAGAGGTGATGGAGCCAAGCTATGGAGATGTGTTATATAGGAAGACATTTACAGAGCTTAAAGAGATGAGAAACATAAGGTTATTTCTAAAAAGAAGGAAGCAAGTGAGTTCAAGAAAAGAAGTCATAGGAGAGGATAAGAGGAAACCTGGAAAAAGAGACCAAAAAAGTAAAGGTGACAATTTGGAAATGAATTGCTGTAATTTGTTATAACTATTGCTCTGCAATGCCATTTCTGACAGAAATCCCACTAAAAATTTGAAATTTTTATAGGGCTTTCAAAATGAGTAATTTCTAGTAAAACACGTTGGAAATTTTAGTATACATTTTTATTTCAGAAAGCAGTCCTGATTTCAAAATTTTCATTCACAGTTTCTTGAATTTCTCTTTTTGTTACTTCCTCCCTTTTTCTTTTTCTTCTTTTTAACAACTCAAATCTTCACCATCTTCAAAAAGGAGTATATTCAAGAGGAATTTTGACAGTCTAAAAATGTCAGAAATTAAGAAAAATGTCTCACAAGTGCACTTGAGAAGAAGGAAGGAACTGCTTTTGCAAAAGGTCACACAAAAGAATAAAAAATACAGATTAGAACAAATGCAATAGTATTTTCTGATGAAAAATTTAAATGACATGTCCAGAAAAACTTCATTGGGAAGCCAAGACATTTTCTAGTTTGTATTTCTCATATTTCTAAGGGAAAAAGAAAATATTGGAAGGATATGTTAAACAAAAGCAACCTTTGGATCCCTTTCTGACCCTGAAGCATGTGTTAGGCTATCATTGCAGAGGGAGAAGTTTTCTCTCCAGCTGGCCTGTGGTTGATAACCAGACCTTTTACACTTCTGTTGTAAGTGTTAAAGATATCATCAAGAAAGAGAATTAATGTTTTTTCACTACTGTATGTGCTCCCCCCCTTTTGTGCTTTCACTATTCAGGGGGCAGTGTTTACATTCACATTTGAGGGAAAAAGCGCTAGAGGTGATCACTGGAAAAAGAGATTCACAGAAGATGAACTGGGAAAATGAGGTGCCTGTGGTGAAATTCTGGATAAAAGCACAGAATTAACTGTCATCCAAGCCAAAGAAGGTGAGTAACTCCAAGTCAGTACCACCATCACTCTGATTGAAGTAGTGAAAGAACATTGAAAGAGCCTGTTCTAGGTGAGAACAAGCCCAAGGATGAGGAAAATGATTTGAAGATGAGAGGATGGAAAGCTTTTAGTGAATCAAAAGCACCTGTTAACAATAAATAAATAAATAAAAGTGAAGAAGAAGAACACTTCTTCATTTTCTTGAATGTTTTGGTCAGAAAAAAATCAAGTCTTGCAGTATCATTTGACAGGGTCTTGTGAGAGAGATTGCAATAATGTTAAAATATGGCAAGAAATCAGTAATATTTCATGGTTAGAATATTGTTACAATGAAAGCTGAGCCAGGGCTGATTGATTTCAATATGATTAAAACCTGAAAGTTTGACTAGAGCAGAGAACTAAAAATAAAGCTCAGTAAGATTATTTGCTTTAGAAAACTTGCAGTTTTCCAGAAACACAAGTGAAGGGATAGGAGGGAGAACAGAAAAGGAAGCTAGTATAATTTCCAGCAAAAGTTTATTCTGGGCATTATTACAAAAATATTATTCTAAAATCAGCTTGACAATATCTCAGGCTATCCAGAGACATTAGGAAAACTAATCAACTAATCATTGCTGGAAAACCAGTCAGTGTGTCTTGCATAATACCTATTTTTATATAGTGGCTGGACTAAATTATCTTTTTAGGTTGCTTCTAGTAGAACATTTTTTGACTGGGGAGAAAAGGAATGCTGGTCTTCTGATTCCAGGCTAGCCAAGATCTTTCTCACTGACTTTTTAGGGGAAATAATGTGAAACTTTGGCTGTAAATTGCAGTGGTACTGTGAAAAGCTTCTCCACTTGTATGCACCTATTTTCTGAAATAGTCCAATTAATTTAAATGTGCAAATAATTTCTCCCAGAAGCAAGAACAGATTAATAATATGGCCCTTAGTTTTGGGGCTGGGGTGAGGTTTCTGTCCTAGATGTGATTTTTTCTTTCACCTAAGAATTTACTTAATTCTGTAGAGTGCTCTGATATTCCAAAGTCAGAAGTGCTAAAACCTTTGTAAGGTTTCCTTCCTCACTAATTAACATCCTGGTGATTGGGTGGGAATTTGTAGGGTGGGCTGACAGTTCTGTGTAATGATCTTATGTTGTAGATGAGAATATTTGTACCTTCTGGTGATATTTGCATTGTTTGCTCAAGGCAAAGCAGAGAGTATCATTCTTCCTACTGGCATAGAATTACAAGGGTTTAGCAAGGCAGATTTGAGAGAGAATGGCTGGCAATTTTTTCATTGACAGAACTTGTCAATAGTTAAAGGTGAGAAAGGACAATAAGTGGGAATGATGAAAGCTTTTTTTTTTTTTCCATTTTTAAATTGACAAATAGCTTCACCAGGCAAAAACACAGGAGAATGAATTGTAATAAACACAGTGTTTTGGTAAATTATCTTTGTTAGTGAGGAAAAAATCAATATATTGATTTATTTTTTCTATGTGCAGAATCTAGTTATAGAATGCCTTATAAAAATCATCTTTTTAATCCTTATATAAGAGTAAGTTGGAGAAACTCCACTTCAGATCACAGTGCTTCAGTCTCTTTTTGCTTCTGAAGAGTGAGTTTGAAGGGCAGAATGGTAAAATCATGTTCTTACTGATTTTGAAGGGTACTTAAGAGTAGCTCCCTTAGCTTCAGGTTGGTGTAAAAAGAAAAGGTATGTGTTTGTGCAAGGGAATTTAGCCAGTGACTTTCTGCTCTGAGTAGACAAGCTAATGACAAAAAACTCTCTAGACCTGAGCAAGGCACCTTTCTGCAGGGCAAAGGAAGAGGTTAGATGGTTTTGGAAGCTTTAATTAAACTTTGTGTAAGTGATGCCAGAAGGCTGCATGAGTTGAGTGATGTTCTCTGTATCTTTTATTATGCTTTCTAAAGATACTGGAAAAATATTTTAATTATCCTAATTTTTGTCTCCAAGTTCCAACATACCTCTGATACTGTTTCCAAAGTAACAGGTCCAAGCACACTCCTAGCATAATTCTGAAATTTGTAGGATGTAATTGGGCAGAATTAAAAATTACAAATTTGACACTTGGTATGAAGTAGAGAGGATTGAACACAATCCCCTCTGTCTCTGTATTATGGACAGTGATAAAAATACATTTTTATGAAGTGAGCAGATACATGGTACTAGTTCTACCTTGTTAGTGTCAATGCACTGAATTAGAGTGAGTTATACAAGTGTAAAGGCAGCATAAAGGAGAAAAATCAATCTAGAGTATTTTGAAAGCACATGCAATCTCATTTATGCTACTCTGCTGCTGAAAGCAACTCAAATAGTTTTTGCATAGTGTTTCTGTAAATATTTTGGGCCTGTGTGAGAACGCCCTTCCCTGGATTTTAGCATGGAGCAAAAATGCACAGGCTTCTTTTTTCCTGCTCTGTAGATTCAAACCAAGGAAAGAAAATGTTAGTTTGGTTTGAGGTGGCTCTGTTTTCACCCACTGGATTTATTTTGCCAATTAGAATCACGGTGAGAGCCACTATGAGATGATGCTGAAGAGAGTGTTCAGTGAAAAATGCTTCACCTATTTGTTTCAATTCTCCCAGCAGGTGTTTAGTTGTAAAACAGTAATTTAACATATAGAGTAACCTAGAATCTTTGCCAGATGCTTATTCACCTATGCTGTTGGCTTAAGTGAAAATACAGATGACTGGACCAAACTTGATGTTTGTAATGTCATTAATCATGGTAATAAATGAGATTCTTCTTGGTTCATTTTCCTTTAAAAATAGAAGGAAGTAAAATTCAGATGAGTTGTTGGATGTATAGAATTTCCTATATGTTTCTAGAAATAATTTCTTATCCATTTTTTGAGCTTTTGAATAACATGTGGTCTTTAAGATCCTGATTGATTAAAAAAGGACATAGGCATAGCCTGTTTCATGTGGTTTTAAGCATAAGCCCATGCTCTATAATTTTTCCATAATACTTCCCCAAGCCTTCTTTAAGTCATTTTTCAAGCATTTTTAAAAAATTATCTCTGCTCTGCAGTTGGACTTTTTCTTTCAGACTAATTCCTTGATTTGTGAGATGTTGTAGTGTCAGCTTCCCACTTGAACCAGGTAGTGCAGAATTTATGGCAGAAGCATTCAGGGTGGAGCACACTTGACTAACAGCCAGTGTCTGATACACTTCCCTGTGTTGTGCTGAGATGAACAAAGGTAGTGAGAACCAAACCTTCACAGCCTCAGCAGGCTGGTGGGTACCAAGGTACCAAGGAAAAGTTACTTGGCAACAATTCACAAATGGGGGAAAAGGTTTTGCAAAGTAAAACGAGAAGCATGTGTGCCTTAAAAAGTGTGTTTCTTTGTCTTTGAGCAATTCTTTCTACAATTCTCCTCTGCTTCAAATATATTTTATATATTCAGGTTTTGCTCTCTGACAAATTCTGTTCAATAACTGCTAGAAATCGCAGACCTGTAACAAACGTCCCAGGCTTTTACACTTATGGCTGCGTAAGATTTTCCTTATTTTTCCTCTGCCTTGTTCTACTTCATATTTTGACATTCATATGCCTCATCTTTTTGATATACAATGTATTTCCATGGTGCATTTGTGTGTTTGTGCACGTTGTGAAATTTCAGTTCAGCTGGGCTACAATATGCATGCTGTGTATATTGTACGGTGAGAATCCATTGTCCTGCCTTTGGCATTTGATCTTCATTTCGTTCCTTTCCAAGATAGTGTAACTTCCATGTTTTGACCTTCCACCCCCTTTCAACATTTCTCCTGAGAACTGATCAATACCTGCTGCTCTCCCTTTATTCAGATGATGGATAGTTTTGGATAACTCTGTAATCTTTGCTCTCCTGTTCACCATCAGATTCTCCAAGCATTGACCTTCATACAGGAATTCTTCAATGGCATTCAGGAGCCCATGCCTCTTTCCAAATGTTAAAGAAAGTCCAGTGAGGTTCTCTTGTTATTTATTTAGATTTCCTGAAACAGAGGAAGCAAAACATAATAGAAGTGAAGCATTTGAGTTCTGACCTCTTGTAGGATTCCATAAAGCTTCACCAGCTGAGTGTCATTTGATCCCCTTCTCTGTTTCTGTAATCTGTACTTGACCCAGTTCTGTGTGGGACCCAGCACTTTCCAACAGGTTAGTTTCACGTGACTGAGTGCTTAAGTATTTACAGGAGGATGCCTAAGGGAGAAAATAAGGTATTTACTGCTCAAAGAATATAACTCTGGTGTTGAAGCAGCTTTCTGATTCTCTGAAGTGACTCACACAGGGCTAGAGATGAGAAAAAATTTCAGAGGCATTTTCCATAATCCTGCAGAAAGCATCCCCCTTTTAGTCTGAAGAAGCAAGAAGAAGAAAAGCAGATCTGTTCTTGCCACATAGTAAGGCAGAATCATGACTTTGATACTAAAATGGAGGGTAAAATACTGTTACTTGTGCTTAAAGTTAGGACAAACAGAGCACTAATCTGAACTGAAGGAAGGAGAAATAATGAGCAATTCCTATTTTGTGAGGAAGTGGGCACTGACCAGCTGATTCTAAATCTGAATGCAAAGGTATCCAGCTTCCAGCAGAGAGGCAGCTGGAATTGCCTATGCACAAGGTGGTAACCAGGAGGAACTGACAAACCTAAAAAAAGTGAATGATTTTAAATGAGCACCAAACCTCCACAAAAACTTTGAGAACACTCTATAATATCATTTTGAATTGCTTTTTAAAATGTCTTGTGGGTTTGTTTGCTTTTTTTTCATTTCAGATCTCTGTAATATGCATTAATTTTTAGATCCATCCCTTTCTATTGTTCCTCCTTACCCTGTGCATTATGTATATTTGTATCCAGCTGTGCACATGCTTGGGTGCATCATGGATTGGTCTGTATAGTAGAGTCATGAAGTATTTATGACTAGATCTTAGTCTCAGATGGATAAAATTGCACCAATATCTCATGATGAACACACAACAGGCCGACAACATGTCATAAATATGACTGAATTTTGACTTCAAATAATTGAACTGACAATGCACAATAGTACCAGGCTCAGTAAGACCTGCTGAAATGATCTTGATTTTAAAATGGCTTTGTCAGCATAACTTCTTTACAGTCACATTAGAAAGTAGCAAAAAAACCCAAAAAGCAAGTTTCTGGTAGAGTGTGTGTGCGAATTTTTAGCACATTGTCCCTTCCTACTTTTCTTTCAATGTTTCCTTTTTAAAAGTATGGATTCCTCTGTTCTCTGGTAGCCTTTAGAAAGGACTTAATTTGAAGGACTTTTTGAAAAGGCAGTAACTGATTTTCTATAAAGACAGACAGATACTTACACATGCACAATACATACTTTTACACCTCTGATTTCCCATGTATTTTATTAAATTTTCAGGCTGAAGGAAATGTTTTTTTGATCAAAACACAATACTGATATTTCAGCTTTTTAAACTAATAAATATAGCTCAATTTAATTTTTGTTTTAAATAGAAACCCTAACAGTTTAATTTCTAAATTGCATTGACTAAGAAAATGTGGTTTTCCTGCAGATAAAATTATGTGAAATCAAGATATTCTGAAATGCCTATCTGATACTGGTGGGGAAGAAACCCAACAGAGCCAAAAGAATCTCCAGATTGTGAGAGGTTTAAAGCAGAAAAGATTTCCAGTCCTGGTGAACTGCACAACCATTGACTGACTCATGTGGTGTCTGGGAGCCTTGGATGCTGTCTTGAGAAGGTAGAGTTCCATGATTCACTCTGGGTTACTTCTTAACATGTTCAATTGATTTTCCCATTCTCCAATATTCTGTTATTTGGAACAGCAATAATATTTTGTGTTATTTCAGACTATCTCTCAGTAAGAGCTTCAACCAAAACCTGCATAGTTTGCTAGTATGAATAGTTGCATAGAATGCTACTAAATATAATGCAGATCAGCAATGCAAAACAATCTGTGAAATGTATTCCCAGGTTAAGAGGATTTCTCTTAGATTTGTTGAATTTTATTTCTGCTTAGGCCATCTGAAAGGTGCCAAACTAAGAATAGAGAGTAAGGCAAAAATTATATTTTATGCACAGTGTAGGAGACAAAGTGATCCACATGCTGCCCTTTGAACACACCCAGATGAATCCAGATTGTCAATTCTTACATCTTTATTGGATTTTGTGATACTGAGATTTGTGATAGTTGTCATCTAGGTTCTTCTTAAAGCATTAATTTTTAAAATCTAGGAATTATTTGGAAAATTTGGCTTTTTCTCATTTTCTCTTCTTGTTTTTTTCTTTTCCTTTCTTTCTTTATATCCTTTCTTTCTTTTTGATTTTCTAGCTTGGTTTTTTTTTCCTGTCCAATAATGTTTTTGTTTCTATGGCTAGAGAAAAGCTTCAAAACGCATTCTGAATAAGCTAAAAATAAAATAGGTATATCTTACTTCATTACTTTAAAGCCAATTCAGTTTTTCAGTGGAACATAGAACATACATAGATATTAGCAGAATTTTCTGCTTCTTCTTCTATAAGAACTAATTTGTCCCAGTATCAGTGCAAGCCACCCTCCTCAGATGGCACTGAGTCCTCAGGAGCTCAGGGAGAAGCAGAGAAAGGAGTATTCTGGAGAGCATCTCATGACAAGGGGAAAAAGATGTTTGGGGCCTCTGGCTGCTGCTGCAGAATGTTCTTGTGCCTGATCTCATTAGAGCTCTGCCCTCTGCACCAAAGTGAGCACCAGATTTAACTGATCTGAGAGTGTAGTTGGCTGAGAGGTCATGAGAACAAATTCTTGCTTCCAGTGCACCAGGAATGCTGGTTTGAACTCAGAGGTCAAGGCTGTGTTGCCAATATGCAAGGAAATGACTGACTAAATTTGACTGACCAGCATTCAGGCAGGCGTGGATTGAATTTCACCATGGAGAAGAGGATGTAAATTCTGGAGCAAAAAGTCTTCACATTTTATACCAGTTTAAAAATAAATATACATGCATTGACATATGTCAATGAAAAAGGTGCTAGAGGGTTTGAGATTTATTTTTTCTCTGACTTTGTAGAACAGTATATATTTTATATTCACTGGAAAATGACAAGCTGTTTTTAAGTGATGGCTTCATGTCAGTGCTAAAGGCTGCAGCTATGATTGCCAGAGGGTTGAAATGCCCATTAAAGATGGCAATTTTACTAGCACTATGGGATTTCTGGGTGCAGTGAATTTAGCCATGAAAAAGGAGGGATTTTAGCAGAAACGTGTACTTTTTCCTAGATTCAGTTTATAAATACCAGTCAAAATATCATTGTCTTTATCTGTGTATGTGATTACTTTCAAGATGGAAAATGGGCATTTCCACACAGCTTAAAAGCTGTGATCCTTGAAAACCCATCTTTATTCTCTGTCAGGGATGACTGGAGTAGATTACACTGGAGTATTAAAAATACTAAACCATAAAAACCTTGAACCATTACCACAATTAAGCTTCCATTACAATGGTAATTTTTTTTTTTTTTAAATCTAGAATATGCAGTAAGTGTCAGCTTTCTTTTTTAAATAAACTATTACTTTATCACTATAAGAGAACTTACTTATCCCTTGCAATCTGCATTTATTAGTAACACTAACGTAAAAATAGAGCAATTATATTTAAATGACAGAGCTAAATATTGTGTCAGTGGTATGAAGCAAAATGGCAATGTTGCTCATTTCTTGAAGAATAAAAGCTACTTCATGAAAGGTACTTTTCCAGGTTATGAAACCCAGCAGGGCCTTCCTGACAACAAGCTACAACTTTGAAGTAAATTACATAATGCAATACCGAGTTTCTGTATTTCACATGGTTATGTACACATTGTGTGTGATTTTTTTCCCCTGCTCAGAAAAGTTCTTTGAGCTAGATCCCACTTCTCTGCATACTAATGCAAATTGTAAAAAAACCCCAAGGAAATTAACAGTTAAGCCATTCAGCTCCTCACCTACACTCCACTCACTTCGTTGCCTCCATTCTGTTACTTCCCACACGCACATCTCCATCCTCCACTTGAACAACCCACAATTATCTCCATAATAAACCACTCTGTTTATAATAATGAAGCTGGGAGCATCATCTATCAGTTTAAGGCAATACCATTGTATGGCCATGTTTTCAGTTATTCATATGAATGAATTTCAGATACCTAATAGAATTTCAGTTACTTATAACCTTTATCGGAATGAACTTTTCCTGTGTGCATACCTCAGTCTAAAATTTTGGGAAAACTGCATCCAAACCAACCATTTACAACAAAAATGCTGAGGCAAGGTGAGGGAATTTGCTCAAGATAATATACACTGGTGAGTTTTTTTGAACATGTAAAGATTTTTAGTATTTGGACAATTGATCAAGAAAACAAACTTTTTATCAAATCTGTGGAATTCTAAAAACTTTATATAGGTTGGAACCATAAGCTGTGTATAACTGGGTCAGACTTTGCAGCTTTGAAATGAGAAGGGTTCATCCTGAATTGTAGGTGATGGACCAGGACTTTTCATTCAGTGACAACTTTCAGTTCATGTGAGCTCTGCAATGCCTGAGTCTGGGCCCTAAAAACCAATAATCTGTGCTTTCCCTATTATGCTTTCTCTTGTTTACTGTTTTTTGTGTTTTTTAAGGACCAACAAAGTTCAAGTTATCAGCCACAGGTCCCCCACCGAGCTGCAGAACAGGGCACACACACAAAAACTGCATTTCCCTGTAGAACAGTGACACCAGTGAGAAGCTCCTGTTGTGCTGCTGAGCGTCGCCCTGACACACGAGCAGTCAGGCTCTCGCTGCGGTTTCTGAAGGCAAAGTGAAGATCTGAGGGGGGATTTAAAAAGGCAGAACGTGAAGGCTTTGCAGATACTGATAGACAATTCCTTCCCCAAGTGCGAGGGGCACCAGAGGAAAGAGCATGACTGGGCTTGTTTTGAAAGCATTGCAGTCAGAGGAAGGTACCTTGGCTCATAGACTAATTGGAAGCGAGCGCTGACCTTTGATACTGAACATGAGAGGGTCAGTGGTGAGCAGATAGGCCACAAAGGGCTTTGGAAGTCAAGACAAGTCATTTGTGTCTAATTCGACAGAGAAGGCTACAGAGAGCCAGTTCCAGGGAGTGGCAAGGGAAGGAGATTTGTGTCGAGCTTTAGAGAGAAAGGGCTGAGACTGGAGGCGGGAGAGGGAGTTGGGAGAGCAAGGGAAGTGACTGGACAATCTGAGATCAGCAACAGCAATGAAAGGGGGAGGGAGGATGGGACGTTTGAAGCAACCTTCATATGAATGAAAGCTTGACAGAAATGGCAGCAGTTTCTGAATTATTATAATATATTCCAAAGACATGCCAATTCAGGAGTTCACAATGCAGCTGTTGTTTCTGAGGGAATGAGAAATTATTTTACAATTTATGCAAAGGACTATTAAAAAGGTGGCAGACGAAGAAAAAATATCTGCATAAAAAGGAAAGTTAATTGCTTCATAAAATGACTCACTGAGTGGTTCAAAAATCTTCTCATGCATAAACAGCAAAGTTTTACTGTTTGGGTTTTGTTATTTGGTTCCTTCATATACTGAAAGAGTAATTTTCACAGGCCAGTATCTCTAGAAATAGTGGTAGTTACATAATTGGATGTTATGAAACAAAGCTGATATCTCTTAGCTTTAGCTTCCTGGAATTGGAAAGTTATAGGAACAGGAAAAAAGAGTGGTGTCATTTCTGTTTGCTGAATTCACCCATGGACATCTGTTCAAAGTGCTCATTATGTGCCTAACCTTCACCTTTCCTCTGGGACTACTGGGGACATAATTTTAGCTGAGCACGAATTTCTTGTCACCAAAAACAAAAAAAAAAAATTGCCCTTGTAAATTACCAAGATAAAGTAATAATTGTAATGGGCACTGGACTTCTGGTGAGCTTAAATGCTGCTCTAATAAATGGCCACGGTAATAATTGAAAGTTCTCCATGAAGGTGATTCTGTTTCTCATGTGACCACACCTGAAGACCACTCTGAAAGTGGCTGCTGCTGCCTCCAAATCATGGCTGTGACTGGCAGTGTTCCACACAATCATGAGTACTTTGTGACCCCAGGTGTTTCATCCTGTTGTGCAACAGGTTTGTTTAGATGATGTCCAAAACTCCAGTGAAACAGGCTCTATTCTGATGATGCAGATGTGGAGCCAAAATGCTGCTGGCTTTGTGGCAGCTGTCTAATTGCTCATTTTAGCATGGAGGCTGATTTCAAACCAATGTTCTGCAAAGAATCCATCGCCGACAGAATTTGCAAGGGTGCCTTTTATGCATGTAGGTGGCTTGAAACAAATCACAGACCTGTTCTGTTATTTCCAAAGCAGCAGCTGGATGTTGCAGTTGGGCAGGTGTCTATAAATCCCTCACCAGCTCCAGAGAGGAGAATAGTTTTCCTAAGGGAGTGGATGAGCTAGCTGCCAGACTTGAGAGAAACCAGGAGTGGGGACTTGGGTAACTTTAGTCTTCCACATGTATCTTGCATATGTACAAAAATGTTTGCTTTCTAACTTCCAGCTTGGGATTTGGATGGGGATGTTCCTCTAGAAAGATGGGAAACACAAAAGCATTGTAAATAGTACAAGGCTCCTATATTCATATCTATATCTATGTCTATATCTACTTTCATTTTCATTGTTTATGGCAGAGTGTCTTTGGGTGGGAGGTGCTTAAGGTGGAGGTTTGCTTGTGGGCTGGTGCTGGGTTTTATTTGGATGGACAATTTATATGTCTTGTGTCATATCACCTCATATTTGCAGGGCCTTTATTCTAGCTGAGTTTCAGACAAGACACAGACTGTGTCGTAATACAGGAGTGATTTGGTCAGCATTGACCTCAAGGTATTGCCCACAAACAAGAGGGGATGACTTCCATTCCTAAGTGAGGGGGGTTATCTGCCACAAGCATAATTATACTGTTAAAAATGAAGCCAGAAATAATGATTTTCCAATGCTGGAAGTGCTCAGTCCAGTGTGGCTTCCCTTGTGCTCCCTTCCAATGATCCTCCTTAGCTCCTCCATAGCATATCTGGAAAGCTGGCTATTCATCCGAGCTGATTATTTGTCTTGTCCCTTGTTGTCCCTCACACAGAATTTCCCAGGCCCACAACACTAATTTCCTTCAGCTCTATTTTGGTGCTAGTGGTGCCAATAACACGAAGGCTGTTGGTTCAATCCCTGTATGGGCCATCTACCTGAGAGCTGGACTTGATGATCCTTGTGGTTCCCTTCCATCCCGGAATATTCTGTGAATCTGTGAATAATCATGTCAGCTTATTGTGCTTAGTTTCAGAAACTGGAGCTCTCTCATCTTTGATCAAGACCAATTTTAATTAAATGAATTTTCTAAGTAGCAAGTTTTTCTGTTTAACCCTTTTCTCCCATTCCATAAGGAATCCTGCATCTTTATCCTGCCTTAAATTGGGAACACAAACACAATGAAAACCCTTTTGCTTTAAAGACATCATCCTTGATGGCCCCACCCATTCTTCTGCTTTCCTTTGGCAAGTCACCGAGTCTTGGTGCCCTTTTGTATCTAAAAATATATCTTAGTAACTTTTAATGTAATTTTTCTTGATCAGTTTGTGAAACTGCAGAAGCTGCTACAAATAACTACAAAGAACTGACCTTTATAGAGGATTTGAGTGACATCATTTTGTTGCATCTCATGACATCAGTCAATTCTGATAAGCACCGTTCAGGAACAGTTTAAGTAATACTGCACACACTCGTAACATTAATTGTCAATTCAAACAAATTCTACCTATCAGTCTATCCAAATTCTTTGGCATGCATTTTGCAAGGGCTATCTGCTCACTCTCCTCTTACTTTATAATCTTAGCTGGTTTTCATGGTGCTGAAAAATTATTCTGGTCACATGTTAATTTTTACAAAAGAATACACTTTTCATGTCCCATTTCAAAAAGAAAAGCTCCTTCTCAAGAATCCTCTTTCTCTAAAAAGGCTTGTAAAGAATCAGAAGATGGGTTTCTGGGTTTAATTTATGATGGTAGAGCCATTTAGTACACAATGTCCTTCTCTCTAGTAACTTATGAATTGACATTATAAAATAAAATGTCCCCAAAGGTGTCTATATACCCGTTTGCAAGGAGAACATAGTCTGCTATATAAAGTGAAGGGATGTCATATTAAAGGACTAATGCTTGGAACATCTGAGAGCTCTTTAATGTTATTTACTCAGTGTTGGCTTGAAGCCAGTGACAGAAACCCTTTAGATACAACAGTGAAGAATTGGGCCCTGAGAGACGTTGTAATAACAAATTACCTCTCTCTTTCCTCCTCAGTTATCTCCACCTGTGAGAAGGGAATAGCCTGTTTGTCAGAGCACAGTTGTGAGATGTAATTCATTAGTGCCTGTGAAATGCTTTGAGATCATTGGATGGAAGTCTCTGTTTGAGTGTCAGGTATTATTAGCCCTCAGACTAAACCTGGTTTATGTTGCTACATCAGGAACTCCTCGGACACTCTTGTTCCATACAAATAACCAGCAGATATGTGAGTGACATTTTGTTTGGCTTTAGGATAGTCTGTCCTCAGCACCAAAGGAAGGGTGTCTGCTGGTGCAGGGACATTAGGGAGCACTGGCTGAGCAAAGTCATTCATTACAGATAGATTTTGATTTGGGAATTCTAAGAACCAGGAAAGAAAAAAAAGAAAGTAAATTAGAAAAGAAGAGGTTGGTTAAGGCAGGATGTAGGACAGCGGGGTGAGAGGAAAGGAGGAAGGCAGGTAGAGCAGAGCAGACAACCTGAGGAAAAAAAAGATGAAGAGGAAAAGCAGAAAAAGTTGTAAAAAGTGACTTTTCAATTAAAATATAAAGACAGTTGGATGTTTATTGCAAAAAACCACAACTTACAAAAACAAGGCTGTAATGCCATCTTGGGGTTTCTGGTGACATCTCAATCCAGCAGAGCTCTGCTCATTTGGTTTGTGAATGTCAACAGAAACCCCTTGATGCTATTGAGGCTCACAGTTGCCTCTTATTGATTCTGTATTATTTCAACGGTGGAAAAATAACACCTTTATTTTCACAGCCAAAGTATCTCACACTGTGATAGAAATGTACATGAGCTTATTGAATCTCATCTCTGTTCATTTCTATCTAGCTTCCAACACCCAGGTAGTGTTATCACTGTGGGTTAGAGAGATATATGTTCTTTTATGGCTATCAAGAAAAAGACTATTTATCAAATATACCGTAGTCCAAGTCTTTATTAGGCTAAGGGATATAAAGTGTCCAGCTGTCTTCTGCTGTTTATTATTTTAAACTCACCTTGACATTACAAATATTACCCTAAACAAGCCTCTTATTGATTCTTCTGATGTGTTGTGTACATCCTTCTCATTTTTCACAGACAGGATAATCAAACTGGAATAAAACCTATTTTGTGAACTGGGAATATGCACTGTTTAGTAATGAGTTTGTATAAAATGTGTTGGAGCTTTGAGCCTAGCTCTGTAACACGTGAAAAGTCTTTCAATTTTGCTGAAAGAGAAGCAATTCAAAGGTGACATCCATGAGCAAGTGGTGCATTGTCTCTTGATTTCCAAAGAGCTCAGGTAAATAAAAGGCGTGTTGGGTGTGGCTGAGATGGGAGTTCATTTTCCCCACGGCTCTGTGCTTTGCTTTGTGTCTGGAAAGGTGTTGGTAACACACAGGTGTTTGGGCTACTGCTGAGCAGTCCCTTCAGTGTTTCCCCCCTCACCCAGGAAGCTTGGGAGGGGCTTTAGCCAGGACAGCTGACCCAAAGTGACCAAAGGGATATTCCATAGCATTGATGTCTGCTCAGATGTAACAGCTGAGGAGGGAGTTAGGGTGGGGATGAGGTGATGATGAGGTTTGTTGTCTCCCAGGGAAATTGCTACATGTACTGAAGCCCTTCTTCCTGGGAAATGGATGGACATTGCCTGCTGATGGCAGGTAGGAAATAGATCTTTTGTTTTAATTTGCTTTCCCATGAGCTTTGCTTTGGCTTTACTAAACTACCTTTATCTTAACCCATGAGCTCTCTTCCATCTTATCTTGTCCCTGCCTGTCATGCTGAGAAGGGGAGAGACAGAGCAGCTTGGTGGGCACCTGGCATTCAGCCAGGGTCAACCCACTACAGTAGGAAACAAATCCACATGCAGCCTGAAATATACTGGCCTGTGCATGAGTCACAAAAATTCCATTAATTAATTGGAATTGAATACATTTACTGTCTGTGTTGCCAGTGGAAAAGACTAACAGTTAAGTTCTAGAAAACTGAAATGTTATTCTGTGTGTAATGCTCCTAAAATAGACATTCTTATCATTGAGAAATAATCACAACTTTTAAGTAGAAGTTTTTTCTTTAGAAATGGCAACATTTTAAAGAATTTTATAAGGTAAATCTATATTCCAATACTCGAACTGAAATTTTTTTGTGCCTCAGAAAATAACTTTATTAGTTCACATACACCTAAACCTTCTGTAAGAATTGTCTGCCTATCTAGCCTAAGCTAAAATCCCTTTAGTGCTGAGAATTCTACAACCTTCTTATCCAGGTGGGACATGTACTTTTCTGTCCTTAGAGCTAGGAAAACTTTTCCCAATTTTTCTTCATGGCTTCAGACTGAAATGGTTCTTTCTCGTTCTGCTTGTTGTAGACATGTAGGAAACTGATCACCAGCCTAACCATAACATCTTTCTGCATAAGTGAAGATGTCATCATACTCTTTTCTAAACATTATTAGCACTCTTTCCCCATTAGTCATGTTTTCTAAATTGCTCTAATTTTTTGTTTCTTCCATGGATTTTCTCTGCTGCCAACTTGTGAACAGTGATGCCAAAAACCAGCCATCAGTTCTCTTGCTGAGACCTTGTACATACTGCACAGATGACCTCTGTTACCCTACTCAGATCCTGCTGCTGAGACATCCCAGGATGGTGCTTTATGTTTTTCCCAGTTTCATCTCAGTGTTGGCCACAGTCTGCCTTTGGCCTTCTCCACCCTGCAATGCTGCTGTCTGCCAGGTATTCTTTTTTGTGCTTGTGTATTTGATACTTGCTACCTAAGTACAGAACGTATTTTTGATACTAAACACAAAAAACTCCTTGAATTTTGAGTGAATTGAGTGAGAATTTTGAATACAGAGGCAGTACATTTTGAATACATCCTTCTGGCTGAGGATATGGATCTGGTTCTGTGAATTGCCTTGAAACTCTCTTAGTGCAGTAGAGGAATCCTATTATCAGTCTTAAATATGTGTATAGTGCTTCACATTTGGGGGATAAAAAACCAACAAACCAACAACTTGATTTCAAAATTTTAAAATTATGCTGTATTTCCTTTTTCTTTTTTTCTTAGCATTGAGCACTTTATTCTAACTGTCTTTAATTACCAAAACTTTATTGAAAACATCAAGAGTTACGTGAAGATACACTTGACCTGGAGTGAAGTATCAGGAGTTTTTAAACATTTAACTTATAGTGTATATTAGTATGAAACTAAGTTGAGCAGAACCCATTAATGTCACAGTGGTCGGTTACCAATGGAAATAAATAATTCATGATGAAGGGAATTAGTCTAATTAGCAGGCAGTTTGAGTCCTTTGATAAAACCCAGCTCTAATTCCGTGAAGGGCAGGAAGTGCTGTCATCAGTCAGCCCTGAAAAGATTAGCATCTATTATGAATGAGGTTAGACACCCTAGTGAAGTCATGTGTGTCCTGGAGACAAACTTAATATGTTCCAGAATGGGACACAGTTTGTCTCACCAACACATCATGATTCCTACTGGGCTATTGTATGTAATAACAAGCAAAGATCAGTGCTCCTTCCTATCATTCTCCCCCTGTCCATCATTCTGACAACTGTGCAAATACATTTTCCATGCAAAGCAGGGAATGTGCCCTGAATACTTGTAAAATTGCACGAGATGTCAAAGAAAATGTATCACCTTTTCTCAGCAACCTAAAACCAAACAAACCAAAATACCACTGCGGAAGGAGGTATAAAAACACATCTGGTAAATATATGGGGTGTAGAGGAAGGTGTATCAGTTTAGAAGTACATTGATTCCATTTGAAAACATTATTGCCATCTGTCACAAGATGTGTCAATAAAGCTATAGATGTAGGTCTGTGTGATAGACAGGTTTTAAAATAACTGGTGACGCTGCAAGGTTACGGTATTGGATGGAGAGTAATATCCTGCAAAATTGCCTTGAATTCTGGAAGTATGGCCTCAAAAAAAAGGGAGAATCTTCTTTGTGTTATGTATTTTCATTTAGAACTGTTAACTGCTTCATTTGAGGAGACTAGCTGAGAGCTGTGCAAGCTTC
Source organism: Notiomystis cincta (assembly GCA_013398075.1). Lineage (NCBI taxonomy): Eukaryota > Metazoa > Chordata > Aves > Passeriformes > Notiomystidae > Notiomystis > Notiomystis cincta. Next base: position 20,331 of record VZRX01017717.1, on the reverse strand, counting down.
ACAGTTTTGTGCTACATGCTGACGCAACATCAGCTGTGTTTCCATTTTTGCTTATGAGCCTTTTGAAATTATATGTTTCCGTTTTGCAATTTGATGCAATAATGAAGAAACTCCACATTTGTACGTTATTGTATTGCCTGTTTTTATTGTAGGAAATTAATTGCTTCTTTTATTTATGTTATTAAGGGGGGAAGAAAACAATTTTGCAGTATTTTATCATTTGCTGTAATAATTATCCTACTAGTAATACAACGGAAGACTTAGAAACAGTATATTATGTTCAAATGTCTGAACAGTACTTAATATGTTGACACTTGTGGCTGGGGAATGTTGGTCTTCAAGTGATATTGAAAAAGGTTACAATAAGTGATTAAAAATACCCCTGACAAGCTTAAGATGATTTATAATACAGAAATGAAGAGGAAAGGAATAAGTGTAGTCAGCAGAAGAAATTATTTTCATAGAAGCAGAACAGCTTAGCAACTCTGCTATCCAAATACTAATTGGCAATGGAGCACTGATATTGCAGAGAGTGCCAGAATCAAGTGCTACGCTAACTTCAAGTAGATTCCTAGATGAGATTAAAAAATAGTGATCTTCTCTGTAAGATTTCTTGCTCTGAGTTCCTTGAAGAAGGAAGGTTCACAAGGCAGTCAATCTTTATTCGGTCATTTTTGTCTTGAATTCACTGACTAGTAAAGAAACAAAATTAAGTTGTATGAGTATTTTTGGGTTTTAATTCTTCGACCTCTGTGTGCATCTTAAAAGTGAGCTACAGGGTGGGTGTGTCTTGGCTGACAAATGTGTTTATTTATACGTTTTGTGTGAACAGGTGCGTACAACAACCACCATTTTTATCCCTGTGTTGGTAGGGACATGGTGCTTGGAAGCAGAAAATTTTTATGTTCTAGAAAACGTGCAGTATTAAGTACCGGTTTAGGAAGGTAACCACGTGTGCCCTGAAGTCACAAAAGACAACTGGAATAAACAGGCATAAGATTGTAAGAAAAAAAAATTTTTGTCAAGTTCTTGAGGTCATTAACTGGCCACCAAGCTTTGGCTTATTGTAAGAGAGTACTGGAGCTTCTTGTTTAATTCATAATTAATGCTTGATGGCACAGCATTTCTGATTCTTAGAGTGTACTTATTCTGCTGTGCTCCTGTGACAATATCCAGATGGATTCACTGTGTCAGTAAGGAAAATCAGGGAGGTCAAAGTAGTTCCCACATCATGGGACAAAGAGGGCACAGGCCTCAGACAGCCATGTTGCTATGGCTCTGCTCTTTCACATTTTACTGAAAAGGTGAATTCTGCAAGACTTAGATATTTTAAACACAGCAAGCTGGTGAAAGAAGATCTTTTTACTGAGGCACTCTTTATCTCAGCAGCTGTCTCACCTGTCCCCTCATCAAGACATCCTTATGGGATATCATCCATTAATCAATTCCTCTCCTTCCTGCTATTTTGTTACCAGTGTTTACGTGTCATCCTGTGTCTCTATTGTCCTTATTGTTCTCACACCCTCCCACAACAGCAATACAGCAAGATACTGCAGCAAAGGACACATCAGCCACATTCACAACTAAACCTATGACATGCTGAAGCCTTTTCAAGGTTTACAAAAGTGTGTGTAGCAGCCCTATGTATTCTCATTACTGATCACATTTTTAATCTGTTCTTGCTGCATGTTTTATTCAGGGGCCCTTGTCACACATATCAGTGTGAACCATCTCTTCTGTAAATAAAGGACTGTTGAGACCTTCTTGTAAACATTAACAAGGAGCTAAAATTGTTCCGATGAATGTAACATTTTGGTGAAATGTGCATTTCAGGAATGTCTTTGATTCATGATTCTTACAATATGCTATTCTGTCTAAACAAACAGCTGCCCATTGTCCCCATCCCAGACTACCTTATGTTCTCAACTGCCTCCAGAGAACATTAGATATTTGCTGCTTCTACTGAACAGAAACAAGAACAGAAAAATGTATGGCCCTCAGTTCCCTAATTCACCATGAAGTTAAATTCTGAGGGTTTTATTCTGGTAGTAATGTAAGTTCAGGTGCTGCAACTCGCACTCGAAAAAGCTTTTTCTGTATTTAGGTCAACCAGATGATTGTTATAAGTACTCTCCAACTAAAATATTCTATATTAGAGCAATGAAGTATAGCAGGGAAATGAAAAAAAGACACAGATTGAAGTAATACCATATTACACACTGGGTTTAGTATGTTTATCAGAATCAAACCCACCAGAGTTTACTTTGAATTAGAGAAACTGGATAGAAAGAGACTTAAATGAGGTTGCAGGAATTTTCATCAGAAAAGTATTTAATTCTCAGGGCATTACTGAGCATACAGCAGCATGACAGACAGGAGAAGGAAGGGACCATGGATGTTAACATTGCAGCAACACTGAGAAAACTGCAGTGTGAAGTTAGCAGCATACACTGGAGGAGCTATGCTGAGCCCCCTTATAAAGAAGCTGGACCTTGAGATAAGTAGAAAAAGGTTAGGCAGCTAAGTCTTTGAAAAATTACTGAGAAATAATACTTGTCCATTATAGGCAAGTGAACTTTTCACTGTCTTAGTTGTAACTGGTTATACTTCATATCATGTCCTGTCTGTCATCCATGGTGGTGATCATGCAGGTGAAAAATGCAGTTTATGCTCCAGCTTTCTGTTTGAACTCAATCCAGAGGGAACATTTTGGGACCATTTCCTGTGTTTTGGACAGAACAGAAGCCCTGATTAAATGAAGAGAGAAATGTAGCCACCCATTCTGACCCAAGAGGAGGAAACAGGTTTGTCTTCCATTTAACAGCCCAAGATATTCCTATGTCAAGTTTGCAGTCCTGATCAATGGGAGATTCTTGCTCATCCATCAAAGTGAGTTCTGATGTCAGTAGCCACAGTCAATTAAAATCTTATGAAAAGTCTTTACTTAAATATTCTTACATTTATTTGCAGATGACTGCCTCATTTTCTGTTTTTTCTCTTTTTTTCAGCTCCAGCTCTTTCCCTGACAATGCCTCAGGCTCTGTTCTCTGCTGCTGCTTTTCTGCAGACTCATAGCATCACCTGGAACCTGCTGAGAACCCGCTAGAGAGATGCTTTCAGTTACCACTCTCAAATATCAGGTTCTTGTCTGGGATTTCCATCAAGAAATGAAAAGAATAGAAATTGGTGCTCAGATTTGAACTCAAATCCTGCATGACTCCCTTATACATGCAGCCTCTCTTATACAGAGCATATTGAAGTGTTTTGACAGAACTCTATTGAAATTGTCTCCAAACTGAGCAGCAATGTGACCTTCTCCTATAGTAGAAATTATATCAATGAAATATGTGTTTTACCAATGCACCAAAAATTTGAAGCTAACAAACCTTCTCTGAGCAGCGTACTGTAACTTCTGTTCCATAATTAAACCAGAACCCCTCTCCTGGACAGGTTCACTCAGCTCTGCCTTTCCTTGAGTAATACACCTTCAGGCCAGTGCCTTGTTTTGATGTATTACAGTGATAGACTGAAGGGTTCCTGTAATACATCATCACAGTCAGCAGTTGCTGGACGCTGAGGATTGAGAGACTGAGCCAGCTGTTTCCTGGTGCCTTCTCGTAATGCATCACCAGCTGATGGAAACTGGTAATGTATTACTTCAAAATGACACCACCCAGAAAAGGAAGAGTCCAGAGGAGCAGATTCTGTATAATGAGGCATTCAGAGTATGAAACAGGGCTGCAAACTCCTGGAACAAGCTGTTGGTAATAAATCAGCTTTCTGTAGTGTTTCATTAGCTATGTGCTGCACAGGTACACACTGTTCTCTGATTCCCAGTGGCTCTCTGTGGTGCTGATTTTGTGCTGACCAGAGATAACCCTAACAGCAGTTTTATCATCACTCTTCTTACAACTAAACAGCTCACAGTTCAAGCAACCTAGAACTGGAGATAGGCCAGAATTATATTGACTCAACAAATTCAAATATCTGGGATTCCTCCTCATCTTGGGGTGCTGTCAGAACCACTCAGATGTTACTCTTTCAGTGAACTAATCCCACCCATGGCAGTGGCACAGAAGGGAATGGCCTCTTTGCCCTTTATGGGAGTATTGCATCCTAAAGGCTCAGAATGGGCTGGCCCAGAGCACTGCAGTGGTGATTGACTTTTCCTGCAGATTTACTGAAGGCAGGAAAGGCTCTTTTGGCCATCTCTTCATCCCTTCTTTGTTTATCTTTCACCTGCCACACACACAAAGAGTCAGGCCAGACAGTAATTGATCCCTAATTATCAACATCAATTAAAAACAAAATTATTGGAACAGATAGCAATTCTGAACATTTGCCTACAAAACTTTATCTCATTTATGAAGCAGATTGTGTATGTGTAAAAGTATTTCCTCTAAATTTATTTTTAACCCTAGACCAACCATGGTAAACCAGAAAAACTGGAAAATAATATTTTCAAATCCTGATCTACAGTAGTCCTTTAAAAACCTCTTGTTTGTTAAATGCAGTACCATTTATAATTTTGCATGTGGAAGCGTCATTTTATCTTTGACAAACCCTTGAAGATAAATAGGTACTGGTCTCAAATTTTACTCTATTTATGGATGGTTTGTACTGCAAATAAAAATTAAATATATTTTACTAACAATAAGTACACTTTTCTGTCTGTATTCAAATATTATAAATCATGACTACAAGACATTAAATATGGTTTTGTGGCATGTGATTTTGAGTCAAAAATATTCCAGTCTCATATATACAGGGGTCCATATCTGTAGAACTTTGCTACCTCAGATTTGACCAGGGAATTTTGAAGAGGAGCCTTGCCTGGCAGACTCTGTACAGGACTGGGTAGAGATGGTGTGCTCATGTCTGGCCCACTGCCAGTACCATCAGTTGCTCTCTTCATCTTTGGTACTCCCAGGAGCTGGGGGTTTTCCACCCCTGCCTGCCATTCCTCTCGAAGGCAATGCTTGGCACTTTGCAAGGACAAGTTCTGTAAATGGGTACAAAATTGATGGTGGGTACAAAATTACAAGTGCAAAAGATCTCAATAACCAACACAGATTCCTTTAATTAAAAACAACAACAACAACAAGAATTTTCTGTGCTTGCTTCTTCAGACTACCTTTTTCATCCCAAGATTATATACATGATTTGCCATCAACATCGAAGCATCCCAGAAACATTTTGCTCAGTCTTGACTGATTTTTTTTTTCCTTTTTTTGTTTTTTTAATATTTTTGCTTTACCTTTAAATATTCTGGCTAATGGACGTGGGGAAAAGTTCATATATCAGGAATTATGTTTGCAAGGGACTGATGGAGAATGTTAGGTGTACTGTAACAACATTTTGTCACAGTTGAGAAATTACTTTTAATATCTCCTTGGCTAAGACGTTATGAAAATTGTAGTTCTGAACATGCAATCAGCTCATTTATGGCCTAACAAGTGTTTGTCTGAGCCAGCAGTTGACTGGCACTTGATCATTTTTGTAAAATACACCTTATCTGCTACTATTACACACTGAGATGGCATTTTCTCTTATAGTTTTTGGCACAACAAGCATCTCTACTCTCTGTGAGGAAAAATCACAAAACTTGTATTTAGCTCTCCTCATAAACTTGGACAATATGACAGGTTTCTAATCCAAATAATTGTTTAAGATTATTACAATGATAATTATTGTAGTGATAATAACACATTATTTCAGCTGACAATACATTAGTTCCATGGGGAGATAAACTGCAAGGCCAATGGATTTATCTTGATAACAAAATGGATTACTATTAACTATGATAGTAATTTTTCCATCCATGCACAAAGAAATCTCCCATTGAGTTCATTGTCTTTTGACCGAATGCTGGTAAGAATTTTGTCTACATACAGGTGATAAGACTGGATTCTGAACTAATATGATAATGTTACTGTTATTCTGTATAGCCTAGACAAGCTCCAAAAGCCTATAACTTTACTTGGCACTTCAGGCACAGGATTTCTGTCTCAAAATGCCTCTTGAAAATTATGAAATGCAAGACAAATGAGGGATTAGAAGCACTGTGAATTTATTAGGATTTTGCAGGGCAGATTTATAGATGAGAACAATAAATGTTAACCTAACTCATGTTTCCTGTATGTAGCAGCATGGAAGAGATGGCTTTGCTTCCATGATCTTCCACCATAAAGCCAGAGCTTTTGTTCTACTGGCAATACAAGCTTTGAACATTACAGTTCCAGCTTCTTATTATGATTGTGGACCACAGCAACTAATACATTTTGTCCCTGTTTTTTATTCTCAGTCTGAAAAGTACATAAGGATGCTCAATCTAGAGAATGGTTCTCCAAGTGATTATGTTTCTGTAGGAAGCCAAACATACAGAAGTGTATTGCCAAAAATTTACAGACCAAAAGTCTTTAAAGAGCTTTGGATCACTTAATGCTTATTTACCAAAACTATTATAATTCATACTGTTAAAATCCATACTTGTTTAGTTCATCTGGTTCATTCTTCTCTTATATCTTTATCACTGTGCTGTACTGGCTTTCTTATTTCATCTTTACTTTTGAAAAATAATTAATCCAGGTCAAATATCTTACAAAATTCTATGGAAATTTTGATAATTGTCATGGACATTTATTTGCTAAAAAATACATTTGACACCATAAGACTGACATTAATATGCAAATCAGTGGACTATAAAATTCATTTTCATGCCTCCAGGGCAGTATTTTTATAAATACAGAAACATAATCATGCATCCTCCAGAGGACTAAAAATAATTATACAAATTTACAACAAAGCCCAAGGCACTGTCTCCTTTTAACTGTCTGGTTTTAATATCATTTAAATCTTGTTAAAACTTAATTACCAATTCTCTTCCGTAATTTAGGTGGAAGAGCTGAGGTCTAAGCTTGCTGTTTGAGAGAGAGAACTTCATCTGAGAAACAAAGACACCAAGGCACAAAACAAGACAGTACACAGCAAAACTTGGTAAAGGAGAAGTCATCACAGATAACTGTGAAGAACAGAATACACATCCATCTATTAACATTGTCAGAGTTTATCTCAGGTCCACAATTAAGTTCTATGCAGCCACTTGCTCATTCCCTTCCCTCCCTTCCTGCCTTCCCATGGCAGAATGGGGAGGGGAATCAGAATAAAAGGTAAAGCCTGTGGGTTGAGATAAGAATAGTTTAATTATTTAAGCACTTTAAAATATGATAATAATAGGGAAAAGGACAGAGGAAAAGCCCCAGGAAATGCAAGTGATGCCCAATACAATGGCTCCCCACCTGCTGAGACCCAGCCCATCTCCAGCAGTGATCAGGCCCTTACATCCAACTCCCCCTGTTCATACCCTGCCCATGACATCCCATGCTAGGGAATATCCCTTTGACCAGTTCAGGTCACCTGCCCTGGCCATGCCTCCCCAGCTCCTGGCAGAGCACGAGACACCAAAAAGTCCTTGACTTAGGGTAAGAATTACTTAGCAACCAAAACATCAGTGTGTTGTCAACAAGAATTCTGTGGTAAATCCAAAACACAGTGCTGTTAGTAAGAAAATTAACTCTGTCCCAGCCAAACCCAGGGCAAACATCCACATAAACTGAGCTGATGCCCTGTAAGACAGAAATATAAATACACTGGAGTATATATAAACTTACATAATAATATTTACATCTACATATACATACTTATGTGGTGGTGGTTTATTCACTGATGCTGGTATAGCTCAAGATGTATCCACCTGAGAGAGGAGTTGCAGGACCAGTGCTTTCATCCTCTTTGTTCCATGGCTGTTTTCTGGCAGATGACAGCTGCTCAGAACAGGTGTAAAAGGGGGTAACTCCCAATTCAAAGCCAGCCTGGCTACAGGCTTTAGGTGATATTTGGAGTAGGCACATTTTATCAGGAATTTCTACTGTATGAATACCTGTGGATCCATGTTTATTTTCTAAGGATGCACAAATAATCTGCTCTCTTCCTCCATGACTGATAGAAGAGGTCACAACACCGAGCCTAGCTCTGTATCAGAGGTGTGAGGTCAGGGAGAGGGCCTCAGCTTTGTACCCCAAATAAAGCCCCTGGTAAGCAATTTTAAAGTAACCTTGTACTGACAAAACCTGTTTGTTTGGACTGATTTACAGTAGTTTCTGTACCCTCAATGTCTACTCCCTTTACATTAAAGGTAAAGCAGAGAACAGATCCTGCAGCTTCTCAGCACTGTGGTGCTGTCCCCTCGCTCCCTTCCCCCAGTTCTACCTTTGCAGCCAAAAAAGACGCAGAATCTCGAAAACGGTGCCTTCTTGCTTTCCTCCCTCAGTGCTACAGATCCCATTGACAGGAGACTGCAGCCTCAGGTCCATTCTTTGTGCTGTGTTTGCCAGCCACTGTTTAGTAACAAGTGTCACTGTCTGCTCCCCTGCTTTGAACTGGAACACATTTCTGTTAGCCCTCGCATCCAACTGAAAGCAGCTTTGTATTGATTTAATTCACCCTTTATAGTATGGCCATAGTCACAATGAGGGATGTGCATCCAAACTCCCAGCTATTGCACAATTGCCACTGGGCAGGAATTCAAGTGGTTTGGCACAGCATCTGGTTGGGATTCAAATCCCATTGGTTCGTTCTGTCCAGTGCCTGCCTTGCCTTTGATTGAAATGCCAGGCATTTGTTAGCAATCCTGGTGCTGGTGGCAGCCATCCCCATAGCCCTGCTCTGTCCTTTCAGGCTGCACATTCATCGGGTGTTAATGCAAACAAGAAACCCAAAATGTTACAGAAGACGGCATGCTACAGATTTCACATACTCACATAATTGCACTAACAAATAACCTGTTCATTTACAGTTACACATAAATCCATCCTATTTGTGGTGGACATTCAGTATGACTCAATTTTTCCTAGAATGATGATGCTTACATTTTAAGATGCCAAAATTATTTTTTTTCTTTAACTGCATAGACTACTCAAAATCTTTCATATAGAAAAGGTATCCTTCAGAGCTAGAAGTATGGCATATTTAATAAGTCTTTAATTAATAAGATTTAATAAGACATGTGTTAAATAAGCTGTCATTTACACCTGTATGAGTTTGAAATTGAGGAGTTTCCTGAGCTGGACTAGGTTGTAAATATGTTGGTTTCATTGGGCTCTAAATCCATTTGTTTCTAATGATTTTTTGCCATGCAGCGTGAGTGCAATGGGTGTGAAAACAGAAGTGTGATATTTTTCAGATTGTTGCTAGTCAGGCAAAAGTTAGAAATAGCAACAAGAGTCTGAAGATGACCTTGCTAAATCTGACTATGCTCTTAATGCAGAAAATACTGCTTTAAATGTTTTAATTATAGTAATGTGTCTCTCTTTCTTGCTCTGTGGTAGAATTACCAGATTTTTTCCCCTCACTTGGAAGTTCTGGATCTATATTTCTCTTACAGCAGAGCTTTGTAATCTTGCCAGCTTTTAGGTAAACCTGATGGACTTGGGAACTTTCCTGAACCTACTGAAGCTGTAACCAGTGTGACACAGCACTGTGGAGCCTTGTGTTTGTCTCCATGAGGGAAAGTCCAGAGGCTGGAAAATTGCAAATATATATGGGGAGAAGGTAATTGAAAAAAATGTTGTGAGCACATTTATAAAATGTGATTTATTTGAACCATCCAACTAAATGAGGTTTTATTGCTAGGCATGAGTTTTCTAGTGCTATTTCAAGAAAATATCAAAGATCGCAGAAATAGCAGGATTTTGTCAAATTCAAAAAATGTTCCCAAGTGAATTGCAAGCACCTTTACCATCTTATTTGTGACATATTTAAATATTGACAAAGGATACACTTCTTAAATGTCAATATGTTTTTAGGAAATATAAAGGCTCCAAGATGTATGTCAAGAAACCAGATCCCTCAGATGGGTGCCAAAGAAAATCTTTTTCCAAAGAAGCTTCAGAAATTTCAGTCTAATGTGTACTATTAATGTGCTGCTGTGACAGCTCCTGAGAGAGCTGTCATTACCAGCCTTGTTTGGTCTGGACTGTGTCAGGCAGCCCGGGCTGGGGACTCAGTGCTCAGCCCCACTCACTCTAATGGCATTCACAGAGGAGCCAGTGCCTGCCCAACAGAGTACCTGTTCTTGCCATGCCTTGGAGGCCTGCAATTCCCAAATAGTGCCCATGTGTGGAAATGGAAAACAGCTCCTGTTTGCTTTGTTTGAGGCTTGGGAAATACTAACTTTTATCATTTGTCTGAGCAGCTGGTGAGAGCAGTGCAGAAATGCCAAAGAGGTAAGCAGTGGGAGGTTTACAGCATGTCTGTTTACGTTGTCTCATCTCCTTTGTGCTGAATTCCTCTGTAGCACATCCTGTCCATTTGTCACCTAGAAATAAGATATAGTGACCAAGAGAAAGTTGCTTCAAGTGAAGGATTAATTTTGTATCATGTAAGAAAGATGGCTATTGATACTGCATGCAGGAACACTTATCATGCTGATGAATTTCATGTACCTGATAGTGTCAGGCACCAAAGATTTGGTTTCAACACAGCCTTCCTTGCAGCTTTTGCAAGTTCTGAGGCTCAGTTAAGCACCAGCAGATTTTGAAATTGAAGCCTTGCATGGTAAGATGGCACAGGTAGACTGAATCCTACCCATTCAGCATAAGGTTCCAATTCTAAGTAATTCTTTAATAACTCTGATGAGATACAGGATAGAGAATAAGGTTTCAAAGCCTTTCAGTTGCTCTATACCAATAGCTGCTAGTTATGGAGAGAAAAATATTTTTTCATTAATACTAAATGGATCTTTAACAAATAGATACTAAATTTCCTAGAAGATAAAACATTTCCTTTGTGCCCCACATCCCTGAAAGGGAACGTGCAAACATTTTCAAAAGCTTTCATGGGGGATAAAATACTGTGGATTTCTTTTCTAATTGCCAGGAGCAGTGTAAGTACACAAGCCCTGCCCATGGGTTTGGCTGGGAACAAGGCAGAATGACACACTGAATGCCTTCAGGTGGGTGAAGTTACATTTTCCCTGAGTGTAGTTGTGACAGCTCCCAGTAGCAATACTGCAATCACAGCAGACTTTCAGTGTCAGGGCTGTGTTCCAGCCTCCAGTCTCTGCTCTTTTCTCTGCACTGCCTAGCCCAGGTTATCTTAACTTAAATGATTGAAAAGTATAAATAAAAAGAGTTCAAAACGCGTCAGGAAAAAGACACGCTTCCCATCATATTAGACTGCAAAATTTCTGATTCTGTTCTGATTTAGGATATGAACATACCAGCTCTGCCTCTTTAATTTGATGGTGTTGTAAAGACAGAGTAGTTACAGAAACACGTTAGACAGCTCTGAGGTGAAAAAGATACTAAAACACACTTCACAGATTTCTCTGTCTTCCTTGGGACAGTGGAAAATCAAAGGTCCTTACTGCTCTAGAAGTGTTTGAGACAGGGGTGTGCAGCAGCACATTTAGGTCTCAACATCTCCAGATGTCACTATCTGTATCTTTGAGAATATAACCTCAGTCTTCAATTAAAAGGAGTGACTGGGAAACTGTTGATAGCCACACAAAGTAACAAATTAATTAGTGAAATAATCGACAGTCATAGCTGACCATAAAACTGCTGAATGCCCCAAAAGGATGGTGTTTCAGCTGGCTCTCTTCCCCTGTGCTTTAAGGCAGTGTCAGTGCAGTGTTGCACACATATATTCCTGCAGAAGTCCCACGGAGGAATACAAAGCAAGTCAGGAAACCCTATGTATGAAGATCATATCTTGACTACTGCACAGGTGGAGTTTTACTTTATCCCAAGTTATTGCTCATTAATAGTTTTGCTATCAGTTCTATCCTAGGGATTATTCATGCCACTACTTCAAAGACTCAGTTTGATCTATTGATCAATGAAGAAAATAAGACAAATCAAATTGTTGCTTAAAATTAAGTTAATGATTGACCCACTGGAGTTAATACCCATTTAGATTAAACATTGAAAAGTTATGCTTCTGCAAAGTAATGTATTAAAAATAATTTTGTCATTTTGATTTCTTACTGATCGATTTCTGAAAAGCAACAGTCCCTGGTGAATAACGAAAATTAATTACTGCAAGTTTTAAGTGGAGTTCGTGTTAGTAAATCAGCCATTAGTCCAATTAAATACTGTTTGTGTCCAGAGATGAATTGTTTCTCAAATCCTGGAACAACCAGAATATCTCCAAGATCACAGATATTTAAAACAGTGATTGCAAAGTACATTATTGAGATGTACAATATTTGTATAGTTGGCATGTAGAGTGAAAACTTTCTGTTATTTTTCCTCTGTTGAGGCTCTTGTTAGCAAATTGCTAGATTACTCAGAAGACTTGTTGAGATCACAGAATAAGCCTGCATTTGTTTTCTTTGTAACAAAAATTAAAAATAACAAAATATGTGACTGTATTTTGCTTTCTGTGTAAGGTTACTTATTTAATTTTCCCTACAATAATATAATTTTCAGATTTTACTAGTTAAACTCCAGGATACTGTGATTATGTAAGGGAGATAGGGAAAAAGTGTGGGAGACAATTTTTTAGTAAAGAAAGACTTGTATTTCCAGGTAACAATAAGCTCCAGTAAAGGGAAGGTTTGGAAGGAAGAGCAGACTTAGTGTCAAAAGAAATATCCAAACTAATAATCAAAACATATATGAAAAACAGTTCTGAATAATTTTTCACCATTTCTGGTACTGCCTCCCAATTTATCAAGCTGGTGTTTTTGTGGGACATATAGAAATTTCCACAAGCTTCAAATTTTGTTACCCGATTACTGTATCTCCACACACCATTTCCTTTTTTTCTTTAGGTAGATGGATTTCTGCAAAACTGTATTAATTTTGATAAGGAATACATTTCTGCAGTTATTGTTAAAACTGTAAGAGAAGATTGTCTCCATGACCCAGAGTTCAACTCAAAATTTATGCAAGAAAATTCCAGTGGCTGCTGCACACAGTGCTTGAGTTAACATCATTAGAGTCCAGAAGGTAGGAGTTAAACCAGTGTAAATTTCTTCAGCTCAAAATTTTAAGAATTTGCTTCTTTCAGCTCTTCTGCTATTGCAAAGAACTCAGTTCATAGCTACAGCCATTAAAAAATACTAGAGAAAAAAATATTTTGAATGTCATGAATTACTTTTAGACTGTGAGAATGGGTTGTGTATCATGGCTGTGCTTCATTTGGAGGCTTCCAAAAATAGCTCCACAGAAGTCTCTGCAGAGACACCCAGAAGATCTGAATTTAATCCTGGTTCTCTCACTGATCTGCAGGGTGACCTTGGACAATCTGTGTGCCATTTTCCTTCTTGCTAAAATGAAAATAATAATACTTATTGCCTTTGCAAAGCGCTTGTAGAGTAAAGCATATGAATCGATAACATCTTCTCCTTAAGTATGTGAAATAGCAGAGGAAACTCTTCCCACTTGCATTAGTGTGCTTTTAGCATTTAGAAATGTGAAATTATAAAGATTATTGCATAGGAGGGAGAAGCCCAGAAGTGTTCCCCTAATCAATAAGTTGCTGGCTGGAATGCAAAGGAAAACTAATGTACCACTTAGTGTAACAAAGAAGAAAATATATGCTTTCAGTGTGAGTATGGCAGCTACCAGGGCAGTCACACTGTATTATCTTGCTGGCTTGCGTGCTGGCGTGGCAGTAGAACAGTACAAAACACACAAACAGTTTGAAATCCCCATGCTAGTTTTCAAGACTTTCAGTTCTCCTGGAGAGATCTGTCAGTTTAGATAGAAGAGAAAAGTGAGACTTAAGTGCTCTGACCACATGGGCATGCCTCCTTCTGCACGTGGGGCCTTCCTTCCCCCTGCAATGCTGCTTTGCTTTCCCCCAGCAGATAACCAGCTCAAGCTGTCTTGGCACAGAGTGCTTTACAAAAATGACAGCAAACAGGATTTTTCACTCGTGTCCATAGGCCTGTTGGCCTGCAGAGCCTTTTGTGGTCCGTGCCGATGGATTCATTGAGCTTGAGTATTCATACATTGCTTGTATAATATCTCAGTATTTTGTATCAGGCACTACACAAGTCCAGTGTCATCTACTGTGCAGCCTAGGTGAGACCTGGCAGTAATTAAAGTATTTCAAACCATCTGCTTAATTGCATTAAAAATACACTGATGAGCTTGCGCTGTTTGAATGATCTTCAGGAAACTATTAGGCTAAAGCAATTCCCCCTTGGCAATGTTTGACTAATTCACAATGTTTGTTCTGTGAATTACAGTTGGTCTTACATGTAGCAGAGCCCTGCTTGCTGCTGGAAACACGGGAGAGAAGGCAACTGAAAATACAGATAAAAACTGTAGGCTAAGCAGGCCTGCTTCAGTTTTCATCAAGAGTAAATTAAAGTAATCCTTTAATAAGCATTGGAGTCGATTTTTTAATATTCCATCCCTGCCACGTGGGCAAGAGTCAGTGGGTAGTTTGTCCTGAGATCAAGCCCCACCCTTTCTATTCAGAAATCCCCCTTTCTGTTTAATTAAACTGCCTGAATGTCTCTCAAAAGCCACCATGTAAGTATCTAATAGTCTGGATTACAAATATTAGGATAATACTAATAATACCATTAGGTAATACCATTAGATTATCTCAGCATAAACTGAAATAAAATTGTAATGTTTATACATTTTACTTGATATATATTCAAAAAAGAAAATTTGCTGTTGGGTGTGGTATGATGTTTATGATTAAATGCTTTATTCATACTTGTATGTCAATCTATTAGTGTGCTGTTAATTCAAATGTTACTATGATGTATTCTATCGCTGTTAGCACATTTATCACAGGTAGATGTGAAACTTAGACAAAGGTGTACATTCTCATTAATGATGAGCAGCCTATTCATCTTACTAGAGTGTAATTAATGTTAGTTACAATACTTAATTTTTCACTGTTTGTCATGGTGCATATTTAGCATTTCTTCTGTCCTTTATCAATCTGCTCTCCTATCATATGAGCACATCAAAAAGATATATGAAAGTATCCGACCTGTTTTGATGCCTAATTTTTATACTTTTCCAAGAACTGGAATATTTTTAATCTTATGCTGTAGGCAGCACAGTTAGTTAAAAAACAGACTGTAAAGTGTTGTCCATTGCTTTGGGGTCTGGGTTAAGTTTATTTGCAGTAATATAAAAATCAGATAATGAAGGAAAGCAGGGCACACCATGAAGACACAGGTACTGCTTGCTGTAGTGTTGTGTGTGCTTGTGTGGGGATGGGTGCTGCCAATTGTTCTCCTGGATTTTCAATTACGTGTTTTTTGTACTCTAAGGCTGGTTGGTGGTGCTAGTTAATTACACAGTGTGAGTAACACAGCCCCCAAACCAGCAGAAGCACGGAGTATCTGAAAAGTGCACCTTATTCCTAAAGAAGTGCCACAGCAGCTCGTTGTTGGAGTGTAGGAGCATTGCCTTGTCGATAATGTTGTTAGCAGCACAGAGCCAAAGCACAGTCCCTTGTGCAGTGGTGCAAGAGGGGAAGAAGTTGTGGCCAGTGTGTCACACAGCAGGTGGAAACGAGCCCTGCAGAGGGGGTAAAAGGGACTGAGCACTGAACACATTCTTGGATTTGCTCCCCAGCACACCAGTAAATCCAGCTGGGCTGGAACACCGGGATCAGTCCATACTTCTGTATTGGTCCCAGAAAAAATACCTTAGCTGAAACCTGGGCATCAAAGCATTTTTATTTCTTGATCATCCATAATTCCCATTAGTCTGGATTGAAAGAGAAATGATTCTTCCATTAATTGTTGTTGAATGAAATTTCTCGGGAAAAATATTTGAGTTGGGTTGACCAACTGCATCAGGTGCAGGATGGATTTGGAATGTATGCTCCCAAAATTTCAAGGAATGTCTCTGAGAGAAAGCACACCAATTCCTACTTGTTAGTTGCTTAATTGGTGGATGTTACATTTCTAATATATTAGGAATTAGCTGGGTTTTTCTGTGAGATGACTTTTTTTGTAAACTACTGTTTATGCCAGACATGAAGCTGATCACATCTCCAACATAATGAAATCCATCTTAAAATTTCATTCAAACTATCAAGGGCTTGCAGAAAAACATAACTCTATTAGAAAAATCCTTAAAATAGTTCATTTGTGTGGCTTAGATTAATCATAATTTTCTTTTGACCCACCACAATTGAAGTATAACGGAATCAAACACAGGAATATTTCATATTTCAATATGAAAATTCAATTTGGACACAATTGCAAGTAGGTTTAATTGTAGTTTAGTAGCAAATTAAGAATAAATACCCCAAGCTAGGTTTAGGCATTTTAAACAAAATGATAGTTGAAGGTGCTCCATAGTGATTGAAGTATAATAATAACCTGTAATGTGAACAGAACTGAGTAGGGTTTTTTTCCATGCTACTAAAGCGATGTTTTATAACAACGATTTATATTTCTATGACTGCACCCAAATCTTTTTACTAAAAAAACCCCTCTTCTTTTGAATTTTCTATGTCAAAAAGACCAAAAAGTTTTCCATAAAATAGAAAAATTCCTAAAATAATAGATTCTGGCATTCTCTTTCTCCCACTTATCCCTCAGCCCTGACTCATTTGAATAGAGGAAATTGCTAAAACTAAAATGTCTCCTTTTGACAGATAAAGATTAAATACAAAGAAACTGTGAAGTTGCCTTTAACCTTCATGGCATTACAAAGCTAGGTATAACAACAAGCCATAAAACACACCAAAAAGATGAGCATTTCATTCCATTTTGATTTGACCATTTTGCTTTCAAAAGGAATTTATAAAAACACCCAGGAACAATGAACATTTGAACTCAAAATGGTCCAGGTTTATTTTTACTCCAAAAGAAGAAGTCTCAATAGAGATATTGATTTTCTAGCATTCATCCAATATTGCACAGAAAATGGACCTGACCTTGCAATCCCTAGTGGAGACATGGAAGCAGTCATTTCAGTCATGGTTCCCATTGATTTTAGTGGGATTACTTGCATAAGTAAGGGTTTTCAGGATGTGACCCAGTGTCCCATTTGCAGCAAGACCAATTGCCTGCACATGGATGTCAGTCCCACTCCGTTCAGCAGGATGCAGTTTGCCTTCCTGTCCTATATTCATCCTACAGTGTTACTCCTGCCTATTTATTCTACATAGTTTTTGTTTTCTATCCCACAGAGCCTCATCATTATGTGAGAAGTACCAGTCCTCCTGCCTGCCTTAGTGGGTTTTTCACTGCATCTTCAAATGTCATTTTGAGCCTGCACTTACAGATCTTTCTTCCTTTGGTTCTGCCATCTCTCATGATAAAAAATACTTTGGCTAGGCACTACCTCTCACTGTATTTTTTAATCTCTGGGACCAAATGAGGAGACATTACTGTACTTTGCAAAGTAAACACAGAGTAGTAGAAAGCTGACAAACTCTAAGAGAGTGATTTTTATCTTAAGCCTTGGGAGGTTTCTTGTGCCCCATGGCTCCTACAGGAATGCTACTCCAGAACCTCAGATGGATAGAAACCTCTTAATTGTGACTTTAGCTATACTGCTGACATTTTATTTAGGTTTGTTCTTGTGACAAGCTTGTCTTTTACCTCAAAAGGTTCTTTTCCTTCTTCAGTATTTCCTCACTCATGTAGCTATGATGAGGAGTCAGATCTCCTCTCTGCCTTCTTTTTGTTTCACTAATTGTGAGCAAGGTGGAGGAGAGGTGTGCAAGAAACAGGATGACTACATGTTTGTACAGTGCCTTGCACAATTGCCCAGTCATGGTTCAGGGCTCCAGAGGCTGACTTTGTTTCAGCAGTGAATAATAATGACCCTCCAGAACACACTGCATGCATTATTTCAAATGGACACCATTAATCCCTTCAATTTTCATTGAGATGCAGAGCTTTAGAACAAAAATACTAGCAATTGACTATTTTTGTTAGTGGTATTTTCAAAGAAATGAAGAAATGAAATGTACAGTATATTTCAGTTTGCAATGATCATTCTGTTGTTCCATTTGCAATGGAAATGAGCATATAACATATTCATGTGTACAGATAAGGAAAATGACAAACATTAACATCCCTTGCTCTATTCATTTATAATATTCAGTTAAAAAAAATCCTTCCATTCCATAGTTTTTAGTTTTGTTTCTGTAGCACAACAAAACAACAAAAAAGAGAGAATTCATGGATAAAATACATTTAGTTACTTTCTAAGCAAGTTTCCTGAAAATGAATATAATCTAAATTTTTTAGATCTTTATATGTGTTTTAAATATACAGTTGCTTATGAAATCAAATAAACCAAGAGAGTGTGTGTGTACACACTTATATTTTTGTGGCCAAGCAGCTTTGATGTGCGACTGAGCCTGTTTAAGCAGGCTGCAGTGTTTGCCTTCTCAGTGTCAGTCCGTTTCTGCACAATTTAATCTGCCACTAAAGAGAAGTTTTTTGTTCTTATGGGTATAAAACAGTATGCCAAGGATAAATCGGTGCAGCTTGCCTTCCTTAAAATTTTAGGCACAACCTGAAAGTGCAGCTCTTTCCTTTTCTCATCTCAATGGGATGCTAACCTAACAATCACAATTTTAGGACAGGGAAATTGTTTTGAGCAGAAATAAATTGTCCTGCCAGTATTGTTTCATGGGGTAACATTAAGGCACATTGGGCCTGGGGTTCACAGCTTATGATATCTGGTGTTGGAGGACTGGGGTGAAAGTCAGAACCTGTAGAGAAAGAAGAAGAAGAATTAAATACGAGTTCTAGATAGTTCAAGTGAGTTGAAGCAGTTCAGCAACAGACATCCCAGAATCCTGCAAAGAGGCTTATTCTCCAACTACCTTCCCTGGCACATCGCCATCTCCTGTCAGAGCCCCCGAGGAAAATTATTCTCTTTAAGTGTAGATTCCCTTTTTCCTCTTTTGTCGAGGTATCTAAAGATATTGGGCTTTAACTTACAGCTTATATTTGCTGAACAAAACAGGAAAAAATATCTGTGGTTTTCTCTGCAGCTGCCAGGAAAGAGAAGTCCATTATTTGTAGCTCTAGGGGAGCAGCAGAGGAGGGGTCTTTTTGTCTGCTTTCCAAGGCCTGGAGTGGAGGCTGTTGTGGTCTGGGAAGGGCAGGCTGGGGCAGCCACAGCACCAGGCCTTCCCAGGAAGGCTCTCAGGCTGGGCAGGGGTCTGTGTGTGACACTGATACCTCAGCTGCTGTGAAGCAGAGTTCTCAATGAGGCCCTCAGTGAGGAGACAACGCGCGGCCCCTCAGCAGTGGGAGCTGAGGCCGGCCTGTCCACAGCCCTCCTTGGCCTGGCCGCGCCTCAGGGCAGCCCTGGCACCTGCAGGCGTCCTGCAAAGGCGGCGCAGAACGGCAGTGCCACAGGTGTAAAATCCTTATCACCACCTCCCACTGTGACCCTGAACAAGTTAATCACATCACTCCTCTTGAAGGTTCACACTGCCACGATATAATTTATGTGGGCCCTCAAAGATAGATGGAGACGTCAGCTATTGATCAGAAGGAATTGCTGCCAGTCAGTCTTTTTGTTGGTTTCCATCCTTGTGATGTGTTTTAAAAAATATTGTATGATTCAAAATTATACCTGTAAAACCTACAAGTAGAAAATTACTGTGTGCATTTATCTTTAATAACAACCTTGCGAATATTTATAGTACTAGTAGAGTAGAATGTGTTATACTAGTTTATTTCCCAGTCTGTTTTAAATGATATTATTCATTAGTAGTTGTGAAGTGGTATGACATATTTTTTATGTTGCTTGTTTGTAACAAAGGTTCTTAATACCTTTTCATAATGAAAGGGGATAAATGTTCACATGGAATATGGGAAATTGTGCTTGCAAGAGCACAGTGTTGTCTTAGGGTATTAAATTAGCATTTGGTACTGCTCTGCTTTGTGTGCATTTCTAGCAAATGTTTCAGCTACAAATCACTATAATACACCTGTATTCTGGTTCTTCAATTCATATAGCATTTAAATCCTGCCAATACTGTGTCTTATAAATATAAATATGCAATTTAATTTAATTCAAGCATGCAACACATAATTTTTCTTCTAATTAAAATATGATATTGCAATATGGGAGCTGCCTGGGGCAAACAGGACGCATCAGATTGCCAAGCCAAAGGGAATTCTGAGACAGCTCTGACGGCTGGCAGGGAAAGGGGCCAACCCTGCGAGCCCTCGCCGAAGGGCAGCAGCGGCGCCCCGCCTGGAGGCTGTGGGGTTTGTGGTAGCTGCAGGTGCAGCCTGGGCTCGCTGGCCCTCTGCACACCCCGCTGGCCCGCAGAGAGCCGAGCCCTGCCCGGGGCACG
>VZRX01017709.1:0-14467 GCA_013398075.1 Notiomystis cincta | reverse complement strand
TGGGCAGCAGGGGAACCCGAGCTCTGTCTCTCCCAGGTCGGGGCCGACGGGCTGATGAAGCTCAGCAGCTCTGCTCTCAACAACGAGTTCTTCACCTCGGCTGCCCAGGGCTGGAAGGAGAGGCTGTCAGAAGGTAAAGCCTCCCCACACACCCCCACAGCTGGGGAATGGCTGGGGAAGGTCTGGGGGATATTCCTGGAGAAGCTGGAGCTCCAGAGGGACTCCCTGCAGGCTCTGCAGGCGTGGGAGCCAGAGCTGGGGGCTCGAGGTCAGAGGGGGCTGCAGGAGTCCTGTTTGAACTGACAAAGCAAATCTCTGGAAGAGGTGAAAAAAGAAGGAAAAATGTGTTTAAAGTCTTCTGAACTGACAGTAGAGCTGGGACATTCTAGAATTGTGGCACCTCAGCACAGACACTGAGGGGGCAGAGAAGGGAAATTCTGTTCCAGAGCAGAGCAAGGTGTCATCAGCAAGGGGAGCTCAGTCCTTTGAGGCGTCCCTTTGGGTGTTTAGATGGGAGACTGGGGGAAATTCTTCCCTGTGAGGGTAGTGAGGCCCTCACAAGCCTGACCAGGCCGTTCCCTCTCCTGCTGTCCCTGTGCCCTGGGAGCAGAGCCCGACCCCCCCTGAGCCCCCTCCTGGCAGGGACTTGTGCAGAGCCACCAGGTCCCCCCTGAGCCTCCTTTGCTCCAGGCTCAGCCCCTTCCCAGCTCCCTCAGCCTCTCCTGGGGCTCCAGCCCCTTCCCAGCTCCATTCCCTTGACTGCCCCATTCCACTGGAGCAGCCCCTGGGGCTCTGGCTGGGGCTCAGGGCAGGTGCAGCATCCCAGGCTCCTGGGACCCACTCACCTGGGCCTGGGCCCCAATATCCACCCCTTTCCTGTCTCAGAAATCCCTTTTGTGTTCACAGGAGAGTTTACCCCAGAAATGCAGCTCCGAATCCGGCAAGAAATCGAGAAGGAAAAGAAGGTGGAGCTGTGGAAGGAGCACTTCTTTGAGAGCTACTACGGGCAGAGGTGAGAGCTCAGCTGTGTCCTGTGCCCTGCCTTGCCAGGGGCACCTGCTGGCCTTGGTCTGTCCATCAGCACTGGGTTTCATCAGTCCTGGAGCCTGAGGAAGGTCTCTGTCTCTGGAAATGCAGGCAGGATCCAGGTCAGGTGTGAGATGTTTGCTCCAAGCAGGGCAGGGTGCCCTGGGACCTCCCAGCTCTCCCCCTCCGTGCCTGGAGCCACTCCCACGGTTCTCCTGGAGCTGGGGCTCTGGAGGCCGAGCGTGTCCCCCTCAGGAGCTGCTTTCCCACATCTCCAGCCCCACACAGCCTGGTCAACCCCCACACCTGCAAAGCTTCCACTCTCTGCCTCCTCTTGCTTCAGCATTTTCCCATCCTTTGGGAGGATTTGGGGGTTCTGAGTGAGTTACTGAGAGACCTGTGAATAACTGATCAGGAATTTCTCATCCTGCCTTGTGCCAGGTTTTTGTTTGTCCTCACTCTGCCAGCCACTTTGTCTCCCATTCATCTGGGCTGTTTTAACCCTGCAGAGCATTTGGGTTATTCCTGGTGTTCCACAGCGTGGTTGGGATGCTGTGGGTGAGCCAGAGTGTCCATACAGGCTGTAGGAACAGCTACAGGGATACACCAGGCTGGGAGTGCAGCTCACCAAGAGCTTTATCAGCCACCTGAGCCCAGTCTCTGCTTGTGGGAAGGTGACAGCAGCCCCAGTCTTGGAGCATTAGGGGGACAAGGGACAGCAGGACAGCGTGGAGGGGACATGTGCAGGACCTCAGTTCCCTGCAGCCCCTAAGAACTTGTCTGGTGGGAACCAATCCATAGATTCACCAGACCCTCATGGGCTCATGTTTGGGGAAGAAACCCCAATCTGACAAATTACTGAGAGGGATGGATGAAGTTAATCCAAAAGGACCAGCCTCTCTCAGGCATCACTCTGGGAATTCCCAATTCCTCTGGAAGAGAGGGTGGGTCCCTTCTCAGTGTCCCTTCCTGCAATGTCACCGGGGTTGTTCCCTGCTGCAGAGGAGGCCGTGGGGGCTCCTACAGGGAATGTTCACTGTTGGCCAAACTCACTGCCTTTGCAGCCTGGAAAATTGTCTGGGACAGGCCTGGAGCTGCCCAGAGTTCCATGTGTTGCACTTAGCTGGTTTCAGCCTTTGATGCCGATTTCTGCTTCCTGTGGAAGGATTGGGATTGTCAGTAGGGAAGGTTCTCAATAATTGTGGCGTAGAATTGGGCATCTGGGAGGTTTATTTGGGGACTTTATTTAGAGGACCCTGCCTCCACTTCCCTGAGGATAGGATGGTCTTGCAGGGACGTTTTACAAAGCAGAGCCTCTGTTTCCCTCGGCAGTTCTGGGCTGAGCCCCGAGGAGTCGGAGCGACTGACGGCAGCGCCCGAGGCAGAGCCCGCCCCGCCCCGCAGCCCCCCGGCCCCACGCCGGGAGCAGGGCACGTCCCCATCGGAGCCCAGAGCAGAGCCAGCCCAGGGGGCAGCAGGCTCGAGAGGAGCTGCGGAGCAGGGCAGAGAGGAGCCCAGGGCAGCCAAGCCCGGCCAGGCCTCGGCCTCTCCGGACGGGCGGGCGGCGAGAGCCGGCGACCGCTGCGGCCCCGGCCGGGAGAGAGTCCCCGGAGAAGCCCTGCAGGAGAAAGCCCAGCGCGGCCCCAGCCAGAAGGCAGAGGAGCAGAGAAGGCCTGGGGCGGCGAAGGAGGGCCTGGGGAAGGAGGCTCCGGGCGCCCCAAGCAAACCAAAGAGCCCCGAGGCGGCTGAAGGAGCGGCGAAGGCGCAGAGCCCCGCGGCGGCTCCGGACCCGGCGGAGAAGAAGCCCCCTGGCAGCGAGGCCATGGAGGTGGGCGTGGAGGCCCCCAAGAGGAAGTCGGAGGGCAGGGAGGAAGCTCCAGCCACCCCCGAGAAGAAGCCCCGTGTGGCAGAGCCCTGTCAGCACCAGCAGGCCTTTCGGAGCCAGCCCTTTCCCGGGGCAGGGGCGGCGGTGCCTCGGGTGCCCCCGCTCAAGGTGAGAGAGCAGGGACGGAGCCGGGGGCTCCCACGGGGCCTCTGAGCCCAGAGAGCTCCGGGCTGCAAGGGACCCTGGGGCCCATCTCATCCCACCAGGGAGCCTGGCGTGGGGAGGAGATCCAGGGCCGTCCAGAGCTCCCCTGCAGCCAGCCCAGAGCGACCAAAACCAGACCCTCTGGCAGCACTGCAGTCGTGGTTTGTAGGGCAGCAGTGCCAGGGCAGGGGCGTTTTGGGCAATGCCTCAGGAGCAGAGGCCCCTTGGCTGCTGAGTCTTTGCAAGAGCCCACCTGGCAAAGGGAAAAGGGAATTGGCCCCTTCTGGGATGGGCAGGGGGAGGCAGCAGCACAGAAACATTCCAGGCTGTGCCTGGGCAGGGCAGGCCCCAGGTTCGAGAGCCAGATCAGGGCAGCTGCTGCTGAGCCTGCTGGTCTGGGGCCTGAGGCAGCAGCTTAATTCCTGTATTCCTGTAGATCCTAGGAATTCTGCTCCCCCATTCATATCCTTTTGTACTAAAAGGCTGCAAACTCTAAACTTTAAGAGCAGCTCATCATTCCCACCATGTTAATAAGAACAGCACGAAGGCAGGGAAGCATCAATGAAATTGTCAGTGACACAAAACTGGGGAAATTGTCCTTAAAAGAGGTCTGGAATACCATGCAGGAAGGAGGGTTGGGCTGCCAGGGCAGTAAAGGTGGGATTTAATTTAACAGAGCGAGTTGAAGGTGATTGTGAATAGTTTCCCTTGCAAAGCAGGGGAAAATGGGGACAGACTTGTCCCCAAGACATGTCATTCCCCAAAACTGAAGTGGTGAAGTGGTTGATCAGAGCTCAGTGGGATCCAGCGAGGTTTTTATGGATAGGGAAAATAATTGGAACCTCAAGTAAACACCCTGAGGTCTCTGCAGGGGGAACAGGGCAGCACCAGGCTCAGTGCTGGGCTCAGCACTCAGGTTGGGAAGAGCAAACATGGGGAAAGTCAGCTGAAACATGGTGGGAAATGTTTTAGAAGGAAAGAGTAAATTATTGGCTTTTTTCCTCCAGCTCAGGGGTTATTATGGCTTTGTACAAAGGCACTGAGGAGATAAATGTTGGGTGAGCAGGGGACAAGAGCAAGGCTGAGTCGAGCAGGATGGTGACACCTTTGAAAGGACAGAAATTCCATCTGAATAATGTGGAACAGGGGCTGACAGGGCTGGGGGCTGGATCAGCCCATCAGGGAGGGAGCCTGGGGGCTCTGGGCTGGTGGTGTCCAATGGTTCTCCCTGTGAGGGACGAGCTCCCCTCAGAGCCCCTCAGGGTTTGTACCACCCTAAAACTGCCTGTGAGGCAGCCAAGGGTCGGACACGTCTCTTGTCTCAAGGGAGGGCAAGGAGGGCTTCTCCAAAGGGATTTCTGCACAAGCACAGTCAGTTCTCAAAGCTGAAACCTGTGGGTGGAGTGTTCCCCGTGTCTCAGCTGTGCCTTTCTCCTGCTCTCTTGCAGATTCCCGTTTCCAGAATCTCCCCGATGCCATTTCCTGCGGGCCAGGTCTCTCCCAGGGCACGTTTCCCCCTCTCCCTCAGCAGTCCGGGCAGGACAGGGGCCAGGACCTTGGCCGACATCAAGGCAAGAGCCCAGCAGGCCAAGGCTCAGAGGGCAGCGGCCGCAGCCGCCGCCGCCTTGGCCGGGGGGGCCGTGCCGGGGCCCGGCCCGGGCGGGGGGAGACCCCCGGGCAGAGGGGGAGACGGGAGAGACCCCGGCGGAGCCGCCCAAACCGCAACTGGAGCAAACGCACTGGAACTGGCAGGAACTGGAAGCGGGGGAGGTTCGAGAAGNGCCTGGGCCTTGCTGGGCGGCTCTTTGTGTTTGAAATACCAAATTGGGCTGAGCTCAGCTCAGCTTGGGCCCAGCTGCGGGAGGGGTGCTGGGCAGCCCCTCAGCCTGAGCAGGGACGTGGCTGGTGGCACCTGCACTGCCTGTCAGTTCCTGGCTTCCTTGCCCTGGACTGATGGAAATCCAAGCACAGTGGCCCCGTGTTCTGGGAGCTGAGGACGCTGATGGAACACGAGGGCTGTTCCTCTCCCGGGGCGGGCGGGGGCCTTGCTGCATCCTGGTCAGGGAACAGAGCTATGTATGTTTTTGATGGAAAAGCACTGAATTCACTTTTAATCCAAAGGCCTTTTTAAGCTGAAGCAATATTCCCACGGCAGTGGGTCAGCTGAGTGTGCACGGGGTCCTCAGCCTCCCCTTCCCCTCTCCTTTGTACTACTGCTGCCCTCCCCTTCTCCCAGGAACCGGCACTGGTGTGAGGAGCAGAAATAATTCCCTGGGTGATTTTCCAAGGAACAAGTGGTGCCCAAGGCTGCCAGAGCTCCAGGAGCCTTTAGGCACAGGGTGGGATTGTTGGGGTGTCTGTGCAGGGTCAGGAGTGGGACTGGATGATCCCTGTGGATCCCTTCCAGCACAGGATATTCCATGACTCTGTGATTTAGTTGGTGATAAGGAAAAGGGAGTTGCAGACTTGATCCTGTGGTAGCAGGAGCATTTCCTTCCCTGCCCACGGAGCTGCAGCATCACCTGCTCTGGGTTCTGTCATCCTAAATTTATTGCAGAGCAGTGACCCCCACTGTCGTGATTCCACATCGCTGCTCAAGCACCCTGTGCTGAGGAGGATATAGGGATTAGAAATTAACTCAATTCTTTAATCTAAAACTGAAATCTCAAAAAATTGCACGAAATTGTCCCCACGATCATCTCACACCTGCAGTGGTGGTGGTGATAGCCCAAGAACCCCTGGCCTGTGCGTGTTCCTGCCACTTCCCTCTTCCAGCTCTTGTTTGGGAAGAGGAATTCCTGCACTTCTGTAGACCTGGGGCCGCGGTGTGGCTGGTTTGGAGCTGAGAGCAGATCTGTCCCTTCCTCCCTCGGGCCTCCTCCAGACAGAAAGGAAGTTCCTGGACAGACACTGGACAGAGAGTTCGGTTCCTGGCTGGTTGAGCCCGGGAGAGGCCGAAGTGCTGGGTACACAACAAACTGAGGGGCGTTCTCGGAGGAGAGAGGGAGGTTTCACTGCACACTGGGCCAGTGCTGCNGGACCCGGACCCGGCGCAGCCGCAGCCGCCGCTGCTCCCTGCCCCGCACCCCCCGAAGGCGCCTGGGAGCGCCGGGGCGCAGCTGCTGGGGCCCAGCTACAGCGGCACAATAAACGTGTCCACCTCGCCTGACGTGGGCCAGGGCTCGCTCGTGACCGGGCTGTCCGAGTGCAACCAGCTGGCCAACTCCATGGGCAACGTCATGTCCTTCTCGGTGACCGTCACCACCATCCCCGCCGGCCAGGCCGTGAACTCGGGCGGCCACCACGGGCAGAGCCTCCCGGTGCAGGCGTTCGCCGAGGACGGCGGCGTGGAGGATCCCCCTTCCAAGTGTTACTGCAGGTTGAAAGCCATGATCATGTGCAAGGGCTGCGGTGCCTTCTGCCATGACGACTGCATCGGCCCCTCCAAGCTCTGTGTCTCCTGCCTCGTCGTGCGGTAACCGCGGCACGTGGGGAGCAGCACGGCTTCCTTTGGGGGCTGCTTTCGGAAGCGTCTTGGGAAGAAACAGGAATTTTACTGCCTTGCACAAGAGACACGTTACTGAATCAGGAATACAGAGTAGAGTCCTTCTTTCATTAACGAAAGAGCACCTTGTACAGGGAGTCGAAATCGCGCTCGACTACGTGAATTGTGACAAGAGTTTGCACTTAAGGAATTATGTAAATATGCCACATTATTTTGTTTAAAGATATTTTTTCAATCTTTTAGGAGATAGTGTTTGACTTGTACTGCAGTTCCAGTAAGCCCAGCCTGCTCTGAGCACGTTTGGTGAGCTCTGCTCTCCCTGGGGAATTCAGCCCATAGCCCGTTGTTGGTCTTCTCTTGGCGAAGGGAGCGGGATAATGAGAGCCCAGCCGTGTGTGGTGGTGCAGCACCGAGGCAGCAGCCCCGAGGGGGCTCCCGTGGCTGCTCCCAGTTCAGATCCTTGGGAATTGGGAGGCACCACCGATGTCGTGCCAGCCTTTCCATCCATTGCCTCTCCCCGTGACCTGGCTGTTCCAGAAGGCTGCTGGGCTGTGCAATACGGGCTGGTGTTCCTGGTTTGCAAATTCCCCCGTGCCAGTAACCCAGCTGGAGGGAGGCGGTGTCTGCTGTGCTGCTGGTGGAAGGAACTGCAAGGAGCTGTACTGACCATGGGGTGGGAGTCACCACAGCAGCTCAGTCCCTGGGAGTGTCAGTGAGGCACTGGGAGCAGGGGTCACACAGCTGTGCTTGGCCTGGCAGGGCTGGCAGGAATCCGCTCTCCTGGGCATTCCCTGGGAGCTGCCATCCCGGGGCCCAGAGCCAGCTGCTCTTGGGACACAGGGGCAGGGAAGGGCATGAAGCGTCACCCTTGGTCCTGCCCTGCCCTGGGAAGCGTTTTGTGCCCGTCCAAACACCCCCCTGGTCAGACATCTCCAGTTTCTATCCAAGATTTTATATTTCCTGGGTGTAGGGAAAGGCAAATGAGCGTCTGCCTGGGCCTTGCTGGGCGGCTCTTTGTGTTTGAAATACCAAATTGGGCTGAGCTCAGCTCAGCTTGGGCCCAGCTGCGGGAGGGGTGCTGGGCAGCCCCTCAGCCTGAGCAGGGACGTGGCTGGTGGCACCTGCACTGCCTGTCAGTTCCTGGCTTCCTTGCCCTGGACTGATGGAAATCCAAGCACAGTGGCCCCGTGTTCTGGGAGC
The DNA here is from genome assembly GCA_013398075.1 of Notiomystis cincta. NCBI lineage: Eukaryota > Metazoa > Chordata > Aves > Passeriformes > Notiomystidae > Notiomystis > Notiomystis cincta. The sequence goes on along the minus strand of VZRX01017709.1, from coordinate 6,707 downwards.
TGAGGACGCTGATGGAACACGAGGGCTGTTCCTCTCCCGGGGCGGGCGNATTCTTTAATCTAAAACTGAAATCTCAAAAAATTGCACGAAATTGTCCCCACGATCATCTCACACCTGCAGTGGTGGTGGTGATAGCCCAAGAACCCCTGGCCTGTGCGTGTTCCTGCCACTTCCCTCTTCCAGCTCTTGTTTGGGAAGAGGAATTCCTGCACTTCTGTAGACCTGGGGCCGCGGTGTGGCTGGTTTGGAGCTGAGAGCAGATCTGTCCCTTCCTCCCTCGGGCCTCCTCCAGACAGAAAGGAAGTTCCTGGACAGACACTGGACAGAGAGTTCGGTTCCTGGCTGGTTGAGCCCGGGAGAGGCCGAAGTGCTGGGTACACAACAAACTGAGGGGCGTTCTCGGAGGAGAGAGGGAGGTTTCACTGCACACTGGGCCAGTGCTGCTCTCTCCTTGGCTCCTCTCAGGGTGTTTTTCCAGGCTGCTGGAGAGGGGGAGGCAGAGGATGAGGAAGGAGCTGTGACCCTGAGCACTCAGAGGCGTTCAGCTGCTGCAGCTGCCGCTGGAAAGGCTCTTCCAGAGCTCCCCTGGCACTTCCCAACCATCACTGCCCCGGCTGTGGCTCCAGCTGGCTCCTCCCGTTGGATTTCCCCAGCCCTCTGCTGAGCATGGATTTGGGTTGCTGTGCCCGTTCCCTGGCAGTGCAGGGAGCCCCCATTCCCAGAGCCATCCCGTGGGAATGTCCCCAGCTGGCCTCGCCATCCCAGGGCTGGCTGGTGAGCTGGCTGGGACAGCGGCTGCTCCTGGGTGTGGCTTTGGCCAGGGTAGGATCGTGTTGGTGACTCGGGAGTTTACACCTGTCAGTGCCTTAGTTCCATTTCATGGATCAACACGTGGCTTGGGCTACTCTTTTTCCATTTCTTCTTAAGGAAATCAGTTCTCTCCGTGCCGGTGTGAGGTTCCAGCACACCCTGGTGCAGCCTGGTGGAGCAGCTCCGAGGGGGAGCAGAGGGCACTGAGAGTGAGGAAATGCTTTGGGATAACGGGCTCGGTGTAACAATCCTGGAAGTACCCCCTGGAGCAGGGATAAAGCGCTGGAAGTTCCCCGTGTGCTGCAGCTGGGTGTGGATGGCGGGTTTCGGGAGGGGGAATCCTGGGCAGTTCCTGGGGTGGGATCAGCCTGTCCCACTGCTGAGGCTCCTTCCCGTCATCGACCTTCCCATGACGGTAAATCCACCTCCATGCAGGATTTCTAATGCAGGGATGTCGTGGCAGAGTTTAAACCATTAAACTTGGGTCCCCTGGGAATGAATTTAACAGCACTGCAGGGAATGGCAGCATCAGAAATCCAGGATTTGCCAAGCCTGATCTCAGAGTGTTCGGGGCAGGGAAAGGAACCTCATGAGGGAGGAGGTTTTAGGAGACAGAACTGGAATTCGAGCCTGACCAACACTTCCCTTCCCAGCCCCAAACCCCACGGACAGGCTGTGGCACCTGAGGCACCAGTGCTGCTCTGGGGGTTCAGCTTTTGAGCCAGGTGGGCAGCGAGGGAGGGAATTTGGTGTGGAATTTCACTGTCCCTCCTGGAATTTACAGGAAAGAGGAGGGTCCGAGCAGTTGCACTGGTTGGGGAGTTGGATTTTTTTTCTTTTTGGTTGCACAAAACAGCTGCTGGAGCAGCGATTCCTGGTCGGGTCGTTACCGGGAGGGACTCTCGGGAGGGAGGCAGCAAAGGCCGTCCCGGGGCGGGAGGGTGGATTGGGAGCGGCTTCGGGGCTTCTGCCGCGGGGAGGCTCCGTCCCACGGTTGATGGGAAGGTCCGGAGAACAGGACCGGGCTGGGGTTCCGCTGCAGGATCCCACAGCGGGGATGTGGGAGGCTGCGGGGCCCTGCCCTGATTAGCGCAGGTTAATTGCAGGGCTGGGCAGAGCCGCCCGCGGGGCGGTCCGGGCTCCGCCGCCGTGACACGCGGAGCGGCCCCGGGCGCCCTCGGTCCTGGCTGGTTTAATGCTTTCGTTTGCTGTACGCGCAGGGCGAGCCGAAGAGCTTACAGTAATATATTTTAAATAATATATATTTTAGTATCTGTAAAGAGCGGGCAAAGGAGGGTTCCGAGGTGGTGACAGGGTACCGGAGGGCAGTGCCTCGGCCGGGCCAGCGGGGGTTACTGCAGCACAACCGAGAAGATTCAGTTCCTGCCGTTAATGCAATAAAAATGGGAATTCTCACAAAGAAGCAATCCAATACTGTTTCCCAGAGGCTTTTCCTGTGTGGACAACAGGCCTGTGAACACAGTTCCAAAAATCCTAAACCTTTGTCTTTTGCCTTTTTAAAAGGGACTTTGATTGGGCTTGAGGGTCTGTACAGCAAAATCGAGGTGACACCATTTGAAAATGTATTTTTACACAAATAATATAGAAAAAAAATCATATTTTACATAAGAATTTTAAGTATTTGAAATATGTGTATATATATACTGTATGTACTTCGTATATGCTTTATTTTACATTTTCAATGTATTAAAAAGTATTTGAGCTGGTTGGATCTGAGATGTAATGATGTTTAAAAACACAAAAACGAGAGAAAGGAGCCTGGGGGGGCAGTGGGTGGGAGCTCTGCAGGGAAGCACGAGCCCAGAGCAAAGGGTTTGGGGAAGGTTTTAGCAGTCTGAGAGCCTTCAGACATGCCCTGTCTGTTGCCATAAATCGTTCAGTTCTCCTCGTGAGCACCTGGAATGACCCAGGAGCTGGGACGGCTCCTCCCCCCAGCAATGACCCTGCCCGGCCAAACCAACCCCGGAGCGACTGGGTTTGCCCCAGCCCTGGAGTGGGAGTAAATGGGTGGGTTCTCCACAAAATCATTTAGCTTGGACAAGACCTCTGAGCTCATGGAATCCAACCTTTGACTGGCACCACCCTGCGGGAGCCTCTCACGGTGCTTACGGGGGATTCAGACACCAAACCTCCAGCAGGGACTTCAGGCAACTCCAGCAAAGCAGGGGCTTCCTTGGCTCTGCAGGGCTTTCTTCACTCTGCAGGGCCTTCTTCACTCTGCAGGGCTTTCGGTGCAGATCTCCCTGCAGAGCTTGATCCATCTTTGCAGCTGTTGGAACTGAATTCCCACGGGGAGTGGGGTCCCAGCAGAGAGCAGCTCCGTGTGCTGCAAATCCCAGCTCCTGGAGCTGCTCCTTGTGCCCAGCAGCCAGTCCTGCAGCGCTGTGGGTGCCCCTGTGGGAAGCAGGAGGAGACCTGTGGCCCCTGGAGTGCCCGGCCCCAGGCTGCACCCACACAGGGAACAGAGTTCCCTGCTGAGGGAGGGTGGCAGCCCCAGCCTCATGCCCTGCTCTGTGATGCCCTTGCTGGCTCAGGTCAATCCCAAATGATATTTATTCCATTTAATCCAGCGAGTGTTCCCGGGATCCCGTCTATAACCCAGGGCTGGGCTCAGCAGTTCTGTCCCTGGGCTGTGCAGGGAAGGAAATGAGGTGGGGAAAGGAGCAGCGTGAACATGTCAGGGTTAAAGGTACAAAAGAACCCTGGAAAGGCACGGAACTGGTGCTTGATTGTTACTGGGATGTCCTGCAAAAACCAACCTTGGCACCCAGCTTCCAGAGCTGCTCGGGGCAGGATGGGGGCTTCAGCCACCCCCTGCACTGAGAGGGTCCCACTGAGGGGAGAACAGGGGCTGTGCAGGGCTGTCCCTCCTAGGGACCCTGCCTTCATCCCAGCCTCTTCATCCCAGCCTCTTCATCCCAGCCTCATCCCCACCTGCACAGCACCTCACACCTGAGAGGGAAGCGCAGCCTCGGGATTTGTTTCCTGTCTAAGGCACATGGGTGAGATCAAATATAAAATGGCAAAGTGTTGGAGCTGCTGCACTTCCAAACCAACATTCCTGTTCCCCAAGTGCTGCTGCATCCCAGTTCAAACCTGAACCAAACTGCTCTCCTGTCCCTTGCAGTTCAGGCTCCTCTGGTGCTGATTATGGATTTGTAGTGGGAAAGCTGGGCTGAGAGTTTCACCCCTGGAGGCCTCTGGGCTCCCCCAGGCCCGACCCCACGGCTGTGATCCCACGGGCAGTGAGCATGCTGCAGCTCCCACAGCCTCCTCCTCCGGGCCTGCTTCCCAAGGGATGGCTTTTACCTGTCCCCATGGGCTGGCTGCTGCCCTGAGCCTCAGGGACACAGGTTTTAATCTGGCACTCGGAGGTGTCCCAAGGCTGAGCCCACGAAGTGACTCCATGGGGGCTCCGGGCCACTGCCAGCCCCAGGCCTGCCACAGTCACACTGCACTCAGGAAGCTGCTGAGGCAATGGAGCAAAGGCAACTGCAGGTCAGGGAGGTGGCTCCTGGGCATTGCAACCAGCCCAGGAGCAATCCATGGGGGACACACCTGTCCGTTTGGATGGACAGATAAACAGATATATGGATTTGGATCGATAGATAAACATATATATATGTCTAAAGTTCCACCTTAGTGTCTCACACAGAGGGGCATCCAAGGGGTGCTCCCAAGAGCCCAGTCCCAGCCGGCACTGGAATATCCGTGCCCTCGGGACAGACAAAACCCTTCCAGTGGCTCGTGTCCTGCCACGGGCTCTGTTCCTGCTGCACGCCGCCCCCTCTGGCAATGCTCCCGCAGTCCCTCGGCGCACGGACACGCATTTCACCGTCCCTCCTCTGCTAACGAAAACCAGCTGGGGCTATGGCCTCGAGTCCTGCTCGTGGTGGTTTTCAGGGACTTCCTTCTGCCTGCCCCGGGCAGGGAACTGCACTTCCCTGGTTTACAAGCCACGGACATCTGCAATATTTTCTTTTAAGGGGACAACTTTGGTTTGTTACTTAGCCTTAATATATTCTGCAGTTCCCTCACTTGGTGGGGTCCTGAGACACTTCAGGAGCATGGAACTACAGATTTGGGGAAAAGAAAGAAACTGTAAGAAACCAGTATCACGTGATAGGAACTTGATTTCCCTTAAATGGAGGGATCCAGGGAAACAGGTGTGCAACCAACTCCCCTGATTTCTGACAGGCAAACTCTGAATGCACTTAACAACTCAGTAAAATCAGCAGCACTGAGGAATGTGCAAGAGCCTGGGATTTCTTTTCCCTGAACATATTACAAGTATCAACAATTCTGTATTTTAAGTATGGAAGGGACTGGAAACCTGCCAGTGGGAATAATCCACCCCAGCCCTTGGGTGGCATCTCGGTGGCATCGCTAGACTTTAATTTATTCTCCTTTTTAATCCGTGTGACTAATTAATGACTCTGTCTCGTTGTTCAGTAAGTAAAATCCTTTTTTTCTAGCCGGGCTGAACTGCCGTGGGACCCTTGGGATGAAGGAGGATGGGCACAGCCCGCAGAGAAGAGCGAAGCCTGGACTCCCAAAGAAACAAGTAAAGCCATGGCACCATCTGGTGTTTTTCCAGGTTCCAGCACGTCTCCCTCCAGCCCACGGCAGACGGCTTTTCCAAGTGCTGCTTTGGCTGCGACTGCGTTTAGGAGGGAAATGCAGCCAGCGGGAATCGCCCTCCCCACCAGCCCTCCCTAACTCGGTCCCACTGCCAGCCGTGCGCCCGACTCCGGGATTCCGGGACAAACCGAGCGCTGTCGGCGGCACGGAGCGCTGGGAACGGCGCACCAACACAGCACCGCCACAGCCTCCCAGCAGCACCGGCCCCTCTCCTTCTCCTCTCCCCTGCCAAGCGCCACCTCCCACTCGCGCAAACCGCCAGTGGTCCCTGCTCTCCACACGCGGTGTAGGGTTCTCCTCCCTTGCTGCAGGCCCAGACGGAGCTGTGGCATTTCCACAGGGCAGAGGAGCCCGAAGAGATGCCCGTCCTGCCGGATCCTCCCCAGGGAGCGCCGGCCGAGCTGCCGGGGCACAGCAAGGCGAGCTGTGACACGGCCGGTGCCCGTGGAACGCTGGTATCCACACGGAGGTCACGCAGTGGGCAGCTGTCCCTGCAAACAGCCGCTGGTCTGTGGCTGGGGAGCTGTGGGACCCGGCGGGAGCTGTGAGCAGCCTCCCCTGGGAACAGGCTCTCAGGGACACACGTCCCTCAGGGACAGAGCTCTTACAGGCCAAAGCTGCCCCCACAGCACACAGAAACACAGATCCGTGGAGTGGGTTGGGTGGGAAGGGACCCCAAAGCCCCTCCAGTGCCACCCCTGCCATGGCAGGGACACCTCCCACTGTCCCAGGCTGCTCCAGCCCCAGTGTCCAGCCTGGCCTTGGGCACTGCCAGGGATCCAGGGGCAGCCACAGCTGCTCTGGGCACCCTGTGCCAGGGCCTGCCCACCCTCCCAGGGAGCAATTCCTTCCCAAAATCCCAACCAGCCCTGCCCTCTGGCACTGGGAAGCCATTCCCTGTGTCCTGTCCCTCCAGCCCTTGTCCCCAGTCCCTCTCCAGCTCTCCTGGAGCCACTGGAGGGGCTCTAAGGTCTGCCTTGACCTTTCTCTTCTCCAGCCTGAACATTCCCACCTCTCCCAGCCAGGCTCCAGACGGGAGAAGCTCCGGCCCTCGGTGCTGAGGGGATGCAGCTGAGCAGTGGCTGCGGCCGGATGCTGAGGGGACGGCAGTCGCTCACACCTGAGGGAATTTTTCTGACGGAGGACTGCTGTTCACAGCTGGGAGGGAATGGTCGTGGCTGACCCGGTGCTGAGGGGACGGCTGTGAGGGAAGAGCCACGGCTGAGGGACCCCCA
>VZRX01017707.1:613-14201 GCA_013398075.1 Notiomystis cincta | reverse complement strand
GGATGCTGGGGTGGGTGCCTGGGATGCTGGGGTGGGCCCCAGCTTGCAGGTGGATCTCAGGCAGACAATGGTTGGTATCTCTGTCTGGGAATGGGGCTGGCCAAGGAGGGATGAAGTTCTTGTGTGAACCTTTTTTCTGAACATGATTCTGGTACAGCCAGAGTGAGGACAGGACAGAGCCTTCTGCTATTCCTTGTCTCCCATCACCTCTCTCTGTTTCCCACCAGTGCTCAAAGCTCGAGCAAAGCAGCTCCAAGGCCATAATGCCCCAGAGGAGACGATCAGCAAAGTGGACCTGGCCCCACTGGACAATGACAAGTACCGGGAGGCCCTGGCCCGTGGCCCCAAGGGGAAGCAGCCCGTTCCCAGGGCACGGGGGGATGGCCTGGCCCGGTCCAGCACCTGGGCCAAAAAGCTGCAGAAGGAGATGTACACCCGGCAGCAGATGGAGCAGGAACTGCCCAGTGCTGCCTCCCAGTTAGCTCTGGAGGGCCAGGCCAAGCTGGAGATCAAGGCAGAGCCCAAAGCTGAACCCAAATCAGAAACCATGAAGAACCCAAAGATCCCAAAGATCAAAGCAGCCACTGCCTGGAGCCAGAGCTCCGGCAAGCCCAGGGTGGTGGAAGTGAAGGAAGCTACGGAGCTGAAGAGGCCTCAGAGGATGCCAAAGGACAAGAGTAACCAGCAGGTGCTGCAGCAGACCATCCAGTGCAACCTGGAGTGCTTCCTGTTCCTGCAGCAGGCGGAGGAGGCCGAGCAGTACCTCGTGCTGTGCCAGAGCTCTCCGGTGAAGAGGAAGGTGCTGGACATCGGCGCCTACAACACCGTGATGCGCGCCTGGGCCAGGAAGGTACCGAGCCGGGGCTGCTCGGGGTGGGAGAGGGGCTGGCTCACGAGGAAGAGCCTCCAGCTGGTTTTACCTGTGTTTGTCACAGCCACCTTCAGCAAGTGTTGGAGCAGTGCTGCTGCCAAGGGGCATGGAGCTGGCATGAGGCCACAGATCCGTGTGAGGTGGCTTTGAGGGGAGGAAGGGACTGGGGAAAGGGCAGGGTAGATGTGACTAAATCTGAACAGGAGCAGAGGGGTGTGGAGCTGTGACTTTGGGGTCCACAGCCTCCTTCCCTTCTCGCCTGCAGGGCTGCTTGAATCGCATCGACCGATTGTTCTCCAAGCTGGGCTCTGCCGGCCTCCGGCCCAACCTGGACTCCTTTGCCGTGGCCCTGGAGTGCATGGGCAGGAACCAGTCACCTCCCAAAGCCATCCTGAGGTAACACCTGCCTTGGGAGCAGCAGCTCCACATCCTGTGCTTGGAGAACTGGGAGATGCGGTGGGTTGGGGTCAGGAAGAGCTGCTCCTTCTGCATGCCCACCTGGATGCTCTGACCCACTTCTCATGGCCAGATTTTGGGGTGGGCAGAGCTCCCACAGCACCCTCCCTGCCACCCCCAGCTGCTGGGGAGTTTGTCTGAGATTGTGCAGGGAGAGCAGATGTGGAAGGTGAGAACAGGCACTGCTACCCCTAGAGCTGAGCCAGGAGAGCCCCTCTCCAGTCAGGGACTCCTTGGTTCTGCACCCATCCCAGGCATCTCGTTCCTGTGGCTTCTCCATTGCTGCCTGGTGGGAATGGCTTGGCTCTTCCATTTGTTTCCATGGCACTTCTGTGGAGTTTGCCCTTTTTGGCGGGCTCAGTCACGTCGCTGGTCCCTGCAGGGCTCTCCAGAGTGGGGTCAGGAAATGCAGGTGGATTTCATGGAGCATGATGGACAGGAAAGTGTCCATCTAAAGTGGAGAGGTGAAGGAGCCCTGTAAGATCCCACAGGCTGGGCCTAGGGGCAGTGCCTGGGGCTGGAGGCACAGCCAGCTCCTCTCCAGAGGATGGAGAAAGCTTCTGATCCGCTAGTGCTGAACCTCGGGGATGTATCGCTGGTCTCCCTGTCCTTTGGCTGCTAGCAAGTTCTAGATGCCTTCAAGGCAATGTCTCCAGTCAGCTGACTCCCAGGGGGCTGGCAGTGACTGTCCTGGATGGTGTGGGAGCTGTATCAGTGCAGCACAGGCTGTGGGGCTGCCTGTGGCCTCCCTGCCCAGCAGTGCTGCAGCCAGGCTGAGGGGTGGACACCTGATCCCTGTAACCTGAGGCGGGTGACCTTGTGGGACGGGCTGTGCTGAGGCAGCTCCTGCCCCAGCAGCTTCTGTACAACGTGCTCAGGGCTTTGGGGAAGATCGAGCCTGTCCTGTGTGCCTCTCCTCAGATACCTGCAGCAGCTGAACAGCAATGGCTTCCACGTGGATGAGCTCTTCCAAAAGTGCCTGTTTGAGAAAGATGAGAAGGAGATGGTGCTGTGGGCCATCAGGACTGTCCAGCCCAACTACCAGCTGCCTCCTCCACCTAGCCCCCAGATCTGCAAGTCTTCTCTGCTCCAGGACTTTTATTCCAGAGTAAGCCACAGCACTCAGGGAGGTGTTGAAGGTGGCCAGGTGGTGTTCACTGGTGTTCTTATAGGTACAGGGGAGGGCTAAAAGGGAAGAACCTTTTAGCCTGATCTCTGCTTAACAGCCCACAGAAATCACCAACTGAATGACGTTACCAACAGCCCTACAGAGGAACAGCAAAGCAGAGAGCTTTCAGGGGGCTGGAGACGGCCTGTGGGCACTGAAGGGGGTGCTTGGGGCAGTGCTTGGCCATAACACAGGAGCAGAGCAGCCTCTGGGGTTTGCCTGCCAGAGACCCAGAGGTCCCAGCAAGGCGCTTTCAGCCCAGACTTGTACCCCAAGCCTCTTGTAGGGAAGCTGGGAGAATGAGCACAGCTTCTCTTCCTCCCACTTCCAGCACTGACTGCCTCTCTCCCATTGCAGGAGACGATGGTGTCGTACCCCAAGCTGGATTTCTCCCGGGAGGAGTTGCAGGAGCGCTTCCAGCAGCAGCTGGAGATGGAGCTGAAGAACACCATAACCATCGAGTCAGTGGAGGCAGCCAAGCCCCTGACCCCCCAGGCTATCAAAGCGGTAAAGCCCAGGGGTCTGGGGGCAGGGGGGCACTGCATCCCTCAGCACCTGTGGGTGAGAGCTGGGGGTCCATGAGCTGAAGAGGGGGCAGCTCATGCTGACCAGCTCTCTTCCTTCCTTGTCCATGCAGCGTGAGCTGTTGGCCACCCTGCGCTCCCAGTGGCACAGCGCCATCCTCCAGGCCCTGCAGCACTCCAAGCGCAGCATGGCCAAGCCCAAGAGGCTGTCAAAGTACAGCGTTCTCTACCCCTACCTCTGCCTCCTGCCTGATGAGGAGTATGTGGACATCATGCTGCAGGTAGGAGCCTGCCCTGCCCTCACAAACGTGGGGCTGTCACAGAGTACTAATGTCCCCCTTGAGCCAGCAGAATTGGAATTTCCTGAGAGTTTCACCAGGTTATTGGGTGCAGGTTGTCTGCTCCCTCTGCAGAGCAGCCAGAGAAATCCATGCTCTGTCCTGGTTGTGTTTCCTTCCTCACCATCATGGAAATCAGCATCTTCCTGTGCTCCCTGTGCAGCAGCTTTAACTCCCACTCTGTCTCTCTGCTGTGTCTCTCTGCTCCTCCTTCCTAAGACCCTCTTTGCCTTCCCCTTTCCCAGATCCTCAATGATCTGTCTCCACAAGGGGAGTCCCTGGCAGTCCTGGCCAGGGAGCTGGGCTCCAAGGTCTACGACAGGTACATCATCCAGAGGAAGCTACACAGCTGCCAGCTGGAGAAGGTGCAGCAGGTCTATGAGAACTACATCCAGCTGCTGGCAAAGGACAGCCAGGTAGGAGCCCTTGGAGCCAGGTGTCCCATGCAGGAAAGCTCTGGGCTTTGCAGGGCAGGAGGGCACAAGAGGGGAGAAAGGGGCTAAGGCCACTGCCCTGGGCACCTCAAGGACCAGGTGAGCAGGTTGTTCCCAGAGCTGAGTGCACATGGGGGCAGGTCTGCAGGAGGGGCAGGATGCTGTGGGGACAGAGTGTCAGCACTGGGATGTAGCAAGAGGAAGAACATAGCAATGCCACTGTCCCTGTTCTCACTGCTGGGCTCACCCCAGCCTCTTCAGCCCTCCTTCCCCTCCTCTCAGGGAGAACCTCCTGGGGACACAAAAATAGGGGAATCCTTTTCAGGGCCTGGCAGACAGATCCCATCCAGCAGTTTGCTGGGAGCAGCATGGCTGGCCCCTCCAGCTGACCCCATTTTCTCCTTCCACCTCCCAGCCTAAACAGTACTTGCCACGGGAATACTGGGAGAAGCTGGTGGCAGAAGCAGGCTTTGGGCCCTCCCTGAGCTTGAAGAACTGCAGCTGGCCCTGCGTGCTCCTCATGCGCCTGGGCATGCACTTGCTGGAGCTCCTGGTGAAGGCTGTCAAGGTGCCCAGGAACATCCTCAATCGTCGCCTGGAGTCCAAGCCCATCCCTGTCCTCTACCATGTCTACTCCTTCTACAGCAACTGGCAGGTGAGCCTCTTGCTGGGGACTCTGGGGTTGTGCAGGATACCCCTTCCTCAAAATCAGACACTTGCAAGGTCATTTTCTGTCCTCACTGCTGTTCCTGCTCAGGGATGCTTTGAGGAGCCCTTGAATCTGTGCTCTCCTCACTTGGCAGGATCCTTATGGAATGGCTGACTGACCACAGGCTCTTCCACACTCCAGCCCTAATCCTCTGCTGCTGATTCTCCTCTGCAGGTCGGGCTGATAAAGCCCCATCCCATCTTCTCCCAGATTGTGTCGAACGCTGCAGAGACCACGCTGACCTTCAACTCCTCTGCCATGCCCATGCTGTGCCCCCCAGTGCCCTGGACCTCCCCCAGTTTCGGCGCCTTTGTCCTCAACGACACCAAGCTGATGCGTTTCATGGATGAGACCACCCACCACCAGCTGCTCCTGGAGCAGTGTCCCCTTGTGAACCTCCACCCCGTGCTGGATGCCCTGAACCAGCTGGGCAACTGCGCCTGGAAGATCAACCAGCCAGTGCTGGATATTATCATCTCCATCTTCAATGACAAAGGGAACGAGAAGCTGGACATCCCACCACCCCTCTCTGAGGCTCCCAAGCCTCCCTCTGCTCCTGGCCATTCCTCAACCTGGAGCAAGTCCCTCAAGCACGAGCTGTTCCTGTGCAAGAAGAAGACTGCAGAGATGCACAGCCTGCGCATGGACGCGCTCTACAAGCTCTCCATCGCCAACTACGTCCGGGACAAGGTGTTCTGGTTCCCTCACAACATGGACTTCCGTGGCAGGACTTACCCGTGCCCTCCCTATTTCAACCACCTGGGGAACGATGTCACCAGGGCCATCCTGCTGTTTGCAGAGGGGAGGCCACTGGGGCCCAAGGGACTTGACTGGCTGAAGATCCATCTCATCAACCTGACGGGGCTGAAGAAGAGGAATGCCTTGCAGGAGCGGCTGGAGTATGCCAATGAAATCATGGAGGACATCCTGGACTCGGCTGACCACCCGCTCACGGTACGTGGGAGCTTCTGGGAAGTGAAATAAAATGGAAATCAGATTGGATTTTGAAACAAAAACGTTTTGAAAGATAAGCTGCTGAGAGGTAAAAAGGGAACAAAGCAATGCAGAGATTCCTAAGTAACCTGTTCCTGTCTAAAAACATGGTGAAATACTAGGGGAGTGGAGGCATGGTGAGAGGAGGTGCTGTGCCCAGCATGTTCCAGGGGCTCCTGCCTGTGATTTGAGGGGCACAGGAGCAGAGCACTGCCTGCTCCTACCAGCCTGTACTTTCTCATTCCCAGGGCAGAAAGTGGTGGATGAACACTGATGAGCCCTGGCAAGCCTTGGCATGCTGTATGGAAATCGCCAAAGCCTCGAGGTCCCCAGATCCAGCAGCCTACATCTCTCACTTCCCAGTTCACCAGGTAGGAGCCTGGCAGATCTGCACAGCAGGGCAGGAAAGGAGCATCCAGGTCTCCAGCGCTGCAGTCGCTGCTCCACCTGGCTGGGTTTTCCTAGGAATGGGAATGTAGTGTTGGACATCTTGGCATGAGAACCCTGGTGATTTGCTGCTGCCTGCAGCCATCCATGAGCTGGTACAGCTGAGCACTGCCTCACTTCCCTTGGCTCCAGCAGAGCCCAGCTGGGAGAGCGCTGGCAGCTGCCTGAGGGTGAGAGCCAGGCCAGTCTCACCTTCTGCAGCCACAGGATCAGGACTGGAAGTCAGCCCAACAGGGCAGCACCTGGCTGTGCAGAGTGTTTGGAGCTGTGCTTTGGGGGCTATTGCTCCTCTCCAGCTCCAAGGCTAAAGCCAAGCAGCTCCACAAGAGCCAAATATGGGAGGTCTGGAATTCTGAGGAAGGGCATGGGGACAGAGGTGGTTGTCCCCCACATTCAGTAGCCTGTCACCATGTGCCCTGAAGGCACCTGTTCTCTCTGACTGCATGGGGACATGGCTGATAGTGGCCATGAGTGAGGAGTGGCTGCTCTTTTCTCTTAAGAGGAGATCAAGTGGCCGTGACTGAGTGGGGAGGGCAGCAGTTGTTCTGCCTGTAGCAATGGTCTGGAATATGCATGAGACAGTCAGGACTGATATTTTGATGACAACAAAAGATCAAGAGAGCATCTGGGGGTGTGTGGAGGGTGCAGCTAATGAAATATCAGCAAGGACTTCTTCTGGAGGGTACTCGAGTCTCGTTCAGCCTGAGTCATCAGTGCTCAATTAACGGACCCGTCAGGTCCTGGCGCTGCCTTTCCGCACTGCAGGGAGCGGGGAGGAGGTGCAGGAGAAAGGGGCCCTGACAGTCCTGGGGTATCTGTGGCTCCCCCTGACCAGGGAGAGCCTGAACACAAGGGGCCAGGAACCACAGCACATCTGTGATAAACATTGCTGCCAGATCTTCAGGTCCTGCCTGTCTCACCCAAGCTGCTCTTGGTTCCGGGAGGGCTGCAAGGGCAGCTGCTGTGGCAGAAGCTCACTGTGCCTCTGATGCAGCTTTGGGAAATCTCAGGGGGAGCTGGTTTCTGTCAGAGGATGTTTTCATCTGCTGACAGAGCAGCTGGCTGCAGAGCCAGCTGGGCATCCTGAGGGATCTTTGGCTTGGCCTGCCTTTTCCTGCCTCTGACCCCACTGCTGAGGTTGTTTTAACTGCTGGCTCTTGAGGCTGCTTTTAGCACCCCAGATGTATTTGGTGTTTTCCTGATTTTCTGTTTTTTGGGGTTGCTACAGAGCTCTGATGTGAGTGTGGAAACCCACAGAGGTGGTGATGTGAGATTTCTGATTTTAAACCTCACAGGTCACAGTAGTTAGGGATGGACACAGGCAGGAAACCTGGCCAGAAGGAAGATGGTCACTGCTCTGAAGGGAGGGGGGGGTAAATAATGACCACCTGAGCCCAGGGTACCTGTGCATGGGGAGGAGGGGGATGTGCATGTGCTAACTCCTTGTTTCCCCCGTGCTCCTCCTGCAGGATGGCTCCTGCAATGGGCTGCAGCACTATGCAGCGCTTGGCCGGGACCTCAGCGGCGCTGCCTCCGTCAACCTGGTGCCCTGTGGGCTCCCTCAGGATGTCTACAGTGCAGTGGCCCAGCAGGTGAGCCACACTGGGGACACACGGGGTCCTTTTGGACCTGCCTCCTCCTCTTGGTGTGCACAGGGTGCTCCCAAGGAGAAAGGTGGGGATAAGACCAATGTGCTGGTCAGGGGGCTGGGGAGGCACAAGCTGGTCAGAGACAGGGACTCTCTGCCCCTAAGTAGGATCTGACTGGAGATCTGTCCTCACAGAGGTGGCTGTGAGAAATCCCCTGGAATTTCTGCTGTCCTCACTTGTCCTGAATGAAGCCTGGGAGAACTGGGCTGGAGAGGTGGAAGATAGCAATGTGTATTCCTTATCCCTTGGTCATAGCCAGCTGGCCCCTGGGTTATGAGATTTTTCTTCCTTGAGCTGACTTGGAGGGAGTGGGGAGAGATTCAGCCTTGGTCCTGCTACAGAGTCTTTGGTTTCTTTGGCAAGACATGATGTGAAATTTGCCACTGGGAGAGTGCTGAGCCCTGCCAGACTCACTCAGCTGCCATTGGACCCTGGCTCTCTGGTCTGGGTCTCAGCAGGTTTCCTCCAGACAGCACCACACTGGAGAGCTGGAAGAGTTCATGGGGCTGCAGGGCTTGCTCAGTTATCACTGGGGGGCAGAGGCAGGAGAAGCCAAGTTCTGAGCCACAGCCAGGCTGTGTCCTTGTCCCAGGTGCCACCACCCGGTTACCAAGAGACAGTGCTGAGGCAGCAGCAAAGGCTCTGCAGGCATGGTTGTCTCTGCTCAACCCCTTCAGGTTATCCAGGGTGGTGAGAACAGGCTGCAGGGATTCTGCTGGGATCTCAGGCCAGGCAGTGCACACCTGGGAGAGTCCCACAGCCCACCAGCCCCAGAGGCAGCTGGACCAGCGTGGCCTCTGCTGGCGCTGACTGGGGGCCCTCTGCTCAGGTGGAGGAGTTCCGGAAGAAGGATGCTGAGCGGGGGGTGAGGATTGCCCAGGTGCTGCAGGGCTTCATCAGCCGCAAGGTGGTGAAGCAGACGGTGATGACGGTGGTGTACGGGGTCACTCGCTACGGCGGCCGCCTGCAGATTGAGAAGCGCCTCAAGGAGATCGACGAGTTCCCCGAGGTAGCATTCCTGTGTGTCCTCCCTCCCCGGGTCCTGTCACTCTCCTCTCTGTCTTTGGCTGTCCCTTTGTCTGACCCGTGGCTCTGCCTCTGGTCTGTGCCAGGAGTACTTGTGGGAAGCATCTCAGTACCTGGTGAAGCAGGTGTTCAACAGCATCAAGGAGATGTTCTCAGCGACTCGAGATATCCAGGTGAGGAGCCTGTTGCTGCTTATCTCCACTTGTTTTTCTTCCCTGGTCCACTCATACGTAGATGAGGGGGTGGGGAGAGATGGTGCTCCTGGCCCAGAGAGGATCCTCCTGCCCCTGCCCAGTGCCAAACGTCCCAGTAAGCACTGGACTGTCACAATGTGTGGCAGGAGTGAGGTTGGCCTGTGCTGGGAGGGGATGGGGTCTCCCAGCTCCACACTAACTCCAGCTGCTTCCTCCCCTCTCCTGAAGAACTGGCTGACGGAGAGCGCCAAGCTCATCGCCCAGTCGGGCCGGACGGTGGAGTGGGTCACACCGCTGGGGCTCCCCATCATACAGCCCTACTATCGCTCCAGGACCACTGTGGTGAGTGTCCACACCCTCCCTGGGCCATGGTGGCAGCAGGGAAAGGACAGCTGGGCTAGAGCCCGCCAGGTTGGCATCACCGGTGGGCGAGCCTGCAGAGCAGGTAGGATCCCTGTGTACAGGCACATCCTCCAGCCTCACTGCTCCCTGCAGAGCCTGGAGTGTGTGGGTGGGCTGGTGAGGAAGCTCTGCGGCTCCGTCCTACTCAGGCAGCTGGGGCACGGGCCGTTCCCCGCTCCCAGAGCCTGCTCAGGGCTCCTGTGACTCAGTCTCGCTGCTGTCGCCTCCCACGTGCTGCTGTGCTGACTCACGGCCCCAGCCCGGCTCCAGCAGCCCTTCTCGGGCCAATTCACCCTGCGAGGGTGAGGGGGTTCAGCTGCCTGCCAGCAGCCTCAGGAGGGGAGCTGGGCAAGGTGTCACTGGGCACTGGCAGCTGCCATGGTGCTGGGACACCCTGGAAAGGCACGGGCCTCTCTCCACAGGAGTGGGGCAGTGCCCAGCCCCCTGTGCTGCCAGGCAGTGCAGGGTGGCAGCTGGTCCCCTCTCTCTCCCCACAGCTGAACTGTGGCATGCAGCGCTTGAGTGTGAAAAACCCCAACAGCAGCCAGTAAGTACAAAGCCCTGGCCTGCAGTGCACCCCTGCTGACCCCAGCCTGTGCTCTGGGGACAAAGCCTTCCTGTCAGGGAAGCTGTCAAGGAGTGTCAGGGCTCCTGTTATTCCCCCTGAGCTGCAGAAAGCTGGACAGAGCAGCAGGGCCTTGTGGCCCTCCAGGGCAGCCCCCTCAGCCCCAGGCTGGGGTGGCACTGCCTCTGTGCCAGTGCTGTCATCTTTGGCCCTGAAATGCCACTTATTCCTGCAGGAAACCTGACACTGTGAAGCAGAAGAATGCCTTTCCCCCCAACTTCATTCACTCTCTGGACTCCACACACATGATGCTCACAGCACTGCACTGCCTCAGGTAGGGAGTGGGCAGCTGGGCTCTCATTTAGCTCTTCCCTAGCTCAGGATTCTCCTGGGAGAACATTGCTGGGGCAAGGCATCACCTGGGACCAAGGAGTCCCTGGTGGGTGGGCATTTGGGGTTCCTGGCAGAGAAGGAAGAGGAGGCAGCAGGGACAGGGACAGGGAGATCCTGGGATTGGCCACCTCCCTCTGAAAGCTGCTGTGCAGGGAGTCCCTCTCCTTGTGTGGCCCCTGCTCCTGTCCCAGCCAGAGGTTCTGGGGTGGGTCCAGCACACAGAGGGGGTCTCAGCACTGCTTCATGGCAGCTTTGCCTCCTCCCAGGAAGGGCCTGACCTTCGTCTCGGTCCACGATTGCTACTGGACTCATGCGCTCACCGTGGATGTCATGAACCAGGTAAAAGTGTCCTCCTGGCTCCCTTGTGAGCAAGATCTTGCTGATCTGTGCTCTGGGCCCATGCCAGGCCTCGCCTCCCCTGGGCTTTGCTCCATAGGCTGATTGATTCACCCAGCTGAGGTGAACCTGGGATGTTTGCTGGTGTTTGTAGCTGATTTCCTGGTGCCCCATCTCCTCCCACTCTGCAGGGAGCATGTGGGGGAGAATCTGTGGAAATGGGCACTAAACACAGCCCTGGCTGAGCTGGTGCCCCTGCCCTGCCCTGCCCATGGTCTTTCCCAGGGCTGTTGTGCTGAGGGTCGACCTCTGCTTCACACCTCCCAGGCTGATTCCTTTCCCTGTTGTCTGGCAGCTCCCCCTTCCCACTCCTGCTGCTTCCCCTGCCCCTCACCTCTGACCTGTCACTGGGGGCAGGAGGCAGAACACCTGCTAAGCTGCACCTTGCTGTTGTCTCCCTGGGTCAGGTCTGTCGGCAGCAGTTTGTGGCTCTGCACAGCGAGAAGATTCTGCAGGATCTGTCTGAGTTCATGCTGGAGAAGTATTGCAGGTATTCCTGACCTCTTGGATTTCCCTCCCCACCTCTCAGAGGTTGTGTCACCTGCCTGGGGGTTGCTCTGTCTCGAGAGAAGCTGTCCTCCTTGCCTGACACCCAAATCACCTTCAACAGCTGTGTAAAAACCACGGGCTCTGCACCCTCTTGCTCTAGAACCAAGAGAGGGTTTGGCAGCCTTAGGGCCTGCCCTGGGCTGCTGGGGCTGAGGCTGGGCCCCTGCTCTCACTCTGGGGTGCATGGTCTGTTTTGGAAGAGCTGAATCCTGTTGTCAGGAGCTGCACTGGGGAGCAGAGGAGGGTGTGCCTGGTTCCAGATAACCTGTGTTTATTTGCTTCCTTCCAGTTCACCCAGCTCCAGCACAGAGCCCATGGCCTACTGGCAGAAGAGACTGATGGAGCAGCTGTCAAATGTCCCCAGGACAGGTGGGAGCATGGGACAGGAGCATTTTGGAGACAAGGGGAATGAGATGGAGTGGCCCCCAAAACCACCAAAAGACAAAAAGCCAGAGCTGTCTCCTAGGATCAGGTTTCCCCTCCTGTGCTGGGCTGCAGAGCCATGGGGCAGAGCAGTCCAGCACGTACACATTTCCCTGTAGCATCCCTGTGAGTGGTCCCTGCCATCCTTGCTGAGTCCCTGGGATTTCCCCCAGGCTGACCCAGCTCTTCCCATCCTGCTCTTGTTCTGCTCCCATCTGTTTCCAACCATGAGCATTTGCTCAGAGATGGGAGTGAGGGACTCAGCATGGTAATTGCCAGGATCTAGAAGATATACATGCAATGGGATTAAGGCAATTAGTTTAACTCCTTCTAATCCCTCAGCCCTGTGTCTGCCAGGCCATCTGGCTCTGCCTGATCTCTGTGTGGAGTGGCCCAGTGCTCCATGGGCAGTCCAGGGGCAGGGATCCTTTGTACCCTGAGGCCACTTCTCCCCCTTGCTCTCTTCTGACCTTCCCTTCGCTCTCCTCAGGTGAATTCAACCTGAAGCAAGTGATGGATTCCACCTATTTCTTCAGCTGAACCCCAGCAGCCCACAGGGCCCTGGGATACCTCTGGACCTCCAGCTGTGGTGGGCACTGGCCCACGATGCTCTTCTGTCCCACATCTCATGGGGAAGGAGGTGCAGCTCCCAGCCCAGCAAGAGCCCTGCCCCACTCTGAGGTGCTGGGGCAAACGGAGACTCTGCTGGAGGAGCTGCTGGGGGACAAGGAGAGCTGCACTGTTTGCTGTCACTCTGTCCCAGCACAGGAGAGGGCACCAAGCCCTGCCCAGGGCTGCAGCTCTGGGCTGGGGCCAAAGGGGTGGCAGTAGGCAGGGTGGCTGCCCTCAGCCCTCACCCAGATGTTGTGAGCACTGTCCTTTGCCTGGCTGTTGCCTGTCCTGGGGTGCTGTCCCTCTCCTTCCCTCTCTGCCACCAGGGCTCAGGCTGGGAGGGGCAGGCAACTGACCTGGACACAGCAGGAGCCCCGGCCCTGCTCTCGGCCACAGGGCAGCTGCTGCTCTGTGCCCTGCTCCAGCTCAGGGCACTGTCCTCACTCACCATAGTGCAGCCTCTGCAACTCTTGACTCTCATTTCCAGGGATGGGTTTTGCTGCTGCTCACTGGGGCTTAGGCAGGGAAAACCACTAACTTGGGGGTCAACATGTATAATACTGTAAATAAAATGGTTTTTGAAATACAAGATGGGACCTGTGTCCTCCTTGAAGTCTTTGCCTGAAGCCTGTGTGTGCCTGGGCTCTTGCCTCACCTTGCCAGGGGCACAGGGAAGTGGGATTGCTGCTTCCCAGCCTGGCCCTGTTCTGCTGACTGGTTGGGCTTTGGTTGCTCACAGGGGTGTCACATTCCAAAAATGCTTCTGTAGCAGAAACGTGGAATTGTGCCAGTGCAGCCACGGTGGGAATTGGACTCTCACAGGGGCCAACTGCAGCTTTTCCAGCCAGGAGCCTCCCCTTCTCACTGGATTATGGCTTCCCAGCCTTCCTGTCCACTGGGCTGGGGCTGGAGATGGTTGGCACCCTGCAAGCTGGAGCTGTGTTTGGCCCAGTTCTCGGCTGTGCCCTATAACCACAGGCTCACAGTCAGCCTGCACCCAGCTTCTTCCTGGCTGCTGCTGGAGCGAGGGGAAAGCTGCTGGCAGAGGCTTTTCACCTTGTGGCTTTCCTGGCAAGGGAGGCAGCTCTTCAAAGGACAAAGCTGCATCCCACACCCCGAGCTGGGGCTGTGCCCAGTGTTGCGGCTCCCGGGGCCGGGCAGCAGGAGCGGGAGGCGCGGCGGGGAGGGGCGGTGTGGAAGAAGCGGAGCCGGAGTCGTGCGTAGCTCTGTCAGCTGCTGACGTTTATTGCACAGGATGGGCTGGATGGGAAGGTGGACGCTTGGAGTGGGGCCCTGTCCCTGCGGCTGCTCGGCCGGAGGGTGCCGGGGCTGGCACGGGCCCCGCGCTCGCGGTACATTCAGTGTGGAAGGCTCCAGAGTGCGAGGCAGCGAGGCACACACACACACACACACACACACACACACACACACACACTCGC
>VZRX01017704.1:9149-46724 GCA_013398075.1 Notiomystis cincta | reverse complement strand
TTTTTTAAGTGGAACAGCTTCTACTGCATGAGACTAAACATTTAACTGTAAAAACATGCTCATTTCAGCAGATGTATTATTGCAAAATAGATGTATCAATTTTGGAAAAAAAAGTCTTGACTTACAATAGAGCAAATAATTTGTTTCTGGATGACTCTAAATATTTTATGAAATCCAGCATGGCATATGATATTTTCATATCTATTAGAAGGTATTCTAGGTGTTTATCTCTGTTTTGTTAGAGCAAATACTAATGTTTGTATTATTAGCTGGCATAGTCACCACTGATGTGGAAAAACTAACTCTAACCACCCTTTAAAGGAAAAAGAAGACATTGCATAACTTGTGTATGTATATATGTTAATTCTTAACTTTTTATTGTTCTGCAGTGTTTAAAGGGCTAGCTGATAGTCACCTTAGACTGTGCATTTTTAATATAACTGAACAGTGGAAAAGCTGCTTAGATAAGCCAAAGTTTTACTTCTGTCTTGGCATTGAAGCTGTTCTTGTTTTTGGCTGGTGCTCGTGTTCCACAGAGCGGGGAGGGGATGGTGGGACACACAGGGAGGCATTGAGCCAGTGGAGTCACCCTGGAACCCTGCAGCTGAGCTGATCTCAGAACTGGCAAACTCCTTATCCCTGGTTTGTTGATGTAATGTATAAAATTGCTTTTTTGCTTTTAACTGCCTTTACTTTCTGAGCTAGGGGCTGTCTTCATTAACAGCAAAAGTGTTACTTTGTTGTAGATGACAGATAAGCCTCATCACGGGAGAGTTACCTAGTAAGTATAGCCCAGGTGAACACTTCTGTTTCTCTCAGTCTTAATTTATTCCCAAATGTATTAGTTCAAGTAAAGAACTGAAAGACTTATGAAGCTTTTTCCCTTTTTAATTTTAAACTGATGTGTCCCTCTTCTACAGCTGTGGCATGGAGGGAGCGGGGTTTAAATATCCCTTTTTTAAAATGTAGTTTTATTCTGAACTTCTTTCTGCTATGCATTTCTGGCTGTATACACTCCCACACAGTGCCTCCAAAACTGAATCTCAGGCACACTGCTGTTGAGGTCTTGTCCACTACATATTCTTGGATGATGTTTTCATTGCTCAAATACTTCTGAAGTCACTGATTTCCCACATTATTAAATGCTTGGACTGTTTTGGGGATGTAGTGGTTTGGGATTTATTTTTTTTTATTTAGTCCTGAGTGCTTCTATGCAAGTCTTTAGTGAAATTACTGGGTGTTATTACTGGACCTAAAACCTCAGTACCAGTGTTCTCCAGTAAGAAGGAAGCTAGAATATTGGACAGTGAATGGAGCAGGTGGATAAACTTTGCACATGATTAATCTGTCCTATAGCTGTACACACTAACTAAGGAGCTTGTTGAATATGGCATTAACAT
The DNA here is from genome assembly GCA_013398075.1 of Notiomystis cincta. Lineage (NCBI taxonomy): Eukaryota > Metazoa > Chordata > Aves > Passeriformes > Notiomystidae > Notiomystis > Notiomystis cincta. Next base: position 45,324 of record VZRX01017704.1, on the reverse strand, counting down.
GCATGAAAATGCAAGTTTTATGTGCACCCATTGCCTTATGTGGCAGTTTGATGATGTGGTGCCCTCATGTCACCAGCACTGTGCTCAAGAGAAAGGTTTTTCATTCTTAGACCTGGGGAGTCAGTACTCTAAATATTCTATCCTACAACAAGGCTTAATTGGTTAATGTTTCACAAATTACTTAGACAAAAATAGTGGGAGCTGTATGCCACTAGGAAATTCAGCCCATATATAGAATAGGACTAATTCTAAACTACTAAACACAAGCAGAAAAGATTAAGTAAGAAGGTTCCTAAGCTGCAAATCTCTCAAAGCCCCATGCATGTGGAAGTCACAGACAAGGTTTGAAACAATTACAGTAAATTCTAAACAGAGTAATACCTTTGTCTGTGCAATTGTGACAGCTTGTTAAGATTTGCCTTTGCTTGTGGACCTGCTGCTTTAACAGTTTTGACAGTCTGTCTACCCCCCAAAAGTCACTTGAAGTGACAAAGGATTTATTCTCTTTGAATCCTACTGTAAGCCTGCTTTTAATGCTGAGATGTTGCAAGACCCAAGGTGATCTCAGCCTCCCACTATGGCTGGCATATACTAATGTATATGCTAAAAAGACACCAAAAACAAGTTCTGATTTACAAAGCATAAAATCACGTTGTAGGAAAAATACTAAATTTGTCAATTTATTTTTGCTTTGAAGAAAGCTAACCTTCTTAAAGAAAGCTAAAGAATATAAGATTCTGACAAACCACCTCCATAAACCATTTTCTAGATGCACATATTACAGGTTTGTCATTGCTATGGTGGTGTTTTTTATTACTTGGCAACCATGAAAAAAAAATCAAGTTTGGGAATCTTTCACATAGATGTAATAATTTTTTCTTTTGCTCAGAATAAGAGACTGAAGTTTTTGCCCTGGAGTTGCAGCAGCATTAAATGGTTGATAGGTATCTTTTCTGAAGAACATTGCAGCCCTCCATGCTGGAGATCAAACACAGATTTATAACTTTATCAATCCAATGAAATCAACCTATTGAGTTTATTGCAGTGTAGGGCTTTTTGTGAGCTAGGTAGACCTGAGACTCTTTTAAAATGTGCTGAGGGCAAATAAGCATGAAAAAACAGATTTAGAATTTTCCATTATAGGTTAGAAAGCATCCATAACAGGGATCTCCTAAGACTGCCAGTTGCAGTAGCATCTATCTCTCCAGCAGAACACACTCTTTCAATTTTGGAAAAGTTAATTGATTGCTAACATTTAAAGGTTTGAAGCAGCTACATCCTCACCAATTGCTTGCATTCAGCAGGCTAAAAAAGCAAAACAAACCTAAAATTTAAAAGGACAAATGGCTTTTTACTCCTTCCCTTATGCAAAGACAGACATCTTAAGAGTCACTGCCCAGCTACCTTTTGAATAAAAAAAAATCAGATCTCAATGAATGAGCCCAAATCTGGCAGTCAGAAACACTATGGGTATTGTTGAAAGTTTCCATCCCTTTAAAATTATCCTAATCTCATGCTTGACTTGCAAATCATTTTTTTTATTAAATTGTCTCAGGTTTGCACAGGTATTTCTTAGTGTGAACAGAAGTATTCTTGGCAGCTAAAGAAAGTCCCTATTGTAGCCTGTACTGGAAAGCATCTGTTTGAAATTCTAGATGTCAATGTACCCTTCCACTTATGGCTTTGCTAATAGTCACAAGAAGTTAATAATCCTCTTCCCCTGATATTTTCACCCCCAAACTTAATTTTCAAAACACTTACACGATATTTTTCAAATTATTTTGCCACATATGGCATTCCAGTGTCCATCTTGTGCTCTTGCATATGCATTGCTATAGCAAATCTCCACATAGGTACCAGACAGTAGCTTACCCTTTAGGCTGTTCCTGATGTACAAATTGGTGTCTCACACAACTTTTTATAGGTTCGCCTGCAAGTTCAAAATGTAGAGAAACCTCTCTACCGAGGGACTTTCCATTGCTTTCAGTCCATCATAAAGCAAGAATCTGTAAGTATGAAATTAATGCTTTGCATATTTTTTTTTTAAATCTTTGTATATTTTGGCTCAGGAGGGTGGGAAAGCTGTTAAAAGAACCTGCAAACATTGAAGATCAAGACATAAAGCATGCTCTGAACCTCAGCTGACTGTAGGGCAGATAGTGTAGTCAGGACTTTGCCAGAAACTTTGTGAAGAAGATCATTAAGGCAGAAGATGGTATTTTGAGGTTAACTTTTTAAATAAAGTAAGAGTTATTTAAATAACTAGTTTTCTGAGAATCTAAGTAATGGGTGAAGAAATTGGTGAGGTGTTTTTGCTGCTGAAGCTTTAGGACCATTGCTAAAAGGTGGCTTCAGGCTTTAAGTAAGCTATTTAAAAAGTGTAAAATTTGCCAGGAAACTTTTCTCTGGATGGAGTAAGATTATTTTCTGCCTGTGTTCAACTATATTTTTGTCCTGCTAAATTGCTTAGATGTTTGTGTCCTAGGCAGAGGTGAAGTTTTTACTACAAAACAAGGTGGCCCTGATGTGGCCACTGCTGGGGAGCTGGGGTACAAGGGAGAGCCAGAAAGGCTGTGCTCTGCAGTCTGAGGAGGTTATCCACACCACACCACTGCTAAAAAGGGTTTCTTCTTCCATTAGGCTTTTGGACTCTATAAAGGCATTGGGTCGCCAATGATGGGACTTACGTTCATTAACGCGCTGGTGTTCGGCGTGCAGGGAAACACCCTCCGAGCCCTGGGCAAAGACACTCCTCTGAACCAGTTCCTTGCAGGGTCAGCAGCAGGGGCCATCCAGTGTGTCATCTGCTGCCCCATGGAGCTGGCAAAGACCAGGATGCAGCTTCAAGGAACAGGAGAGTATAAACTAAAAACGAAGAACTACAAAAATTCTCTGGATTGTTTGATCAAAATCTACCAGAAGGAGGGGCTGAGGGGTATCAACAGGGGCATGGTCTCTACCTTCATAAGGGAAACTCCGAGCTTTGGCTTTTACTTCCTGACCTATGACTGCATGACTCGGTATTTAGGCTGTGAAGCTGAGGACAGCTACGTTATTCCCAAGCTGCTGTTCTCTGGAGGGATGTCTGGCATCGTGTCCTGGCTGTCCACCTATCCCATGGATGTGGTGAAGTCCCGGCTTCAGGCCGACGGAGTGGGAGGCGTCACGCAGTACCGCGGCATCCTGGACTGCGCGCGCAAGAGTTACCACGAGGAGGGCTGGAGGGTCTTCACGAGGGGCCTCACGTCCACGCTCCTCCGTGCTTTTCCTGTCAACGCAGCCACCTTTGCTACTGTCACCGTGTTCCTGATGTACATGAAGTCAGAGGACAACCTTCCCGAGTGTGAGCCAGGTCCAGTCATCCATCAGCCCTCCAGTTTGTGAGCCCCACCTCGTTGTTCTCCTCGTCTAAAGCCCGCCTGGCTGGGTTTTGTTAAACATGAACACTTGACCCACACAAGTAGTGTAGATTTATGCTATCTGGATAAAGAATTCCTAAATGTATCAAATTAGGATTTCATCTCACTACTTGTACAAACAGCATCTTGCCTTATTCAGGACTCCATATCTAGTAGTGTTCAAGGGGGGAATCTGCCTTTAGAAAGTTGCTGTTGTGGCTCCAGAAGAGGTTCTGGAGAGTGTTCTAGCACCAGAAATCGAGTTTTCTTTCACTCAGGTTCTGAATGACTGAGTTGAGTTGAATGCAGAAATGTTTTCAGGAAAGAAGTACTCATTTTGTATGTGACAGGAACAAGTGTACTCCTCCAAGGTCAGGAAGGGGGAAGAAGTTTAGTGTTGGAGGCATTTTGCAGGTAACCCCAACCTGTGAAGACATGGGCTAGCATTCAGCTAGTCCTGTGTTTTACTTTTCCTCTGCTTTTATATGTCAATGGTTTTAGTGGCAACTTTGTTCGTACTGATTTGTTTAAAAAAAAAAAAGAAGAAAATATTTGTACCTAAGTTTCTCCCTGACCTTTCAGCTTCAAATAAATATCTTAAGCACAAAGTTAGCATCTGCACTCAAAAGCACTTGTTCCTTTAAATCTCAAGGCTTGTAAGGATTTAGGGAAACTCAAATCTAGTAGGACTGGTGGTGTTTGCTCTCTCACCTCTGGTTCTCCTTTGGTGGGGGCACAGACTGTATTGAGTAGTTCAGCCCAGTAGACTTTGTTCTCTGAAGTTAATGCAACTTTGCACCACTTCTCCCAACATGCTCCATAGCAGCCAGTGATGTACAGAAGTCAAAGTCCTGCCTGTGGTATTGCACAAAATGTTTGTGGGTGCAATGTTAGCTTAGCAGCTTGAAGTATCTTAGAAATAAATACATATTTAGGACTGGAGGTTTCATACCTTTCCAGAAAATAGGGGTGTAAGTGTCTGAAATGGTTGCTGTTCAATACACTTGCATTATGAATTTAAACAATACTGATTTTTAGGTATTTAAGTTACAGTGCTACTGGAAAGAAGACTGAAAAGGGTTTTAGAGAATTTTCTTGTTACATTAATCTGCTGTAATTTTTTTTAACAGTCTGTTCAAAAAGAGTTGAATTAGCCAAAGAGCTACAAACAGTTATTTAAGATTTGAGATAAAAGGTACACATATTTGGCACAAATAGCCAGGAGGAAGGACTGTATGTGTGTGAGCAATGTTTTAAAACATATCAAACTAGTTCAGTAAGTACAACTTGTTACACTTTTGGTTGGGACAAGTGCAATATGTGTTTAATTTATATGAATTTTCTAAAGAAGTGGTATTTCATAGCATTTTTACAGCATGCACTGTAACAAAATATGCTGGAGAAACCTGTAAAATTAGTATGTCTTTTTATACCTTGAAGGTATGGTGGATATTTTAGTGCCTACTTGCACTGAGATTCAAATTGAATGGTAAATCTGTCTACTAAGCTGCATATGCACAACAATTCACAGCAAAGACCATTTACACCTTTGTACAGGACTATGTTAATTCTTGTATATATATTGAGGGAATAAATTTGTAAAAAATATTGCCTTTGGTTCTTGGAAAATTTTTTGTTATATTCAGCTGCTTCTTTGTGTTAAATCAAGCTTGCATGAGGGTGGGGTTTCTGGTTTTTGCCAAGGGACACTTGCTCCATCTCTGCCTTCTGTGCACCATGGGGCAGGGCAGGGTCTTGCTCTGGCTTAGGCCCCATCACTGAAGCGAAGAGAGGAAGCTGCCTAACCTCATTTCTTCAAGCTGACCTTTCCTCTACTGACAGAGCCATCCTGCTTTCAGAGCCAAAGAGCTGCCCCTGTGCTTAGGTGCTTCCTGTTGTGCATTTATTTGGGTTAAGCTGTGCTGGTCAGCACCAAGGCTGCACAACTGGGAAGGGACAGATCGGGTCCCTGCAGGCTCACATCAGAATCGAGTACCAGCCATCCATCACCTCTCTGGGCAACATGTCCCAGCACCTCACCACCCTCACAGTAAAGAACTAATCTGAACCTACTCTCTTTCAGTTTAAAACTGTTACCCCTTATGACTCTGTGTCCTTGTAAAAAGTCCTTCTCTTCTCCAGGCTCAACAGCCCCAGCTCTCTCAGCCCTCTGCTCATCTTTGTGTCCCTCCTCTGGACTCACTCCAGTAGGTTCATGTCCTCCTCCTCAGAGGTTACTTCAGGTACTGGGTCCCCTAATGCATCTTCTTAAAGGGTAGATACACATGACTGGCACAAACCCTGTCAAGCATCAGGTCCCTGGATCAGAAAAGGGAAAGGCCACCGCCTCTCCACCTGACCATGACCAGGGTCAGTTCCAGTCAAGTACCTTTTGTTCTCTCAGTAGGAACAAGAACTCTGTTCAACGTTGAACTATGGAACAGAAAAAAATACTTGGAATAAGCAAACAGTGTCTCCTTAGAACACTAATATCATTAAAACAGAAAAGGGCTATACAATGTTTTACTTGCAGTGCTTACTAAAGCATTCTTTGCAGAAATTCATCCATCTGGAACTTAAATAATCAGGAACAGACACTGGATGTTACTCAAAAAGCCTTAGAAGAGGGTAAAGCCAGCTTTCAGCCTACTCTGGTGGCACTGGCTTGAAATCCATGTAACTTCTAACTATTAAATCAAGCTAGAAAATAGCCTCAGCCTTTAAAATCATGATGCAGTTCTTTCCTGATAGATTTTTTGAGGTAATTCAGACAGAACTATGTCCTTTCTTCCCAGATCCTCATTCCTCCACCATTATCAAGCAATTCCCAAATAACTGAAGGGATTAAGAAGGGAAAAATTACTGAAACTGAAACTCACTATCAAGTCCCTCTGCCCTGCTCTTTCTTAAACTAGATGAGTCATGTCAGTTTTGAAAGTTACAGCAACAAACATGTCCCATTAGGACAAGAAGGGAAAAAAGTAACCCTGTGTAGTACTTCTTAACTAAGTTACTACAGTAGAACAACCAGTGTGAAATTCATTTATCATGTCTGTAACATGACAATCTTTTTGTCCTCTCTGCCTTGACTTTCTCTCTGTATCTGCAGTGACAGGACAAGAAGCAATGGCCTTCAGCAGAAAGAGGGCAGGTTGAGATTGGATATTAGGAGGAAATTCTTCACACTGAGAGTGGTGAGGTTGCCCAGAGAAGCTGTGGATGCCCCAACCCTGGAAGTTTTCCAGGCCAGGCTCGATGGGGGTCTGAGCAACCTGGGATAGTGAAAAGTGTCCCTGACCATGACAGGAGCTGTTGGAATTAGATGATCTTTAAGGTTCCTTCCAACCCAAACCATTCTAGGATTCTATGATAAAGCTTTTTATATGGCTCAGGTAAAAGGGCAGCAAGACATTCAAGGGATGAAAACCTGTCCATTGCAGGTGCAGCACTGGCAGCATACTGGGAAAAAGACTCAGCCACAAATGTAAACTCTGACCTTGCAAAGAAAAGATGTCTTTGGTTTTTGAAATGAAATATATTTATTATTATGCTGGAAAAGAGGTGTTAACAGTTTAATGTTAGCTGTTGTTAGCCCGACTTTCAATCCCTGGGTAGTTAAAGAACAATTTAAAACCCAGAAGTGTGCCAAACACCATTAGATTAGTAGAGTGTGCAGTTAAACCCCTCTCCTGCCAGAAAAACAGGCAGAGAGAATGGAAGCTTACCCAAGCCAACATGCCCTATTCAAACACCACAGCCATGGAGAGATGAAGGACCTGAGGGACTCTGACTCTGAGAGGCACAGCACGAGATCAGGGAAGCAGAGAACTTGCTGGGACAGACCTAGGAGAGACAGCCTTTGATATCAAAGGGAAGCAAACTGTTTATTTCCATGTTCAGGAATTTATGCAGAGGAAAATAAGCCATTTTCATCTTCCCAGTGCAACTGTTTTGCAATTTTTGTATTAGTGTTGTCCTCACTAATTGCAGAAGTGATTATCACCAACAGAAAAAAACTGATATAATATGCACAACAATAATATATGATATACAGTAAAAGCTTTTCTACTTATAGTTTATTACTAGTTTTAGCTGAGTTGACCTAGAAAGTGATTTTAAGCTATTATACAGGTTCATCCATAAATAAGCTGAAATCAAGGCCAGGCCTGCAGTGAACACTAATGCCCTACAAATTGATATAAATGGAAGAAAGACAAGTTTTAAGGTTCACAAAATATTCTTAGGGTCTATAAAATGTAACAACTAACACAGTCAAATTCTTAGTTATCATTCACTATTATACTTTATTATGACTGTTTTTCTTACTGAAAGAAGCACACTGCATTTTTTATTGACAATAAAATAGACTTGTACCATTTTAGCCACATCCATATGTCAATCAATAAAATACTAAAATCCTAATGAAGCCTGACCTCATGGTCTGCACTGTTTCCTATATGTATCAGAATAGAAAGAAGTGTTGCTCAAGTTGACTTGGCCAGATTAAAGTTGGTATGAAATAAAATGAATATTCTTTTTCTAGGATCTGATCTATTATCTTTAGCAGAGATTTACTGTAGATCAGGAATACTTCAGTGTTGCAATCAACCAGGCCATACACCTTCTTCCTTGTGCACTGAGATATGTTCACTTAGGAAGAATCTATAAGAAGTGCTTTTCAAACAGGCCAGTAACAAAGTTCAAACTTTTTAGCTGCAGTTAAAGGAGGTAAATATAAAAATTACTTCTATCCTTAAATTAATCCAGGCAGTTACCTGCTTCCCCACCAGTTCTTAACCAAGAGACTGGACACATTTTCATTTCACACTCAGGAGAAAACTGAGATGAAATCCCCTGTCCCTAACCTATGCAGGAGGAAAGAATAACAACAAGCAAACCAACCAACCACTCAAGAGGAAAACCTCAAGACCTCCCATAAGTATTATTCCTTACAATCTGTTTTCAAACCATAAACCTTTGTATGCCCTTGGAAACTATGGGAATCACTGGATTCATATAAATCCATTAGAGGTTCAGTTGAACTGAACTTTCTAAAAGAACTGCTTTCATCAGTTAAGACTGAAAACTGAAGGATTGTGTATCAGAAGGCCAAATTTTCTGTTTTGCTTAGAAAAAAACAAATGTGTTAAAAAGTAAGTCAAAACATAGGCTGCCTGATGCCCCATGTGTGAGGCAGTCAAAACCCTTGTAAGCCAAAACTGCAGCTAGCAAGGTCAGTGGCAAGGTCCTTGGCAAGCATCTTGCAGCTCTGAAAGATGCCTGACTTTGTGAGCCCTTAAATCAAAACACCAACCATCAAGGCAGTTTTCCACAGATTTGTCTTCAACCAGTTCCAGAGATGAGCTTTAGCCAAAGGACATTAGGACCTATCTGGTCCCCAAGATCTTTTGTGTATGGATTCCCCACTGTTGAACAGGCAATACGTATTGTGCCAGTCTTCACATGCCCTATGATTTATCTCAAAAATATTCATTACTCACATCCTTCTGAAATACACCTTTCTGTGGGCCTGCTCCAGGGAGGGAAACAGGTAATTTGAGATGTCTGATCCCCTGAAGAGCAGAATGCAGGGCTCCAATGCACCATCTGTCCTGTTCTGCAGGCTCTGCAATGGCCTTGCACACATTATGAGCAGCAGACTGAAGCAAAGGCCCCAGCTGCCTCAGAAGAGCTTGGACTTTTTAGGATGCCACTGCTGGAGAGAAGCAGTGATGTTTTACAGGTCCAGCAGTTAACCAAAACAGCCACTCACAGCTGAAAGCACATTCATTACCACCACTGATCACTGGATTTCCACGTTTCTCTCTGAAGATATTTAATACTAATATTTGATGTATGTACATCTATATGACCCATGTCACACTCAACAGTTTTGATTTACAGTCTTTCATTTTCATTGCCTTGCTGGTGCTTTTAACAAGCACCCTCAGGACTCTGAGAGATCACACACAATTGTCCTCTGTGTTTTTCTGAGTGGTGCGTGTGCAGTTTGCTCCGGCTCTGTCGAGGTGCCCTGCACACGCCTGACCTCGCAGGGCAGCCTGACACTGCGGCTCTGCCTGCCGGCCACGCCGTGCAAACAGGTGATCCACTGCCATCTCCTGGCAAACTGCTGCCCCGGAGCTCCCGAACCGACTGAAACAAAGCACGGGCGGAGGAGGAGCCACCTCGTACCAGACCGGTTAGAGAGGAATTGCACCTACACCTACACTTATAAAGTGGTGGCAAAAGGAGCACCCCTAAGTCCTGCAAGGACGGCACGGATTCTCCACCCCTTTCTCTCCTTCCCAAAAACCACCAGCATTTGGACAGAACTTCAGGCTTACTCCTGAAGAGAGCTCCCAGCAGACACAGGAGCCTGGTGAGAACAGCAGCTCACAAGAGGGTATCATGTCCACACTGTAACACACAACAGAAGCCGTGGTACCCAACCAATACCCAGGCTTAGAGCTTTTCTCTTAGAAAAAGTAACAGAAGGTTCAGAAAACCCTAAAATAGGAGTTCTCTAAAACCCAGTTGCTATAAGCAATCTCACTCATTTACCTACAGCAAAACTGTTTTCCCGTTACTTCAGGGGAAGCCAAGACCTGCATAGTTCACATTAACTCTTACAAAGAATTTTATATGCTTGCCCCAAAAGAAATTCAATACTTTCCAGACAATTTCCAAAGAACAGGATTGAAAAAAAATTCTAAGTGAAACTGCCTTAATAATATAGGATGATTGAGAGTACCTGTAAAAGCTGGTTTGCTTTAGGCAAAGAGAATGAAGTTGAGAAAAGGACCACTGATTCAATTACCTTACAAAATTAAACCAGCAGCCATGCAGGTGGCATTTAAGCATTGCTGTAAAGCCATCATACACTCTTGCATTTTGACCCTAGACCAATTCCTATTATTAAACTGAATATTCAATCTCATAATACAAGCACATACACTCCTGCTCTGGTTCACATCTGCCTTTACAGATCACTGTGCAGATGTTTCTGCTCCTTGTGTTCAGCAGCAGGGTTGCACTCCCTCTGCTCTACTTAACATTTCCATTCTTCTGCCCCAGGACTCTTCCCAAGGAAAGTGCTACTTTTTAAAGTATTCCATTTACACAGCCAGGAGCAAGAATACTGAAGCCCAACCCTTATTTGTATTCCTGCCTGCAAAATTCACACCCAACATTCAGTTTTGAAATCGACCCAAGGTTTCCCTTGGTAGTTTTAAGTGCTCCAGGAACATTAGTGCAGTAAAGCTCAACGCTGACACAAACATCCTGTACTTCTCTGTCAGCCACCATTACATAGCATTTTAGAAGGTGCTGTACAGATGAAAAACTTCTGATTTTGAAGGGCCATCATTATAGACATACATTATAGACCAACCAATGCCAGCAGCAGCATTAAGCATGATTAAGACTTCCCAGCCAGATTTGTCCAGCAGCCCTGACAAAAATTTTGCATTTTCTCAATTTCTTAAAGGCATTAAGGAAACACTTGAAAGAATGATATTCAGCATACATTGTCCTCAAGGTCATTCATCTTAATTGAGTAGAAAAACCAAGCAGCCCCAGTTTTTCCAAGGCATACTGACAAAATATCCTGTGAGCTATGTTACGAGCACATGGAAATACCTGTTACTGCTACTGCTATGTCTCTTCATCTAGCACTTTGAAGGGATTCAGTTTCTTCAAACATTTTAAAGCCTCAAAACTTTTGCCATTTCTGGTAATTATTGTACCTTTTGCTTTTTACCTACTGTGGAATTAGCAGAGGGAAAGGCTCTCCACCAGCCCTTCAAACTACATTACTGCTGACAAACTATGTTAGGATGTGTTTAATATTTGGCTTTGCTGATTGACAACTTGCAGCCATTGTGGGGAAAAGTCAAAATTCACTAGCTCAATTCCACAGTGACCCTCTTCAAACAGAAGATAACTAAAATCAAGTGCAGGTTCAGCTGAGGTCCTGGTGTTCCACTAAGGATTTACTCTCTTAGCATTTCAAATCTGAACCTCCCACCACCTTTCCAAGAAACACTCTCCACAAGTAATTAGTATTTAAGTTCAACTTGTTTTGCATTTGCTGACAGACCATAAATAGAGAGAAAAGTCTAGTCAGTTCTACCTTTGAAGTTGGTCTGAGTTTGCCTCCTTTCATTTTGACAGCAGCAGAACCAAATAAGGTAAATGTATGATCAAATAAGCAGCAGAACACGTATAATGAGTAAGCATGGAAATTTTTCAAGTTTGAAACCCACATTTCTGCCACCCCTCAGATTCTCCTCCCCTTACCTGAAATTGCTCACAATTTGGTGGTGTAATGCAGGAACTTGTCGATAGCAGGCTGGGAATTGTGGTTTCAAAGTCAACTCTGTTGCTATTCTCAAATCCTGTAATTTCTTCACTGAAAAACCTCGAGGAAAACTCTGGAATCAGTTAAGCAGGATGTTTTAAGAGCAAGGTGTGCCAATTATACTTTAAAAGCTTAAATAAGTTATAGCAGCTGCTCAATGCTAGTATTTATTTATATGAAATATGGCATTAAGTACTTACAAAGCACGACCTTTCAAGCTACTGAGTGCTGCTACTTACACTCAGGAGTATATTGAGTGCTACTGATTTGAGGCCTAGATGGAAATGTATCTGTTATATTGCATCTGATTACAGGGAGGCAATAACAGTTACACTTCCCAGTTGGTCCTCAAATCAATATTTAACATAGTTCAGCCCCTAATGTATGTTCAAGGATGAAGTACTGACACCTTGCAATTCAATAAATGACTTTATGACACAGGAAAGCAAACTTCTGTGTAAGCCTAACACCATCACAGATAGTGCTTAAGAAAAAATATAAGGTCAGTTAGAACTAGACTGAATTAATTTTATTTCCTTCCAAAAAGAATAGACACTAATTTAACTGTATACAGAATTTAATTTAACTATAACTATACAAGTTTCAGTATATTGTCCTGTTCAAAAACTGCTTATATATAAAAGAAAAAATACTGCCAAAATTCTAACGCATACTTTACAATTAAATGTCCCAACTTTCTTTCTATCCCTAATAACCTCAGACTAGAGTTGCAGTTTTCAGATAAACTTATGTATGGATGAAAATTCCCTTGGTCTTAAGTGCAGTTTCTTTATTACCCATGTTTTTGCCACTACCACCAACACTGGACTCAAAATTAAGTTTTACAGTATTAGCAATGAAAACTTTGATGAACCTTGTAAGAACAGAATTCGGAAAAAGATTAACAACACTTTTTACTGCATTAAAATATGTTACATGCCTCTAAAAAATAACTTATGCATTTCTCTGCATTTTTTTCTGTTTATTAATGTCACATTTTACTATAGTATCTGCTAAGTTTTCTTTGAACACTTGAACAAATGAGAAGTAACCACTCTTAGTTAGACCATCAAAACTCAACTCCATCAAGTTCACTTAGAACTTCAAGTTCTTGTTTTGAAACAAAAGGTGTCCAATAAGGTTCCAAGAATTTTTATCATTACACTCAAACAAGTTAGCCAAAAGAAGAAACGGTTTCTTTTTTTTCCTGGTATGATCACCCAAACCCTATCATTCCTCCACTTTCTACTGTTACTGCATTTAAACCACCAACATTCCTTACCTCGACTAAACAAAGGTTTCCATTTTGCTATTTCCTGTTTTACCTACTTGCTGTCCAGGCACACAGAACACTCCCCACTACACTGCCAAGTCTCCAAAACCACCGTTCCAGTTAATGGAAGTCTAGGTCACTCAGAACCAGAATTACTGTTAGCAATTCTGTCAGTTTAGATATACCACCTGATGTGGTATTACTTAACTGCATCACAAATCACTGTAATTGAATGCAAAGTAAAGGAAACTTGAGTTTATTTAGCTTCCAATTTCTGGGAGGTCAAGAGGAACTAGAACTGCTCTGGACAACAAAAGAAAATTGACTGCGCTTACAGATCATTTTCTGCCAGATTCTTTCTTTAGGACCACTGTTTTATTGTTGCCCTTTCTATTACATGGGGGATATACATATTATCAGGTGTTAATAAACGGTCAGTGCCTGTACAATACATTCTACAACTGAGCACCACTTTCCGTAACTGAACAGGCAAAGAAATTACACTGAACATCAGCATCTGGCAGTATTTCTCCAAAAAAAGTGACTAAAATGGGTTTAAATTGATTAACACTATTAAATCACATCTAATATTTGATACTACATGATTTCATTACAGCTATACGATACAATTATACAAAATGTGTTAACATCAAAGAATACAACCAAAATTAAGATAGCAAACAAAACCTATATAACTTTTTTTTTCTTTACAGGAAAATACTTTTGAAGTATGCATGTAACTGCCCATTCTTTTAAAGAAAATCTACCGCAAGCAAGTTATCAACCTCCAGAAAATCACACATAGCATTACTACGCATATCCCCAAAAAGTGTACAATATGCACACTTGGAAAATACAAAATTAAAAAAAATTGTAAGCAACAGGTGAGCTTCATATTTATAAGAATGTGAAAAGAAGTCCAATTTTAGCACTGTTGTATAAAGAATTGTCTTTTCTGATGCAAGTTCAAGAGCTGACCCGTCCTGTTGGGGCCACACTTTACAAAACACCGTGTTCTTGAAACGGGGTTACAGACCAAGGTGGAGCATCTTAGCAATGTCACCTTAAAGTTTTCTGTGTGGTTTTTTTTTTGCTTTTTATTTACTACTTATCAAAACACGTCCTTTAGGTTTGTAGGGTTCTTTTTTTAAAATTCTTTCCTAGAAACAATATACAAAGGGGAGGCGTATTTCTTTCCAATTGATTTTCCTGTAAGATGCTTTGAGTTCGAGAACGTTCTCAACTTTCACTGGTTGTTTTTGGCCTTAGCGTGTGTTAAGATGTGAGATTTCAGGTTGGTTGATTGCGCGAACTTCTTATTGCAGCCGTCAAACGGGCACACGTAGGGCCTGTCGCCAGTGTGAATTCGCACGTGCGTGCGCAAATTGAAGTCCAGTGAAAAACGCTTTCCACAGCCTTCAAACGTACACTATGGGGAGGAAAAGAAACACTCTGTTAGCTGAAGGAACTCGCCTCCATCACTCATCAGCAAAACAGTCTTCTTTAAATCACAAGACTGCACAAACGGGAAGCCAGAGGCTGCAGATTGTTACGGGTGAAGCTGTGGGCGTCCCCTGTGGACTGCACTAAAACCTGCAATACTTCGGTATAGAGTACACAGGGTATCTACACTGATATATCTATTTTCAAAGGGGGAAACAAAGGACCTCCAGCTTGCAAGCACAACACCTTCTCTGCACGTGGAACAGTACCTACACTGTTCGACAAAACAGCAATCAGAATTTCCCCCTCTCCGTGATGATTTGCAAAGATTTTCTCATTTTACCAGCTTTACTTTTAAGATGGGCGTGATATAAAGGACAGTGCATTTAGTGATAAATAATCCTATTTACCACATAGAATATTCAGTGTATGCGTCTAAGCAAATGCCTGAGGACTGCGAATCAAGCTTCTGACATCATTTATTTTAGAAAATAATCAACAAAAAAATATCTTAAGTGTGTTCTGAGGAACACATATATGCTCAGGACTAAGAATAACTTTAAAGATTTACAGTGAGTATCATATGAAGAGGGCAGGGGACCTCTGGTGGCAGAAGCCCACGTGACTCCATATAAACAGGAAGAGATTCAGTGACTCCATTGTTTTGCTGAAAACTGATTAATAATTCCTACTGAAAATTAGTACCCTGAGGTAACTCAGCAAACAGCCCCAAGTCTCAGTTGTCCACAAGTACTAAACTGAAAAGATGATGAGAAAGAAACATTTCTTAATTCTCTAGTGACTGCAGACTTAATTTTTAAAGAGGGCAACTTTACATCATGTTTTGAAAGGTATCTTGCATGTACATTCAATCTGCCAATTTCTAAGAGAAGTTTATGTAAGTAATTAAATGACAGCCTAATTAACTTAAGGGGACTCTAGTTTTTCAGGTGCCTCATGTGATTTTAGGAAAGGCCCAGTATGCCCAATCCTACGGAAGGCAGGTTACAGCTGCAGGCTCCAGTGCTGCCAGAAGTGGTGGTGCTCCTGCCTGCAGGTCACCAGTACCTGAAAGGGCTTCTCTCCGGTGTGAACCAGCTGATGCCGCTTTAGCTTCGAGCTCTCCACAAAGGCCTTGCCACATTCTGCACATACGTGTACTCGAGGGCCATGAGTGTGCAGGTGCTTCCTCATGGCAGAGTTGTCCCTGAACATCTTTGTGCAGCCCTTGAAAAGAACAGTGACACTCAATTAGTAGATAAGCTAGTTCTCATCAAGAAGGTTTTATCTGCTACAGTACAAGCATTTAAAATGCTTTTATATCCTGAATACTTTCTTAAGAATTGGCCCTGAAAAGAACATCCCTTACATTTATTTTTAAAAAAGCAATACAAGAAAACTAATCATTTGAAAAGCTGACAAAGAAAAAAATCCCTAAACACAATCCCAAGCAAAAAAAACCCAAACCCTTTCCTCACTCAGTATTATGAGCCATGTGCAGTCAAATGAATAACAGGACAGTCTGATGGAGAAGATGCAGCTCTGACAGAAGCAAATGAACGAACCAAACAAAAACACTTAACAGGTTTCAGAGGAAAGAACAAACACAGAACAAAAATCCAACCAAAAAACAAAAGACAGAAGGAGAGTTCATGGATACCTATGGTATACTCTTCAAAGTGCTACATTCCAAGAACTACAGCATTACAATATATTATATAGTCTCCAATATACCACAGATTATTCCCTAGTACCAACTGGAATGTGCACCATCTCCCAACATTCTGTCCTCTTCCTTCTCTGTCCTCCTCATTGCTGAGAACAAATGGAGCAAGAGGGTTTCCAGCACACAACAACTTACAGGAACTACCTTGTCCAAACTGGCAGCAGCAGACTGATCACTACACAGAGTGCCACTGCTACTGCAGTTCAAACCTATAAAGAGCAGCTGAATAAGGTGGGACAACAGCCTGAGTTAGTGCTACTCAACCTAAAAGCAGAAGCTACATTAACTCAGGTACAGCATCAGAAGTCTTTACCTGAGGGTCAACCCTGCATTGGCAGAGGAATACCACTTTTGATTCCACAGTATGTTTAAGCCAGCAGCAACCTGGGGCTCTATTTACCTAATCTTTCTAAATATTTTTCACTTCTTAGTGACAATCAATAGATATCTATCTTATGTTTGTTTTACAAATGTCTTCCTCAAGGTTCAAAATCCCTCATAAAATCCTATCAATAATCATAAACTCTATTTTTACTTCAAGTGATACTGTTTAAACTTCTATAAAACTAGTCTACCAACATCACTGTGTTATGAGATATAAAATTTAACAGCAGAACCCAAATGACCATTAAATTGCTCATCTTAAATTCTGCAGAGGCTTCTTTTTTTTCCCTAACAAATACCTTTAAATAAGCTTTGTTTCTTACAAAAAGAGTGCAATGTCACTTTGAGGAGTTCTCTCTTCAGGCACTAGAACCTCTTTGGCTGATTTTGAAGTATTGGGCCACAATTCATGGCACATAGAACCGGGTGGGGCAAAGCAGTGCCAAAAGAAACAGACCATTAAGTTCTTTTTGCATTTATTTCAAAGTCCCGTCTCGCCTCTGAGAGCAGCAGGTACAGCTACAATTTTTTTTTTTAAACTGATTCATAAATACACAAAGCCTACAAACACTACAAGATAGAAAATGGAAGGATAGAACATTCTTTCCCCCCCATCCCCGTTCAGATGAAGTTGAGGCTATGAAAAAGTAAATCAAAGAAATGAAGGTAACATTCCTTGGTATAGTAAAAGTAACTGTTCCTGCATCTCTGCATACTGTATTACCAAAAAAATTACACTTTTAGAATGTGGAGAATTGGAAATCAATATAAGCACAAAGAGGAATTCAGAAAATTCCTTACACCATGGCTGTCAGAAAGTAGCCTTTTATTCATGCTCTTTAATGGCTAACTCTAATTGCTATCTGCCCTGATTATTTGCTTAGGCTCACACTTATCTAGACCAGAAGTCAGCAAGATTGTATTTGTCTTTTTTTGTTACAGACTAAGTCAGCTAAAAGAAGCACTACAAAAGCTGGATAATGCAGTAAAGCCACGTGCTACCAATCGAGGTGACTGGCAACATTTATTCAAGACAGAAGCTTCCTTGCTACCAGAGGATCATAATCGGATCTCCAAGATGCCTGCCTCTCTCTTTTATGATGATGCACTTTCCAGCTCTGTGGAATGTAATTCAGAGTCTTCCAATAAAGCTGACTTTGGCATCTGCACCATAAATTGCTGATTCCTGATCTAGACTCCAAATCTGTCATAGTTTCCAAGCAGAGGATATATAGATCTTAGGAACGTACTTTGAACAGCTTTCAGAACATTCTTTCAAGTATGTATTCTTGGGTGTCGGGAAATCACAACAGTAAAACCAGCATGTTAGGGACTGTGCATCATGGTTACCAGAAGATTAGGGATGCACTAACCTTAAGACAAGGAATGGGAATAATATATTATTCAGTGAAAGGTTTTAAAGGAAGCCTCTAGAGAATGACAACTAAAATACATTTAACTGAGTGTATTCTATTAACAGTAAGATAATTTAGTTATTCATTCTCAAGAGAAAACATCAATACAAAATTCTGATCTACAAATTACTATCTACTCAGAAGCTGAGCACTTCACTTACTTTGTGAGGACAAGCTATCGTTCGTGGAGCATCATCTTCTTTAATTTTTCTTGGTTTCATTCTTAAAGATAAAAAAATACAACAAAATATTAGTAGAAAGACATTAGTAGACAGCTCTTCTCCCCTAAGTGCCTATATAATGAGCACATATTATCCCCCAGTATTACATGTGTCAGTGGTACTCACTTTAACATTTTCAAAATCTTCATAAAAATATTAAGAGTGTAATTTAGCATTTGGAATGCTCTGCTTTTCCAGAAGGACCTCTCAAATACAGAATAAGACATTTAATACTACCTCCTTAATCCTCTGAATATGTGGAAATTGAGATTTTTGTTCCTGACATATGGTAATTGTAATTAGGAGGTTTTGTTTAAAAACTCTATTTTTGTTGTGCCAGTACCCATGTGGCCTATTTAGCTTCACTTCCTCTCTATCCCTGCAGCAGGACATGAAGGAGTATAGGTCTGATCATCCTGCAGTATTTGCATCACACAAGACTTCTAAAGAAAACCCTACAGAAGCAGGGAAAGCAGAATGAGGCAGGTTGTAGAATCTACACAGACAACGTAGACATCCATTACAACCACAGAAATGGTAATCATTCTTACTTTATGCTATTATGCACATGGATTCCACTCCTGGCAACTGATAAGCAATCACCAATTTACTCCTGGTCACTCACAGGGATCTTCACTATTATTTTATGGGTGCCACTAATCTCCACTGCTACATAAGCAGCCCAGCAACTATTGCTTGTTAGATCTATTTCATATAAAGTAAGACTCTATACAAAACAATCTTAGAACAGTGTTTTAAGAACCACCGGTCAGAAAGAAGAGCCAGATGTGATTCTGGGGAAGTGCACTCCACTTTCAGCTGTCTTTATTTCTCAAACCTGTAGTGCTGTCTTCAAAAAATAGAAAAGGTTTATCTCCATCCAACAGTAGCAGTAGGTGAGTATAAAGAAATGCACCCTCATAGAGCTGGAGATTCCCTTAGGTAAGCAACGAGATTTTGCACATTCCCAAACCTTGCTGTGGAAGTAGAGCTACTCTGTTCCTGTGGGTTACTGAACTGCTTTCCCTGGCAAGACAGCACACAACAGCTCTGTGTGACAAGGTGGCTAAGTATCATATCTGTAAGTTAATCCACAGGTTTGGTGGTGTACCCTAGTCTCAAAACAGAATGAGTGGTTTGAAATTAACAAAGTAATTGGAATAATCAGAATCACTCTTCTTAATGTTAAGAAAGAAAAGCATCTGTTGCTATATGTGACAGTTTTAATCCACATGAGTTCTGTTTCTGGAAACTGATTCGAAACAACAAGGTTGGGGGAAGAGATTTCCAAGTAATGCATATATGTACTTTTTTACATCCCTTTTTATTAATTTATATGAGAATGGCTAAATGGCAACTCTTAAACACTGAAAAACTTCCCAAGACCTGTAGGGAAAATAAACTGAAATGCCTCCATTCTGACCACAAAAGCATTTGGTTCTTGCAAGCAGAGTCCAGACTTCTTTGGTATTGTCACACTCCTTTGGTATTGTCACACTCCTATGGCTGAAATCTGCTTTCACCTGTTTCTTTCACATGGACTGCTGAGAGAAGAGGGTGAATTAAGGCAAGAGCAGTGAAAAAACTCCCTCAGAAGTCCTAAGACCCAGGAAAATCATCTTACAACTGCCAGTGGAGTGGTATGTGATGGGCAAGTCTCCTGTGGCTCTGTGAGCTATCACTGGTCCCTCACTCAGTCCTTTCAGTACTGCAGATGTAGCACAGTTCAAGTGATCATCTACAGACTAAAGCACTTGAGGGCCACTTCACAGACACAACACTAAACCCAAGGATTTAGAGGTTGCTTTTGTTCTTTTCTCTAAGTGGGCACTTGGGAAACTCCTGCTGCCTCAGCATCTCCAGACTACACATAGGTACAGAGCTAACCTGGAGAACACTGCAGTCTCCTGCAGGGGTACAAATACATTTACAGATATTAACAGTGACTTGCAAATGGGCCGAAGGTATTTGTGTTGACAAAGCTCCTCTTGTGCACCTTAAACAGCAGCACAACTAAGATTTCATCAACTCAGGGGCAGAAACATTCTGAACACAGCAAACTACGTCTGTTCCCATACAGCTGTCTTCTCATTATCTTAATTTTTATTGTAATTATTATTTTCAAGACTACAGACCAACTCAGTTGACCTTATTGATTAGTTTTAATTTATACACTCCAGTTGGAATAAAGAATCATTGTGCTGTGTTTAGTTTACATAGTCTCTTTGAGTAAAGTATTAAAATACCTAACTCCAAACAAGTGATTGGGACTGACTGACTGCACTCTCCTGTGAGGTTCCAGACTCACAGTACTACAGGTAGAGGAGGCTATAGGAAAACACACACAAAAGCTGTCTTTACAGTACCCCTACAGAAAGCTTTCAATTACCTTTAGCATGGGATTCTCCTTATTATGTCTCTGTGATTTTTAAAAACAGGAAAAGGGACAGAAACGAGCATCTGTAGTTGTCAAAATGGTCACAGAAGAATGATTTGACAAGATGGAACACGAGAGAACAGTGCCATGATTTAATTCCATTAGAGAACAAACAACCTTAGGAGACAAAGCTGGTGCCAAAAACACCTCCTCCTAATTCAATCAACCTGTTAAATGTTGGCTGAGTCATCCCCCCCAGCCCCAAAAAAATGAAGCAAAAAGAATTTCCTAGGTCTGAGATCTGTGTCCCTGACATGATCAGAATAAGTAAAACCACTACTGTTCCAAAATCTTAATTGGCCACCTGTGAAGGGAGTGACTACACAAAGAGAATTGCTAACAAGACATGTGGCAAATACCTTTAGTGGGCAGTGCCTGCATTTTCACACTTTGTTAAATCCTCTTCCTGACTCGTGTCTTGACTCTGGTATTATGTCAATCTTTGAGAAAGAAATGCTGCAACAGTGTCATCTCTTAACAGGCTGCTGAGGTGAGTGAGAAGGAAAATACCCTGGGCCAGTGTGGTAAGGGAGCTTGAGGAACCAACTGCAGGTCAACTGGATGGTCAGACATGGGACAAACTGCAGCATCAACATACACCTTACAATTTCAGTTCAGTATCTGAACAGGTATAGAATATCATGAATGTCCATCCAGGACTTTTTCATGTTCAGGCTTTGTTTCTAAATTAAGGAATATCAGCCCAGTAATATACTTGAACATTTGGACACAAATGATGAAAAAGTTCAGTTAAAAAATGAGCAATTTTACATCTTCTCATTTTTCACGGAAGCACAGTAAATTAAGCCTAAAATGTGGAACAAGACTGTGCCTATGGACAGGGTTCCATAGATAACCAAGCTTATCAACAAAACAGCAGCAGACAATGCAAAAGAAGAGATGGCAAATGGTGTCCAGGCTGCATCTCAGTGCCACAGGCAGGAGGAAGCTGCTGGGCCCTTTGTACACCTACAAAGTGGAGTAAAGGCACAAGGGCATGAACACCACAAGCACAGCTACAGTAGATCATTGTGTCAAAAATGTCATCTTGCTCACAAAGCTGCAGAAGCCATATGGACAATCCCTCAAAGAAGAACTTAAAGACTTGCGTTACATATTCAATGTATTAGAAAAAAAGATTTTGGTCTTACTTTAAAATTAACTTTCTGCAAAAGGAGACCAGACTAGAATCTGTGGTGTTGATCTTAATTACACTGGTGCAGGTAGCTCTTGCTGGTGGTGGTTAGACTTTTGGCTCCCACCCAGTAGAGCATCTCTACCAGCTCCATCCAAGTTTTCTTAGCCTGAAATATTAATCAAAAACAGAACTCTAACAAATATCACTAGTTAACACAACTACAGACACACACATTAATACTGAGGTGGAACTTCAGAAGCAGTTGCCTTTGCAGAAAGTAAATTTACACAGCAAGACCAAAATTTTCATTTCTGTGGCGTGTTTACAGGGACTGTGCCTGCTAGAAGCAACTGCAAATCAATTAGCTATGAACATTAGGAAGGGGACCTTTTGGATCAAGTCACTGGGATACTGCAATTAAAGGCTATGTCTTAACTTGCATTGAGGGAATGGAGGGAGGGAATTGGTGACAGCAGAGGAAGCAAGAATGTGTGCAACCCAACAGCCTTACAGGAAGGAGCTCTGTAAAAGCACACTCCCTTATCCATGCATGAGGAACACTGAGTGAAATCACAGGTATTAAACCACTCTGTTTCTCAAAATAAAGAAAGTAATATTGTCACTGTGCAGTATCTGAAAGTTTAATCTAACTACCTCCTTTCATCTACACAGCTGAACTGAGAGTACTTTACCCTAAGAGAACCTTAATCCCCATCCCAAATCCCTGTCAAACTCCATAACCTATAGACTTGTTAATTGATGCAATTTCAAAAGTCAGCCACAGAAATGGTGTTAAAGCTAGGAAGAAAGGAAATTAAATTCAAATAACATCATAGAATTTCCCCCTTGCTCCATAATCTCCCCTTTTTTGCCACTGTTAAGAGTTCTGTGTTCTCACCTCCTTTTGCTCCCTCTTTACATAAATCTAACCTTAACAGCTTTACTCTCTGTCAGGCAACTCCTTTAGCACATCCCAGGGGTCTCTGATGACCAACAATGATATTCACCTGTGCTGATGGCCACCTCCCCAGGAACAGTCAGAGGTGGAGGAAATGATTCTCTCTCAACAGTGTCACTGGCACTGCTGGTGTGTTCCCCTCATGGTGCCATTCCCCTTACACTGCCCTGCTGAGCAGAACCAACTTGAGCGTCACAGCCCTGTGCTACTGCAAGAGTTTATTTGTGCTGAACAACTCCTGGAACTGGCTAGACTGGCTTTTGGATAAACAAGATGAAAGGGGAGTGGCACAAGGTGTCCTAGGAATCTATCTACATACAACCCAAGAACAGCCTGCCTTACGTACTTCAGTCACAATTAGGAAGAAAACTGCTGCAAGAAGTTTTTACTCCATGATTCTGGCAAAAATTATTACTAGGTTTGTTTCAGTTATGAGGAATATCACATGTGTAAACAGGGATAGTGACCTGTGCAGTGTGGCACAGAGTAGCAGATTTCTCCTCCCCTAGAAGAATAGTGGGTAAAGCAATTGTCACTTTACTGCCCTTTAAGCTTCTCTGTAACAAGAACACAACCAATACAAAAGCATACACCTTATAAAGAGGCCTAAGTCATAAATCTGGATGACCAGAAGGCTTTGTCACTTCTAAGAAGGGTGTCCAATTTCCAACTCTAATGCAGTTTCCTCTCCTTTGTTTTCTATAGGTTTGGAAAGTGGATAGAAAGGAAGGCCAGTCCTCACAATGGCTCTCCTTCAGAGAAGATACCAAGATCAGCAGAAAATAAAACCACAAAGAATAAAATTTTTACCACCAGGACCTATTACTCTGCCAATTTCCCAGCTATAGGATATCCCTGCTTATTTCTTTGTTTTACCAATGTCTGTGTTCTGGTGTCTTTAGCCACTTCAGTCATGTATTTGGAGGACAAGAGAGAGGGAGGGGCAATCAGGGATACCCTTTTTAGTGGCTTGATTTGAAGGAATTTGCCATATGCACATTCTAGAAATATCTCAAGTTTTCACTATCAAGAAGCTATGATTTCTTCACAGCTAACTACTGAACTGTCATCAATTTAGATTTGGAAGATGCATTTTACTCCATTTGAAGTAATTTCCAGTTTCCCAGTCAATGGCATCAAATGAAAACATGGTAATTTACTAGGTTTTGTCCTTCTGAACAGACCATTCACAATTAGCATTTCACATTCTGATATGACTGCGTAAGAGAATTCCACCTTTTTCTTTTTTATTGCATTTTTAAAGCACGCTAGAGAAAATTGAAGACTCCTAAACCAGAATAAAGTAATCTGTAAAAAGTGACAAACTTCCAGCCAGGTGTAACTTATGGGCATTTGTCTACCCATCGCTGAACATGTTGATGTTCTGACACAGCTTGTTTATTCACTATGTTTTCAATGGAATCACAGAACGCATAAAAGCTTTTCCAGGAAAAACTGCCAGAGTTCCAGTTAAAGGATTCAGATTCCTGCTCCATGACTCAATGACAGATGCTCTAAACCAGGCAGTGAAAGACAACTGTACTGCAAGAGAGACACGGCAACCCCTCACTCTGTGACAGCCACGGAGCTCTGAGCACTGGTGGCCACTGCAGATGCTCAATTACTACAGTTCAGAATTACTTTTTTAAAAGGCTGCACAGCTACAAACAACATCAAACATCAGGTTTGTCCCTGCATTACCTTTCACTAACTAGACCATGATTAGAACACCAGAACCTTGCTCAAAATCTATTACCACTAAAATTCAAGCTTTGTCTGTTTAAGCTTAACCTCAGAACTTTGTTCCTAATAATCAATGCAAGTATTTCAAGCCAATTTATCCTTAATCAAAATAAGCTGCATTTGCTATAAACAGTGGATCTAGCCTGGTTCAGAGGAGGTAATTTCTACAAATGTATGGTGAGATACTTCCAACTACTTTAACAAAAACCAAAAAGGAACCCTACATAACTTTCTCTCTATTGCACACAATGCACTTAGCATACAATTTTACTAACCAGTTCACACTTCCTTATATGTGGACTGTCACAATTCTTTTTTCAAGCAATCTAAATACAAATTTGTTATTCAAAACCTTACAGCACGTGAAGCTACTTAAGTTTAGAAGTAATTTTCAACTTCCTGTGCTGCTAAAAGTTTTCAGAATACAGCTGTTGAGAATGTTGAACTTCTGAATTGTAAAGCAATGAGCGATGTTTGACAATTTCAGAGAACTTTACACTAAACGCTTTCTTTTAGCATGAAAAACTGTACTCCTTGAACCCCCAAAGCCAATTCCAGCCATGTAAACCCAATTGTTTCTTCCAGCTTGCCATGCAAATTTTCTAGTGATACTACACACAGCAAGGTCAACAAGACAATTGAACAGTAGTCTGCAGATATCAGCACTTGAATCCATCTTATTAGCTAAGGAGTCCCTTCAACATGCTTCATTGCAAGAGGACAAGACCTTAACAAGAAATACCCAAGTTCTAATACACCCATACTCTTCAGTCTCAGAAGAATAAAGAAACACAATCATTTAAGACATAACATACAACTGTAAGGAAGAGTAAAAATTTGACAGTCATTGATTCTGACCAAGAAATCAGAAAAACCCTTTCTTAGAAAATGCATGAAATTGTCATGTATCTACAATTAAGCTATGAAAATAATTTTTCCCAGGTTTTGAGAAACTTGGGGATATTACTGAAGGTGACATCCAGGAAGATGTTTCCTCCACCATCAGGCATTTATCTTCTGACTGAAACGGATTACATTTTATCTGCTGTGAGAAAAGAGGCTGTACACATAAAACTGAATCTTTCCACTACCCACTACGAATTCCAGCTATGGAACTTCCTAGAACATTCCACTATAAATATAGAAAAGCACTAATTTTAAAATACTGCCAGCAGCCACGATTTTCTCAATAGAAACCTATCTAAAACATTTTACAATATTCAGAAATATGCAGACACATCTGATAGAAGCAGCCTGGTCATTTCAAGAAGCCCAAATCCTGACAACCATTTAAGGTATTGAACTCAGTCTGGAGGAAAAATATTCAAGTATTTGCATGGAGAATACCCTGCAAGAAACAATTTCCACTTCCTAACAAAAGTCAGCTATTCAGTACCTCAGTGTCTAAAAGAACCAGAAGTTTTAGCATGCTTTCAAGTAATGGAGAACACCATTCTAAACACATGATGAGTGGAAATATATAAGTAACAGTTTAGAATTGGAACACTATGTACACTCAAGAGTATCACTTAAACGTCTGTTTTCACAAGAAATTGAATGAAATCTTCAGCACGTCCCAGAGAAAAACACAGTAACTTTGGTAAATGAGAGTAAAACGAGGAAGAAGAGTACTAATAAGGAGAATCACCTATCACTTCAGCTAGAACCCTGTTTTCAGCATTTTGTGATGTGCTTTCATACATTTCCAGATCAGATAGCCTGAAGCAGGGAGTAAGCTCTGCAGAACTTCATTCAATTCATTCAGTTACTTTACTGAAAGTAATTATGGGATGAGGCCGTGCTGTTACTCCTCCAGCACAAACACACTACAGAGTAACAGGACAAAACTTGTAAAAAGCATCAAGCTCAGTAAGGTGAAACAGGAGTAGATGCACACACTGAACACCAAGATCCAGCTAACCAATAAATCAGACCAGAACTTGTAGGGACAGTCCCTGCCACCCAGCAACTACCTGGAAAAAGGCACACTCTCTCTGCAGGTAGTAAGGATAACAACAAGACTGTGCACCTGCTCTTAGTGTCAGAACTGTGTGCCTAAGCTCTCAAGAATAGCCAGCTGCTAAGGGAATGAAAATGAACGTGGCTTTATACCCGTTTTGCTCTCAGCCTGGGGAGGCCTGGCAGCAGCAGCCAGAGACAGGCGGACTCGCGGAGACACAGCAGGACCGCTGCCCCTGCGCTGGGCGGAGCACAGGGACCAGCCGAGCGCAGCAGAGCCAAGCCCGGGGGGCCCCGCAGCGGCTTCTCCGCTGGCCTCGCCCTTGCCCCTCTGGTGGCCACGGCTGCCCCGAGCAGCAGAGCGGCCCAGCGGACACTTCCCCTGCCCCCGCCCCCCTGCAAGTCACTCCGCCACCACTGGAAAGTAAAAGTCACCTTGTCACTAAGGTCAACCTATTGATATGTAAACGAGTGACAATTCTGAGTCACTAGAGAAAATCCAAGCAGTATAGTTACCAGCTGTGAAACTGCAATTACCAGTGACACTTGAAAGTGCAGGACACATGATTTAAGATCTTGAGCTTAAGAAGCAGGTGAAAAAGAACAGTAAGTGGCTTTGCCAACTAAATCCTGTAGCCTTGCTATTTTGTACTGAACGACCTGAAAGAAGCATTTCAAATCCTTTGGTGCTCAGGAATTTAAGGCTACTCACATGACAGAAATACTCTGTCATGTAGACTCACAGAATTGTTGGGCTTGGAAGGGACCTCTAGAGACCATCTAGTTCAATCCCAAGGCAGGGTTACCTAGAGGGATGAGTGATGCAGTCTATCAAAGTATTTAGCTGCTGTCTTACCTAATGCAACTAAAGGCTGGAAGACACTGAAGAATTCACTGCGGAACATAAAAATCCTGTTATTTTAGTTCAGAACAGAGTAACTGATGCTGTGTTAAGTCCCTTGTTTTAGGAGATAATTAAATGGGCTAACAAGCCATACTAAATACACAATTTTGCCTAACAGTCTCATAATTAAACCAGTGAAAAGAACACAATTTTAAAGGTCCTTTCCTCCTACTTACCTAGCAAATTCAGCCAGTTGCTTGGGGTCCGAGAGGTCAATGCCAGGTATTCCACCAGGAGGAAGTTTCTTCCCTGTCATGTACTCTGAGTAATCTGGAGGAGAATTCTCTCCAATGATCTGCTCTTCCACCACTGTTTCATGGTCAATATCTTTTTTATCATCTGAAATACACAAAATACGGAATTCAATACATACTAAAGATCGAAACAGCATACAAATTATCAGGCTACATTGCAACACAAACTCACTACTGCTGCACCTTTAAAAGAATACACTGCACTTCCAGATTTCCACACTAATTGTGAAGAGCAAAAAGACACCCATACAGTTACAGCCTGAAGAACACAGAAAAAACAGTGAGTGCGGGAAAAAAAGCAGAAATTTCGTATCTACTTTAAACACAAACAAATACAGAAATTAGCAGAACAATCCTATGAATGTTGGCTGCACTTGAAAGATAATGTACTTTTCCTGAAACAATGCCTAGATATTTAATTCCCTTAACCTCTTTAGGAGTAATCTTCACTATACCCACTCTGACATTCGGCAGCACTCCCTAACTTTGCAAGCCTATCAGAAGAGCAGCAGACACTCACCCTAAGATGTCAGGACTCCCTGATCTTTACTTCAGAGTTTTCAGACTTCCCTGACCTCCAACAGAAGTGCAATAGAGACAAGAAATTTAAAAATAAGTGCTGATGGGCTTCAGCACCTGCCTGTAAAATTAAGTTTTTCTAACACTTGCAGACAGGTCTCAAAGAAAGCAAATAACTTAATTGTGTGTCTCTCTCCCAAGGGGGCTTCTTCCTTCTGTGGCAAAGGCCAGCCTAAGCTCTTTCCCACTCTACTATGTAAACAGCAGACAGGGATTATTCAAAGCTTTGATATGCAAGCCAGTTAAGAAACTGCTGTTTTCTCTGCTCTAGAGCTCCTCCTATGAATTTGTGCTCAAGGACTGCAGTGAAATCAGGTGGAAGACCTGCTGTTGCTGTCTACTCACATTCATACCTTAGAAAACATTGTACCCTGCATATTCTCTCTCCTCTTGCTATTTTATAACAGAAACTGAGAGACACAAAAATGAGAACAGAAACATCCATCCATGTTCCTCACTGCAGTGTTCACAGCAGCAGAAAGGAAGACACAGCACTACCCTGTTTTCCACCTTCACATACACCTAAGACAACAATATATGGCTGTAACTACTCAGCTCAATGTAAAAGGACTTGACATTAGTTCTCCTACTATAAGTGTGGGGAGCAGCTTCTGGAAATTGCTTTATACACATAAGACTATACATAAATTACGGGACATTTTATTTTACAGATATTGTTTAAGCAGTGGAAACACAAGGTGGTAGGACAGAAATAGTATTTCACCAATTAAAAAAAGATAGGAAAACATAAGGCAGAAAAAAGACAAACTGTTTTGGGATTTTTTTCCCTAAACAGAAACACAATTAGTCATTACTCAGTAACTTAAGCTAGGAAAGAGAGAACAAGACAAGCAAATAAAAGAAATATACCACACACAAATTTCTATTCAATTTGTAATGCCTGCTTTTAATGTTTGCCACCGAGCTATTTCTAGAAATGCTACTGCTAGTTTGGGGTTTAATCTGATCTACCAGATCAAATAGCAGTTCATGTATATTCCATGGTGAAATAGGAAAACAGACTCCAACGCTGCAAAGACAGAAGTGTAAATAAGAAAATACTATCTGCAGCATTAAACTCAAAATAAACTACAAAATTAACTATTGACCTTTTTAGTTGTCCACTCACCACACTACCTTTCAGTCCCTACCAGTGCTTTAAAAAAGCAGCTGAATTCACCTTCAGCGAGGATTATATGATGAGTTTTACAGCAGTTGAAGGAGTTACAAATTCAAGTCAATAAGCCTCTAGTTTGGCAACAATTCCTTCCTTCTAGCAGAAGCTTGACAAAAAGATTATGCGGCAATGCCTACACTGGGAGAAAAGACACAGAGCTCAGAATGGCACAAAATTTTTGCAAAGCTGAAAGCAACACCTTCTCTATGCTGGAGACTAGAATGAGATCAGCCATCCTCAACTTGGCCTTTTCAACAGCTACCCAGAACGTGCAGTTTGATTGTTTGATGACATTCATAACACAGACAAGTTTTCATTTCCTGCCTCACATCAGATGCATGAGTCAACAGGGAAATTGTGTATACATTCTTAAAAATCTTCTTTCCTTCCCTAGCATAAAGCTCTGCTATTCCACAGTGCCTCCTTGCTATCTGAGGACCAAACTGAAAGCCAGCCTTCAGTGCCTTTACTTCCCAAAAGCCTGCCAACAGAAGTCAATTCCACAGCTATTTAATTCCACAGACTACTGGAGCAAAACACAAAAAACTATCAACATATTGCTTGGATAGAGTAAAACATAAGGGAAACTATTGTTTAGTATATTAACAATTATGTGAAAATAAAAAACCACTACATTTTCCTGTAACAAAAAACTGCATCTCTACAGCAGCATACACCTCCACTTCTAAAAACAAATTTAAACCAAAACAATAAAATACAGAATAGTTACCTTGAAGTGTTAGGCTAATATTTCTGAAAAAGTAGCAGCAGACTTCAGTAGCTCTTTAGTATCGTGACCATCCTGTGACATTATCAAGTCATTGGGAAAACAAAATGAAAACACACAAAAGAAACCTCCACGTTATTTTGGAGGAATTTTGGAAATGGAAAAACTTTATCAATGTCCTCTATGCACAAATTTAGTTTATTTTGATGGTCTACCAACCTGGACTAGGCAGCTCAAAGTCTGGAGGGTAAAGTGCAAGCAAACTTTCACTCAGGCTGACAAGTTAACTGATAATTCTCACTGCAAACTGGACAAGCTAACTGCTTGATGTTCTTTGCCCTCAAGCAAGTCCTGATGCTCACTACGGGCAAATTACTTCTCCCTTTTCCTCTCATGAAGCACCAGAGAATCAAATACACTGCATCCAAAGCAAAGCAAAACACAGACACAACCCTGAAATTGCAGTGACACCCCTGGATGCCACCCATGCAAGTTAAATACAAACAGAACATGCAGCCAGTCAGGAAAAGGAAATTAACTACTACATATACACTATCTGATCTACTCTGTGTTGTCCCTTAAAACCACCTGAGAATACAGCAGACTCAAATATAAGGCATTTGGCTTAAGCACTATTCTTATAGATCCAATGCAGCTTTCTGCAGTGAACTTGGAACACAATTTTAATGGCTTCTTCTGAAAGACACAGAGGATCTGAATGTGTGTCAATTAGTTAATAATCATCTTCACAAAAACATTCACTACCAGGCACTGCAACAGCCACATCCAATATTCATCTATCTCACATAGCTGTAAAATACTCATTTCCAGAGACACCAGATATCCCCTTACATCCTTCTATGCCAGCTTACATTAAGTACTCAGTCTAAACTGGGTTGTTCTATGCACCTTTTTAGTACAAACCCTAACACATCTTCATGTTCAGTGTCCTTCCATCTGCACTTCTCTCACTACCCCCTAAACATGTGCAATATGCATGTTGAACAGGATCCATTTAGGCCCTTCAAAGCAAATATGTCAAACATTTTTCTGCTAAGATCAGTGAAAGTTCAGTGTTTAGCCAGCTGTATCTTTTGACTACTGGTGAAACAACCTGAAGTTTTAACAGAACCAAGCCCAAGTACCAAATTAAGTAGGAAGAAAAACATGACTGGGATAAAACTAGTAACTGCAGACTCCATGCAACAAAACACGGTAGAATCTGCTTCCCAAGACTTTATTGATCACATTTTGCTCGCTCCTATTACCACACTTTCTCCATCTCTTGCAGCCCTTCTGTTGCACAGAAAAATCCATCCACCTTGGAATCCAATTATTTTGTGCATTTTTAGACTAGCAGCTAACTCCAGCTGACAACTCTGGAATTCCCCAGCTTTCTAAGATGACCCTCTTAACTCTCAATTCAAGAAGCTCTGTCAGTATTTTCTCCTCAGTTATTCTTTATTTTATCATGTTGCACCTGTAAATTGCCAAATCTGAGCCATCCTCCCTTCCCCTGTTACTGAGCAGGGAGAATGCATTGTTGTTCAATCAGTTTTCATCTGAGGAAAACAGGGTGCAAAAGGGAACTCGGGAGATACACCTGGTAGCAAAGCAATGAGACCTGATCCTATAGCTTCCCCCTCAAGGCACCAAATTAAAAGATACTCTACTTTCCCACTAAAAGGATGATCAACATTTAAGCTTAAAACATTCTTTTTATGATCACACGATTAAACACATTTGCTTTTAGGAGCAGCTGAAACGCAATTACAGGATAAAGGATGTATTCGGCAGCTGTGCAGTACCAAGGCACTGTGGTAACAGCTTGGTTATTGCTACCACATTGCAATCTCCTCAGGCAAATTAGTTCATTGGTCATGTTTGGAAGCAAAGAACTGTAATTAGCTTGTTAAATAATACAGTTATTTAGCAGACACTTCTGAATGTTAAAATTCCATTTTGCACAGTATGTCATTTTTTAACCTAAACGGCTGCTAGGTTACTTTCCCTCTGACGTGCCTTGCACACAGATGGAGAGCAGGTTCTTCTTTCCCTGTGTCACCCATCTCTTATTTCACACCACTGAGACATGAACTGACAAAACCAGTGCATATATCAATAGTCATCATCTGACTTCAGCATTTATGAGACTGTGCCCTTAGTGCATAGAAGCACTATGACCTTCTGAATGGGCAGCACAGGAGTGACTCGAGCTTTCCAGGGAAGAATCCAACAGAGAGTTAGAGGACTGTAGTCTGAAGGTGGGCTAAGAAGCAAAGTAATTCAGTTATTTTAGATGGTGAACCACATTCAGGTATTTCACTTTCAAAACTGAAAATACATTTAAAACAAAAGCTGAGAACAGTCTAGCTTATCACTGGAAAAAATGTCAGGGCAGACTCAATGTCATAGCAGAAGCCTGTATCATTGTCTTAATTGGAGTCAGAAATAGGTTGTCAGCTTAATATTTTAAACCAGAGAATCACTTTCTGCCTCCATTATGACAAAGTTTTTAAGAAGCTCATTACCTATCTGTCACTGCAAAGCATTTTGGCCATCCTTGATACAGACCCACAACTGAACTAAGTGACTCATCTATCATTTATACTACATAAGACAACTGGTCAGACAGCAGATGGTTATTTTTCTCACCCCTGCAATCTGATGAAGTAAAATGAAAACCTTTCTGTTTTTTGAGACATTGAAAGTTTAAGAGATTTTGAAGAACCTTCTAGAAACCCAGTATGAACTCCCAAGCTTCCAAATAAGGGTCCACAGCACAGGCTTCCTGTATTATCAAAACTGAATTTCCAAACCACACATGTAACTTCTGTATCTTTGTCTTTCCCATCTAGATACGGGACACTTAAACACTTTAACATCTGTGGGCAATGTTTGGTTGTGCTACTTCGGCCCTGAGCTTGCAGACTATGCTAACAATAATAGTTTAAGCAAACACCTATTTCAGGTTTGAAAGCTTGACAGAGTCATCACCTACAAGGAGATGTAGTTACACTAATCCATTTTTTGCCCTCAAACTTAAGCCCCAATTGCTTGAAATTTCCAGCATTCGGAGCAACCAGCATTTAAGCACCACCTTCCCAAATGTTCCTGCATGCAAGAATCAGTTCTGCAAGCACCATCTGACAAAGTGATTTCTCACAATCCTTCCCCTCCCCCTTCACTATTGTGCACCCAACCTGGAAAAACTCACTAAAGACAATGATTCAAGCTGAATGCAGCAAAGACACAAATAAATTCCACTTGATAAAAACAATTTTTCTAGTACAAACTGGAGTGTCTCACTTGGAGAGCCCCATTAACTATATGCAATTTTCTGATAATATATATTTGATATAAAGTAAATATACCATAGGAACATGACTAAACCATATACCTCTGCAACCCTTTCAGAAATACACCTTCATTCACTTTACTTTTATGAACACATGAAGAAAGACAAATAATTCTATTCTGAAGAACTGAAAAGCTGAACTAGAACAAGGCATTCCTGTTTCAAACTAAACACTTTAATCATGGGTCACAAGTTTGATATCACTGTAGATACCAAGGTGATAAGAGAAGCTATGGTAAGTCTAAATTGTTGCCAACACTACTACTGTAATTTTTAAGTAACCACATAAAAAGACAGGGATTAAGTAGTCCTCTTTAGTCACATTGCTATATATTTCATAGATTATTTCTACACATTCCAAGAGGTGCTACAAGACATGTTATCCTCATTTATGGAAAAAGATTAATGATTGGCTAAATTTGGTACCACCCCTGTACAAGCCAATATAGTAGCACCAACAAACAGCAACAAGGAATTAATTCACATTGTCTTCCCACACTGTGGTGAAAAAAGTGTCCTTCTTCCCAATTCAAAATCCTATGCACAGCAATATATGGCTCATTGTCTTATCTTGATGCATGGCCTTATTAACCATTTATCTTTTGATTAACTTTTCACTTAGCTTTTAAAACACTGAACTGAATCAGTGTGCAAGCTAATCTTTAATTATGTCAAAATACAGATGCAAAACTACTATATTTCTTCAATATAAAGTATGCTTGATTCTTCAGGGAACCTTTAGAACTACCCTTTTGCAAGCCAGTGGTCCTGGGTTTTCTTGGTGTTGAATTACTTTGGGGTTTTTGGGGAGAGGGTACTCAGGTGGGGATTTTTTAGGTTTGCATGTATATCCCTCTGCCTCAAGTTTGGTTTCTTTTTCAATTCCTCTGACAACATTTTGGCCTCCGAAGTTTCAGAAAAATATAAGGCAAAAATATCAAATGTAAAAAAAAAAATAAAAAAAGCAAAAAAAAATCCTCAGTATTTGACCACATCAGACCCATTCTGTAACATTAAATAAACTGTATGTGAGGTCTAAGAGCCTGTCCAATATTGTCAGTAAAACTTCACAACACTCTCAGCTGAGCAGGTTATTACCAAGGCTATTTGAAACTGGGGGGTGGTGTCTGCATGTGCAAAGGGAGGGGAGGTCAAACTTTAACACTTTTTCCCTATATATTTGATTTTGCTTTTGGAAGGGCATTTTTGGCATTAGAAGTCAAGTCAGACTAAGTATTCTTTATTCTTCTGCATCACAGATCTAATTGAGTTAAAGGTAGCAATGCAATTCAATCTCCAGTAAATTATAAGTGGGTATCATTCTTACTCAGCTTGCATGGTCATGCTCCAAAACAAGAAAACCACCAAAATCAATAGGGCTACCCCTGATTTAAAAGCTGTGCATGTGGGAAGAGAAGCAAATTTATTGATTATACACATGCTTTGCTTCAGCCAAGTAATAATCAGCATGCAGTCCTAAGGAAGCATCCTGTCAGGCACTGGGAATTTCTGAGTGCAAATGCACGCTAG
Organism: Notiomystis cincta; assembly: GCA_013398075.1. Classification (NCBI taxonomy): domain Eukaryota; kingdom Metazoa; phylum Chordata; class Aves; order Passeriformes; family Notiomystidae; genus Notiomystis; species Notiomystis cincta. The sequence continues at coordinate 10,338 of VZRX01017704.1, read as the reverse complement.
AAATTGTCAATTGATCTCAGCGAGGTCCTGTATCCTGCCAGCTCATGAGTCATGCAGCCACTCGCATTCAGCTACCTCCAGCAGCTTCCACAAGCCAGCACACTGGATTAGTTTCTGTGATCTCTTCTCTTTCTTGGACGGTCAGTTCTAAGGAAACTACTGCAAGGGAATTTACTCGCTTTCACACAGGGACACAGAAGCACACAGAACCCCATCCTACTGAACAGTATTTGGGGAACTCTTCACCAAGAAGTAAATAACTTCGATCAAACTCACTGGGCTGTCAACTTAGATGCCAATAGTGTCAACACACTCTGTGAAACTTGCTAAAGTATTCACCTGTATTTAAAAAGAGAATAAAAATCCATACCATTGTGCTTTCCATCTTTTCGGGCAGGAGAACTCAGCCATCCAGTACCCTCTCTCTTCTACACTGCCCTTTTTAACAACTTCTGGTCATCTGCAAGCATCGCAGAGTGCAAACATTTTCGACTACATCAAAAGCTTCAAGAGAACCTCTGTCTTACTAGACTCTTTCTAAAAAATTCGGAAGAGCATAAAAATCACGATACGCAAGACAGATTACCAACTTACTATTCAAAAAGCACCCACCAACTTAAACATTACACGAACTGTATTATTTGACCTCTTTTTTCCACATTTACGTAACTTATGGACAGTACTCTGATTACAGAGCATTGCTGCTGGCAATACATTTCTGTAAAAATTAAAAAAAAAAATCAAGTGGGCAGGGCAGGTGCATGTCAGCTTTACTCCAAGTCCCACAGCTATTAAACACCTTCAAAAGATTTTACTGCCTTTAAAAGACACTCCCATACGCACACCAAAACAAAAAAAAAAAAAACCCTCAAAAAACACAGAATCTCCCACGACAAGGTCTCCCTGCGCCTACTTAAAAAGCTTATTTCAAGCTTCAGACCTAGTCGAGGAAAAGCCGGAGGGTTTCTGAGCTCCAGCCAGGAATTGCCCCTCTCCTCCCCGCGGCTGCCAGGGACGGAGGGCAGCAGCGGAGCCGCCCCTCCCGGCTGTCGCCCCCGGCGCCCCTCGGGCTCTGAAGGGCCGCTCGTTTGCGGCCGCCCCCTCCGAGCCGGCGGGAGGCGCGGGCAGCCCCGCGGGGGCGAAGAGCCGCTTCCCCTCGCCGGCACCGCGGGCTCCGGGCGGGGAGGCC
>VZRX01017700.1:3887-21091 GCA_013398075.1 Notiomystis cincta | reverse complement strand
TCTCGTAGGCTTGGTAGATGTACTGGGACACCTCTGGCGCTCGGCATTTCAGGGATAACTGTAGGGAGAGAGGGAAGAGCGGGGTCATGGGATCCCACCCCATGCTGGAGAGCCACCAGCCCCAAAGCAGAGCCCTGCATGCTGCAGCATCCCTCCCACGGGGCAGCCCAGCTCCTGATTTCAGCTGGAAAAAGGTTATTAAACCCCTACAAGCCCTCCCAGGGCAGAGCCATCCACATGCAGCACAGGCAGGGGCGACATTCCAGCTTTTGGGATTGGATTCAGTGCCTGGCGCTCCAGGGTGAAGGGTTCCCCCTAAACATCATCCTCTCCAAAGAGGAATGAGTCCCTTCAGGTGTTTGCTTAAATATGAAATTATTCCAAAATCAATTAGCTCCTCAAGCAAGCCAAGTTCATGGAGAATCCTCTGGAGTAATCCTCATCCCCAGAGAAACCAGGAGGGCAATGGGGACATCCCAACCCTTGGAAACGTCCCCCTCTTTGTCCCAGCCCTGCTGGGAAGGAGAAGCAGGAGGCAGCAGGAGACTGGCAGGGCAGGGAAAAACATCAGGGGAGGGAGGAATATCCAGGCAGCAGTCAGGGAGAGCCCAAAGCCAGGAAAAAACCAGTGTCTAACCTCCAAATCCTGCAAGAGCGGGCAGGCCAGCAAGGGCGGGCGGGCGGCGGGGACGGAGACAGAGAGAGGAGTCAGGGTGGCACAGCTCGTCCCACCCCAAAGAGAACAGGCTGCCAGGGAGGTGGGGAGGGGCCAGGGAAAGCAGGACATCGGGATGGCTCGTGGATGAGGTGTGCCTAGATCCCTGCTCAGGGAATGCTCCGAGGACAGGGTGTAATGGAGCTGGGTGGGTTGGGACCCCTCTGTGTCCTTTGGCTGCTCCCACAGGAGCAGTGTCCCCGTGAGAGAGGGACAGCGGGGCTGGCACCAGCACCACCAGCAGCAGGGGAGGTGCCACCACCAGAGGTGTGCCTCCCAGCCCACCCCAAGCTCGGAGCAGGGAAGGCAGGAGCTGCCCCAGGGGGTTGGGAGCGCAGTGGGGATGGGATGTACCGTGAAGCTGGGATTGCTGGGCTGGATCCGGAGCTCTGCCAGCACCCAGATGCCGTTGGTGAGCTTCAGGGACTGGTAGAGCATGTCCTGGCCCTCCACGTTCCTCTTGGCGATGGTGAAGATGTTGCTGCCTTGGAGTTTGCTGCTCACAGCATCTGGGATGGGAGAGAGAGGGCTGAGGGGGCTGGGCCAACCCCCTGCTCCCCTTGGATCTGCTCCTGCCCCATCTCCTCCCCTCTTTGTCATGGAAGAGGATTAGATTGGATATTAGGAGAAATTTCTTCATAGAAAGAGTGGTCATTGTGGCACAGCTGCCCAGGGCAGTGCTGGAGTCCCCATCCCTGGAGGGATTTAACAGCTCCGTGGATGCGGCACTTGGGGACAGGGTTAGTTAACCATGACCTGAGCCAGGTCCTTCCAAGGGAGTGGGACCCACCTGCATTGAGGGAACAGTCTTTGATCTGGAACTGGGTCTCATTCTCGTTGGGAATGTCCTTCCAAGTGGCCAGGAACATCTGCCTCTCTGCAGGGAGGAAGGACACCAGCACTGATGGAGCTGCAAGACTGGCCACTCCCAAAGGTGACGTGGCAGCAAAGGATGTCAGCCCACCACTCGTCCAGCAGCTCCCCAAGACCAGGCTCAGGGCAACCACCTGCTTTTGGGGGTTCAAATGTAATCAAGAGGGTTCCAGGGGCTGGGATGGCACCCAGGAACAAGTGACAGAGCACACCTTGCTGGAGCCATGGCTACCCAACTCACCCATCTTGCCGTCCTCCACGAACAGGATGTGCAGGGGGTACAGGGTGCTAAAGTAGAAGACGTCAATGTTGTTCTTCACCGCCACCTGGGGTGGAAGGACACGGGGATTTCAACACCTCTGACTCACAGCAGGTTCCCAAAATGTCCCATCCCACCCCATCCCATCCCTCTGGAGTCAGGTGTTACAGCAGCAAGGGCCTGGCTCCTGCTGTCACACCTCCCTCTGGATTTCTCCAAGGGACCCTGCCCCATCCCCAGCTCCCCTGGAGGGGACACCCCGTGTTCCCCACCTGGAGGTTGTTGAGAGGGTCCATCTTCATGACGGAGCCCACGGTGTTCAGGGGCAGGGAGATCTCCACGGACTGGTTGGGGGCCAGAGGTGCATGCACCTGGAGAGGAGCTGCTGGGGCCAGGCCAAAGCTGTGGGGACACCAGGGAGGGCAGGGGGTCAGGGTGGGGACAGCAGGTGATGGCACAAGGCACTGTCCATCCCATCCTGATGCTCCCTGCCCTCCTCCACTGGCATCCCAAGAATCACCTTGCTGCTCCTGCACTGTCCAGGATGGGGCTGGTTCCTGCCCTGCCCACCCTGGGGCAGTCCCAGAATCTCCCCCCTTCCTCCTGCACCAATTTTTAGCATTCCTGCAACATTCCCTCAGGGCCTTTGAGGGAAAAGGAAGCATCAATTCATCATGACAAACAACAAGACAGCAGTCAGACCCCTGAGGAACGGCCCCTTCAGCCAACTTCTTAGAGGCTTTGGTTTGATGCTCATCACCACCACAGCCATCAGAGAAAGAAGGGTCATCACCAGAGGCTGTTCCCAGCCCTTACAGCTCCTTCCTCATGCCCTTTTCCACACCAAACTGCTCCAGGCAGCACCTGCCTGGGCCCCAGAGGACCCCAGCCCAGGCGGGACTCACCTGTTGCGGTTGAACTGGATGGCAAAGTCAGACATGACCTGCAGGGCTTTGTTGGTCAGCACGAGGTCCATGGAGATGGAGCCCACCTGCCTGCTGAAGGTGCCAGAGATCTCCAGCCCCTTGGCTTTCATGGCAGGGAGCCAGACCTGGGCGAGGGAGACAAGAAACCCTCGGGCTGTCACCCAAACTGGTGCTCCCCCACCTCCTCCAGGGGAGGCTGTGCCATGGGGAGTGGGGTCTGTGCCCCCCTTTACCCCGAGCTTGGCTGCCCCACTCACCATTTTGGGGGCCACGTAGGATCCTGAGAGGGTCCCCACCCCACCGGTGAGGTCGAAGAGGTCCTCCAGGCCGCTGCCTGGGGGCGCCGTGCAGTGAGCTGGTGTGAAGCTGCCACCGCTGCCACCACCACCCATCTGTGGGGACAAGGGAGGGGTTACAGGGGGCACCACGGGGAGGGGGACAGGAGGAGAAGAGGAGGATGATGAGGAGGAGGAGGAGGATGCAGAGAATGAGAGGGTTTGGGTGTTAAGGGCGCACTCACAGCAGGGCTGCCTCCCACATCACTGCGCAGCTGCAAGAGAAGAAAGGGGCATCAGCAGGGGCAGGGCTGAGGGTATGGGGGTCCCCAAAATGTCCCCTCTGGACACTCCCTAAGAGCAGCAGTGTGGGGCAGCAAGGGCCTGGAGTCAGGACGCTGTAGCAGTCCCAGACCAGGAGCTGTGAGGGGCCATGGCTGTCCCCAGAGGGAAGCAAGGTGTCACTGGGGCTTGGGGGGGAGCAGGGGCAGCCAAGGGTGGGCATGGGGCTGGAGGGCTGGGCAAAGGGTGATCCATACCCCTTCCGACTCGTCCCCCATCTCCAAGCAGAAGCAGGCAAGGTGGAGAGAAGAGCCAGCCACATGCAGAGAGAAGCCAGGAGAGAAGAGACAAAAAGAGAGAGAGAAGAGAAGGGGAGGAGGTGACAGAAGTTAGTCCTGACATCCATCTGTCTATCCGTGGCTGTCCTGGAGCCAGGGGACAGAGACCTCATTCCTGGCCTCAGTGCCAGCCCATCACCAATCCCTGTGAGCCACAAGGAGCCAGGGCAGCACTTGCAGGGTTACAAAACAGGAAAGGCAGCAATGTTGCCTCCCCTTGGGATAAATCTGCTGGATTTCATGAGTCATGGAAGAAACTCCAAACTCTATCCCTTCGGGGAGCCTGGCCCATCTCCAGCACTCACAGGGCAGGTGTTCCCAGCCACAAAGAGGTTTCCATCCCGCCTCACCCTAAGGCCAAACCACTGCTTGGGCTCCATTCCCAGGAGGACACGCTGTCACCTCTGGATCTCCTGGCACAGGGGACACCCCACAAAGTACCCTGCAGGCTGGGAGTGGGCACATCCTGGCCCAGCCCTGCAGCAGTTTGGGGGTCAGAGAGGGGCCCCCAAAAGCAGCCACCTCTGCAGCACAGCACATGGAGTGGGAACAACCACACCAATTGAGAGAAAAGGCACTGGGAAATGGTGGGTGGGACACCTCCATTGGATAACGGCAGGATAAATGAGGGTGCAGTGCCCCTCTGTCCTCATCCACTGCAGGAAAGGATCAGCCCAGATGTCCCCAGGCTGACAAGTCTGTCCTATCCCAGGACACCCCAGACCGGAGCCAGCATCAAGCCCAGCACAATGCCAGTGGGACAGCCTGGACTCAGGGAAGCAGCAGGGGAGCTGGGACGTACCAGGGTGTCCAAGCCGCCCCCGAGGAGGTCTATGGCAGCGGCCATGGGTGGCTCGGTCACCGGGGGGCCCAGGTCCAGGTTCAGCAGGTCCCCCAGAAGGTCTCCCTGGGTGGGGATCACACAGGGCTGATCCGCTGCCGGTCCCCGTGACGGGGCTGCGTCCGGGCTCTCAGCACTCTCGCTCCTGAAGGGAATGGCACGGGAAAGATGGGAGAGGGTGAGGGGCTCCAGCTAGGACAGGAGGTCCCAGTGCAGACAGGAGTTGGCCCAGTGGGACCCCCCCCATTCCATCCTGGCTCCCAACACTTCAATGGCGACCAAGACCCCCTCCACGCCACCCTGGCTCCCAAGAGATTGTCATGGAGATCACCTTCCAGTGGGATCACTCCTTCAGCTTTTTAAGGACAGCATTGAACCCACACAGCCCTGTCCCTACAGAACCTCCCTTAGGGATGGGGGCTCAGCTCTGAGCCCAGCAGCCCCACAGCCACTCAGTTCCACATCCCACCTCATCCACTGGAACTCCCAGCACGGGGTGAGGACGCAGGAATACTCACGAGCCTGTCCGTGGGGGCAAACTCTTGTGCACGACGCCCCTGCTGCCCTCCACGAAGGCGCTGGGGGGTTTGTGGTACACCGAGGCCAAGGTGCCGATGTAGCAGATGAGCTCATCCAGCAGCGTGGGCTCGATCAGATCCGTCTCCTCCGAGATCAGCGGCTTCTCCGCCAGCACCACCTCCTTGGCGGCCACGGGGTCCGTGGAGAGCAGGCGCCAGTAGATGTAGCCACGATCCCGCAGGTCGGGGTTGTCCGAGTCCTTTGGGAAGCCATTGGAAAGCTGCAGCTACTACGGAGCCGCTCGGAGCAACTGCAGCTACTACGGAGCTGCTTGGAGCTGCTTTTCCCTTCTAAGCCTTGCTGGGAGGGATCACGGGGATCAAAGTTAACCAGGCTACAAGGTGCCTCCTGAGCCATGGGAGTGTCCACACTCTCCAGGCTTTCAACTGTCAGCATTCCCAGAGGGACTTGGGACGAGGGACTTGGGACGAGGGACTTGGGACAAAGGCCTGGACAGACAGGACACAGGGAATGGCTTCCCATGGCCAGAGGGCAGGGTTAGATGGGATATTGGGGAGGAATTGCTCCCTGTGAGGGTGGGCAGGCCCTGGCACAGAGTGCCCAGAGAAGTTGTGGCTAACCCATCCCTGGAAGTGTCCAAGGCCAGGCTGGATGGGGCTTGGAGTAACCTGGCATAGTGGAAGGTGTCCCTGCAGGCTGGAATGAGAGGATCCTCAAGGTTCCTCCCAACCCAAATCATTATGAATTAAGAATTACCTGCCTGCTGTCACACAACCAAGCCATTTCTGCTGCCCTGGGGGATGGGGAGCCCTGGGAAGCTCTCCCCGTTGTTACTTACCTGTGTAGCCAAGCTCAGCACCTGCTGCACCAACTCCTGCGTCTCTGTGGGCTTCTTCAGGAACAGCTTCACAATGGCTGTCAGCAGCTGCAGCTGGACCTGCGGGGGACAGACAGACAGACAGGTCACACTGGTTTGGTGCAGGAACACATGGGTTTGCCCCAGGACCTAACCCCACTCTGCCCTTCAAGGGACCAAAGGCACAGTGATCATGTCAGGGCACCTCACCTGGTCCCTTTCCAGCCCGTTTCCACATCCTCAGGGACACAGGCTGACCCAGACATTGCAGCACGAGATCTTGGGAGCAGGTTACACAGTCCCACAGGGCACAGGCCAGAGCATCCTTTGACTTCCAAATGGATAAGCAGCAGGAATTTCCCTGTGACAGTCCCTCCCAACCTCTCAGGGAGCCAGGATCACTGGCTTGGCTATTTTGCATTTGCAGACTTTGCTCTGTTCACTGTCACTTGGTTACGGGGTGTTTTGCACAGTTTTCCAGAGATGGAAACCCTCCAAAATTCCACAGGCAAACCTACTGGCCTCAGTTGCCCTGGGAGACAAGGCAGGCACAGTTCCCTCTGCTCATTTTCCTGCTCCAAAGGGATCCTGTCCTTGCACAGTGGAACAACCAGGTGACTGCTTGGTGCCTCCCAACCATGGAATAAGGAAGGTGCTTGGGACAACACCATGGTGGCATTTCACAAAACCATGGACTTCAAAGTCCATCTCATTCCACCTCTTGCCACAGGCAGGAACACCTTCCCCTATCCCAGGTTACTCCAAGCCTGGACTACATTCCTGGGCCACGTCCTACACCCAAACCTGCCGCAGGACACAGCTGCTCCGAGCACCTGCACAACCTTCAGAGCAAACTGTCCCCTGCTCCACTCAGCAGGAGCTGTGTCACGGTGCCACCCTGAGCCCGTGGGTCCCCTGGCACACCTGGGTGCTCTCATCATGGAAGCCCTCCAGGAAGCTCTCCAGCAGCTCGTCAGCGTTGTCGATGCGCTCGGCGTATTCCCCCACGATCCAGATCATGGCAGCCCTGGCCTCGGGCTCATCCAGGGAATCCAGGTTCTCGCAGAGCGTGGCGATCACGCTCTCGTACCTTCCCGAGAGAGGACAAAAAGCAGGACAGAGCTCAGCAGGAGACCCAAATCCTGATCCACCCGAACTCCAAACCACGTCCCATCACCCACAGCAGAGCTGTGGCCAATGGCACCCTGCCTGGGGCTGGCCCCTCGCCTCACGGGCAGTGCCCACGCTGATCCCAGAGCACATTCCCTGCTCCTGAATTAACCCTGCTTGTCTGATCTGCTCCTCTCCGGAGCAGCCTGGAGCTGCTGGCTATTCCTGCAGACTCCGCTCGTTACCAATTCAGTTCATTAGTATTTATTACCACTATTAGTCCCCAACTTCCTGATTACAGAGTTGCCTATTCATCCTGGCTCAGCTGGAACATTCCCTCCCCTCTCCTCCTGCTGCCCTTGTTCCAGCATCGGGAGCTGGATTGAGAGCCAGGGATAGTTTCTGCTGACGCAAGGGACCTGCACATCCCTGGCAGCTCCTCTCCATTTGAGTGCCTGGATCTGGGACTGCCACCACGGACTGATCCTGGGGCTGGGGACAGCTTCACTCTGGCTGCACTCCTGGGGCAGCACTGACCCCTCCGAGCGGCAAAAACCCAAAGCCACCTGTGCTGGGGGAAGCTCCGGGGGCTTCATCCCACCAAGAGTTTGGCCTGCCAAGCACAGAGGGGCCGGAGGAGCCGGTGCAGGGCCGGGAGCACCCCGGAGAATCCGCACCCCGGAGGATGCCCACGCACTTGTTGGGGTACTTGCGGAAGATGTCCTTGATGACGACGATGGCCTCCTGCACCACGTAGTTCACCTTGGTCTGGATGAGGTCCAGCAGGGTGCTGACACAGCGCTCAGCCGATTGCTGCCGGAGGGAATGGGTCACACAGGGACAGTCCCGGGCACTGAACCCCTCACATCCCCATCCCAAACCCTCCACTACCACTCCCACTCGCCCCTATCCCCCTCCGAATCCAACCCACAGCAGAATGGGGGACACGTGAGTGTGGTCTCCCCTTCACATCCAGGTGTGGCTCCTCCTCATCCTCTGCACAGGCTCCTCTCTCCCCATGGGAGGCATCCCAGCTAGGCAGAGCCACCCTTCCAGCAGGGTTTTTAACAATCCTCTTTGGCAAATTATCCCAAAGGGAAGCAAAGCCTGCACGCAGCCCCTCAGGAAGGGATCAGTTCCCTCCCAGCCCCTCAGGAAGGGATCAGCTCCCTCCCAGCCCCTCAGGAAGGGATCAGCTCCCTCCCAGCCCCTCAGGAAGGGATCAGCTCCCTCCCAGTCTCACTCTGGCCCCCAGCAAGCCACTGGTATCACCCACTACATTCAGAACTCCTGGCTGTTTTAGGGAGGGATCCTAAGGCAGCTCCAGTGGCAAAGGACAAAGGGATGGAATACCCTCCTAAAATCCCATTGATCCCTGTGGGACAACCATGGCTCATTCCCAGGCCCAGGAAGGCTCCATCTGGCAAACTCCTGGGATGAGATGCCCACCACGTGCTGGAAGTGCTGCCCTACCCAACCACAGGTGCCACAAGGCCCCAACGTGTCCCAGCCCTCACCTCCACCTTGATGGCGCAGCGGCCAATGGCTCTCACTGCCTTCCTGACAAAATCCACATCCACCTCTGTGGCGTATTCCTTCAGCTCTGCCAGCACCTGAGGGAGGGCACAGCACAGTGAGAGCCTGGCAGCAAGGAAAAGTCACTGGGAGAGCAGGGCAGTGACCCAGCACGAGCAGGCTGGGTGGGACAGCTGCTCCCGGCCGCATCACACAGAGCTGGGGCTGGGATCTGGATAGCCCTGGATGCCCCACACCCAGCTCCTGACCTGAGCTATGTTGGCCTGGGAGGCCAGGCGGATCATGATGTCCAGTTTCTCCAGTTTGACGTAGATGGGGTCGTTGTACTTGACAAAGAACACCTTCATCTCGTGCTTCAGGATCTCGGGCCTGGGGGCAGCGAGAGGCAGCATTAGCGGGGACATGCACTCACTCCCACCACAATCTCGAGGTTCTGGGGGCCTATTCAGTGCCAAGGAGTCCAAGTCACCATGATATCCCCCAGGACTGTGTCCCTTGGCTCCCCTTTGCTGGCACGTAGGGGACAGAGCACAACCTTGTCACAAACACGGGCCAGACGTGAGGCAACGGGGGACGTTTGTCCTGCCAAGACTGGAAGGGACATTTTAGTGGGAGCAGGGACACAAATCCAGACCCCAGGGCTAGGCTGGACCTTTCTCACCAGCTCACCCTCTCTCTAAGCTGGGAAAGAGCTAGGCCAGGTCCAGCTCCAAGCTGCCTCCCACATTCCCACTCCCAGGGACATTAATTGCTTTCCACTTCTCCCAGAAATTGCTGCTATTTTTAAGAGACGACCACGGCGCTGACTGGGAAGAGGACAAATCATCTGACTGGGCTGGGGCTCTCCAGCTGCCACTCCTGCTCCAGGCACACGTGTGGGGCCTCAGCCACCGCCTGCCCACCAGGATTTTAGATCAGCAAAGGGACAAAAGGACTCTGAGCACTTGTTCAAAGAGGACAACTGTGGAGAAAGCAGCTGCCAGCACAAAAATCCCTCCCTGGACACAGAGTGACTACTCCCAAGTCTCACAGCTTTTGGCTTTGCCATCCTTTGCAACCCGAAATAAAGAATAAATTAAACTAAAGGATACATTAAAGAGGAGATCCCAGCTTAGCTCCCTGCTCATTCCCCCACCTGACTGACTCCAGGCCAGGTTGGACAGGGCTTGGAGCAACCTGGTCTAGTGGAAAGTGTCCCATGGCAGGGGGTGGGATAAGATGAGCTTTAAGATCCCTTCCAACTAAACCATTACATGATTCCATGATTCTCTCTGGATTTTAAAATACAGAGAAGAAAACACTGTACAGGATGGGTTGTGACACTGCTGCAGTCAGAGGGACTGAAGCATCTGTGGCCAAGAGGGGACACCTGGACATGCACCTTTTCTGCACGATGAGGTTGATGTTGCGGAGGGCCACGTACTGCAGCTCAGGCTCTGCAGACAGCAGAGTGACCAGTGGTGGGGCCAGCTTCTTCAGGAGAGTGCCATAATAATCCAGGTCCTTGGACAGCATCTCCATGAACTTCATCAGCACCTTGACAGCCGACAGCACCACGGCAGAGTTGGCGTGGGACAGTCGCGGCGTCACCCGCTCGCAGATGCTGCGGGGCAAGGAGGGAAAGGAAATGATCCCAGCCCTTCCTCCTGCTGAAAATCTCCTGCCAGCATGAAGGAAGGACTCGCAGGAAAACTGAGCAGCACTTGGGACCGTCCCAAAGAGGCTGAACTGGCTCTTGAATAGCCCAGTGAAGGTTATTCCCCAGGCCCTGCAGAACCCCCCAGCAGTGACCCCGTTTCGGGGCTCCCCGGTGCCTGTTGTCCCCTGCAGCCACATTTTAAGCAGCTCAAGGAGCACAATCCCAGTGCCAGGGCTCACTACGGGACCAGGGCAGGCTGCAGATGGCCATGCCCAAGGCACAGGTCCAGCAGATGCCTGCTGTCCCACCTCCTGCAGCAGGGTCAGGAGGATGAAGACGCTCCTCAGAGGAGAAAGGGCAGTGCCAAGCCCTGCCTGTCCCCTCCCGTTTCCAGCCCAGCATCCCCTCACCTCTGTGCTTCCCGGTCATCCTTGGGCATGTAGTTTGCCAGGCAGTCCAGGATGAAGATCTGGCCCCACTCAGTGCACTCGTTGAGGGCTGTGAGCAGCTTGTTGATGGACTGGGGGTTGAGGTCCAGCAGGTTGCTGCTGGGATGAGATTCCGCTATTTCCGACAGCGCCGCCACCGCGTTGGCCACCACCTGCCAGGGGGGACAGGACAGGGATTGGTGACACCAAATGGGGCACGAGGGGATGAGCTGCCTCCTCACTATGAACCCCTTGCATCCCACCCACATCTGGCCTCCAGCTTCTCCTTCCCCCCAGCAGACCCGAGGGGGATGGATGAGCCATCCCCACCGGCACGCTCCCACCGCCCACGCCTCATCTCCAACGGCTCCCACGTGTTCCACGGGAATCAGCCTTGGCTTCCTGCCCAGCTCCCCTTCCCCAGGCAGCTCTGAGGAGCCCCAGAGCTTTCCACAGAGCTCCTGGGCTCGACACTATACCCAAGGTAAGACTTGAAAAGCAGTGGGAAGAGAAACCCTGGGGAAAGATGGTTTTAAAGTTCTCCGTGCCTGGGGAAAAGGAAGGAAGTCAAAGCCCAGCTGTCAGAAAACCAGAGGCAAAAGCCACTGGCTCTGTGGTATCAGAACCAAGCATCAGCTTCCCTCTGGCCTGAGCCAGCTGGAGCAGCCTCCTCCCCACTGGGAAGAGAGGAATAACACACTGCTGAGGGATGGGAGAAACCCTCTGTCCAGGAGACAGGGTTACAGGGCAGGAAACAGGGCCTGCAGTCCTGACAAGCAAAAACTCCCCAAAAGTGGTTTGTTAACCCCAAAAAGAGAGTCTGGGAGGAACAGGATGGGAGAATGGTGACCGCCATTCGGATGAAGAGAAGGCGGAGAAGGCAAGAAACAATCACCATGGGGTTGGAGTCCGAGATGAGATCCTTGAGGGTGTCCAGGAAGCCCTGGTCCTCCACCAGCTGGGCGTTGATGTCGTGCAGCTTGGCCACGCAGACGGCCGCGGTTTTCCTCACGTAGGGGTCCTCGTCCTTGAGGCACTTGCGCAGGGGCTCGCACAGGTACTCGGTGATCTTGTCCACGCGGATGCAGCCCATGGTGCGCACGGCCAGCGCCCGGATCAGCGGGTTGGGGTCCTCGCAGTCCTGCGGGGAGAAGAGGGGAGGTTGGATATCCTGGGCTACTCAAATCTGCAGGGAATCTCTGGTGGGTTCAGGTCCCCCAGGATTTGGGTTCAAATCCTGAGGTTTTCATGTTTTGCTCTCAAGAATAAGTCACCCAAGAGAAGTTTCTCTCTTGTGCTGCACCCACTGAGTCCCAGCACCACCAATCCTCATTCCCAGAACTCCTCAGTCCCTGCCACATTCCTGTCACTTACACCACGTGCCTGAACCCAGCCTGATGTCAGAAACACACACACTGGGATTATTATGTGGGGTTTATCCTCCCTAAAAAGCCTGAACTCCCTCTAAAGCCCACCAGGCCTTTTCACTGAGTGATTTGGCAATAGCCTGGCTCCTAACACACTCTTCAGTTCCCAACTCCAATGGGAAGATCACGAGGGATTTCTCAGCACTTAAATTCACATGACGGCTCTTGATCACAGGAGCTGCCCACACCCCGACAGAGCGAGTGGCACAGGACGCCTGCCAAAAACTGTGTTTCTGCATTATTGGACAAATTCAATCAGTTTTCTAGAGCTTGCAGAGCCCCTCCTCCAGAAGGGAGAGGCTTTGGAAAGCTGCCCACACTCCCTGATTTGCAGCTGGGCATGGTGACCTGGCATGTGGTGTCCCGTGACACGGAGCCCTGTGCCCTCACCTTCACAAAGGTGTTCACTGCCATGATGGCCATGTCTGGCTGGCTTTTGGCATAGTTCATCAGGTACAGGTAGACCAGCTTCTTCAGCTCCAGGTTGTCTGTCTGCATGCAGTTCACCACGTCTGGGAAGAGAGCACTGAACACAGAGCAGCTCTGTGAAAGGCAGGACACGGCCACGCTGCCCACGGGATCCCCCTTCCCATGGATAACCCACTCCTAAAGCCAGGAGAACCCAGCTGTCTCCTGTGAGGAAAGGCTGGGAGAGCTGGGGGTGCTCACCTGGAGAAGAGAAGGCTCCAGGGAGAACTCAGAACCCCTTCCAGCCCCTAAAGGGGCTCCAGGAGAGCTGGAGAGGGACTGGGGACAAGGGATGGAAGGGACAGGACCCAGGGAATGGCTTCCCACTGCCAGAGGGCAGGGATGGATGGGATATTGGGAAGGAATTGTTCCCTGGGAGGGTGGGGAGGCCCTGGCACAGGGTGCCCAGAGAAGCTGTGGCTGCCCCTGCATCCCTGGCAGTGTCCAAGACCAGGTTGGACAGGGTTTGGATCATCCTGGGGTAATGGAAGGTGTCCCTGCCCACGGCAGGGGGTTGGATTAGAATGGACTTTAAGGACCCTTTCCCATCCAAACCATTCCATGACTCTATGATTGCATGACCTGAGCCCACCCTGCAGCAGCCATGGCTGAATTGCCCTTACCCAGTGGATTGCTTTTTATGGATCTGTATCAAAACCAGCCCCTGATGGACCAAAACTGAGCTTTCCCACATGGCTCTGCTGCATCCCCATTCCAGGGCACATCCACTGCCCCAGAGAAGGTGCTGGACAATTCTCTCAGGCACAGGGTGGGGTTGTTGGGGTCTCCTATGCAGGGCCAGGAGCTGGACTGGATGATTCTTGTGGATTGCTTCCAACTCAGGATATTCCATGATTTTATGCATCATTACAGGATGGTGCCAAAAGGCAGAGCCCCACTCCCCTGGGTGAGTCCTGAGCTTCAAGATGCTCTGCTGGGATGGAGAGGAATGGAGTGGATCAGGTGCCTGCACAGAGCTGGGGCTTCCCCTCCCCAGACATCCTGGGGCTGTGGGATACCAGAGGTGCTGCTTCATCCCAAGTCAGACCAATTAGACAATTAAATCACCTCAGGGGAGGTAATCAAGATCCCAGGGCTAACACAGGGTTATCCCACCCTGACAGATGTCCCAAGGCTCCTGGAAACTTCTCCACCTCCGCAAACCCAGCCAGCCCCCCTTCAAGTACTGGAAGCTCCTGCCACATCCATGTGACTTCCACAGTGGTTCCAAGATGGACACTCCCTGCTGCTGCTGCTGCTCTGGGAGCCAGGGATGCCCCAGTTCTCCCAACCCTGAGTGTGTTTTCCCTCCATTTACTCTCAATGCACCGTGCAAACCAAATTGCTGATGCTGCCGGTGCGGGGATAGGTCTGTGCAGGAAAAGGCACGGAAGGGGCCACGTGCAGCTCAGCCAGATGGAAAAAGGGAAGCAGGAACAGCAGCTGCCTGACCTTTTGGACTGTAAAAGGTTTATCAAAGGTTTATCAGCCTCCAGGCACGGCCACCAACCCTCCACCACGACGGCTCCGAGGGGGTCCTGCTTGTTTTTAGTAACACAGAAAGGAAGTGGGAATAATCCCAACAAACTGATCTGGCAGCCAGACCAATCCTCTTTTAGCCAGATTACAACCAAAGCCAGGTGAGCCCCCACCTGCCAGGTGGCCATGTGGACACAAACTGCACTCCAGGAGGCAGAGCTGCAGTCAGGAGGGTGAATCCCGTGGGGAAAATCAGCATGGAAGCAACAGGAGGAAAAGGGAACCCAAAAGCCATCTGGGTTTGGCTTGGGCACATGGGAGAACAGCATGAAGGTGAGGTTTAGGATAAATTTTAGGAAAAGGTTTTTCCCTCAGAGGGTGCTGGGCACTGCCCAGGCTCCCCAGGGAATGGGCACGGCCCCGAGGCTGCCAGAGCTCCAGGAGTGTTTGGACAGCGCTGCCCGGGATGGACAGGTGGGACTGCTGGGGTGGGATTGTTGGGGGGTCTGTGCAGGGCCAGGAGTGGGCCTCAGTGACCCTCCTGAGTCCCTCCCCACTTGGGATATTCCGTGATGCAGCCCCACCACACACCTGACGTCCTTGCCAACGGTCATGGACGCGATCACCTTCTTCACAGCCTCCTTCTTCTTCTCCTTCTTGTCGCTGTTCAGCTCAGCTTTCAGCTCAAATATCTCCCCTGGACAACAGGAAAAGTGGGAGCTCAGGGATTAGTGGAAGGAGCACCCCACCCTCTGCTGGCTGAGCACAACTCCCACCTGCTGCGTGCCAGGGTTGCTTTGCCACCCCTGAAAAGAGGGATTTGACTTCCCAAACACCTCACTGGGGGCTGGGGCTGCTCTGGGAGCTGCTCAGCTCTCATCCCTGGAAATGGGGCAAGCCTCCTGGTGAATCTCTGTGGCTCCTCCAGCCCCACAGGGATGGGAGAAGCCACAGAAGCCAGGAGCACCGCATGGGCACAAGAAGAGGTTAACCAATGGGTATTTTTGGCTGTGGGGTGGTTATCCCAACCCCAGGAGGCCCCACCCTTCCCAGGGATGATGGCAGATGGATTTTGGGCACTGCTCCTCAAGCCCATACGAGGGAGGGTGGCTCCTAGGTGGGCTCTTGGGGATCCTCCCTGCCTGTGGCAGCAATCCCCCAGCCCAGGGCACCATCTCCTGCCCTCCTGAAGGCACACTGAGCTCCTTACTCCCTCCTGGGCTGGCAGATTGAAGAGGAAGATGCCACATGGCTTCTCTCCACATTAATTCCTTGGTCTGGAAAGTGCTTAAGGCCTGAGCACTGCCCAGGGGAGCTCCTGAGCTGCTAAAGCCGATCACCAGCTGCCAACAGCCCTGGCTGGGCTCAGGGGGCTGGGGACAAGGTGTCCTGACCCCACAGCAGCCTGGGAGCAAGGAGCAGGGTGTGGTTCAGCCACAGCATCTCACAGGGGCTCAGGGCATTCCCACGGAGGCTTTCCAACCCTCCCTCCTGGTTTATACAGGTGTAAGGACCAGCTGGTGATTTGGGGATGAATTGTGATGTTCCTGCTCCTTCCCTTACCTTTCTTGGTGGTGGTGAAGTACTTGGAGTCTGTCATGGTGGTCTCCAGTCAGCAGCACGGCCCTGGAGGAGAGGCAGAGCACAGAGGTTCAGGGCTGATAATTTCCTTGCTGGGATTGGTATGGAGAGCTCAAGGAAGGAAAAACCTCCAGGAGAGGGAAAGAGTTTGGGATCTCATGGGAAGAGTCACAAGGAGAAGCCAAATCCCTAAGGGAGAGTGAGCAACTCGCAGCTCTGTGATGATGGGGAATCAGCTGGTTCTCCAAAGAGGATGTGGAGGAGGAAGGGAATTGCTGAAGATTCCAGGGCTGCAGCCCTGACTTTGCTCATCCCATCCCGCACAGAGCCGGGCAGCAGGGGCTCAGTGATTCCCCCTGGATTCACCTCTCCTCATCCAAAAAATGCTTTCTTAGGGAAAACTCAAGCCCAGCCCTCCCTCACACCTACACAGGGAACAGCTCTGGGCTGAGGAAAGGAACAGAGCCAAACCCAAGGCTCAGCTCAACAGGACAGCGCAGCCGAGGGGCACAAATCTGCCAGATCAAAGGGAGCCTCTTCCAGAAACCATCCCTGCTCCAGCAGGGTTGCTTTAAATTCCAAGGGTGCGAGGTTTCCACCCAGCACTTGAGGCTCCATTATATAATTCAGGCAGTTTAGGGCAGATTTAGGGCTTGGCAGGCTGAGGAAGGAGATGTGCAGCCCTTCAGAAAGGTCAGCAGGGAGTTGGCTTTAATGGCTGGTTTTCACATCTTTCCTTCAACAGGAAAGGAACCACAGGCCCGACCTTGAAAGCCTGCAGTGGCCTTGCTGTTTTGGAGGGGCAGGAACATGGGAAGCAAAGCCAAGTGGAAAAAAAAAAAAAAGATTAAATAAAAAGAGCTTGCGGATGGGTTTAAAATGCAAATGAGCATCTTGAAAGCCAAACGCAGCAGGAGCACAGAGGAACTGTGTCCTCTGTTCCCTGTCCAAGCTGGAGAGGGATCCCCAACAGGGATAAAAAGAAAATCTGGATGAAATCTGGGGGCTGAGCACACTGGGCAGAGCACACAGTTTGGCAGGGAGTGAGAGGGAAAGAGTTTGCATGGGTTTGGGGCTGCTCTAGGGGCTGGCAGTGTGATCCCAGTGCTATTCCAGAGGGGGAAGCCTGTCACCACACTCCCACAGCCCTGCCCCTCGTGAGACAGGACACTCCTCCCTGCCTCAGTTACCTGGGATTGATTCAGAGCCTTTTTTATCCCACTAAGTCGATGGCTCTCCAGGGAACAGCAGGAGCTCCGGGTTGCGCTGCAGCTCTCTGCNAGGAAGGAAGGAAGGAAGGAAGGATTCACTGCAGTTCCTTCACTTCCAGGACCTGGCTCACACTCAGCCCTGCTCTGCAGAAGTGCCTGGAAAGCGAACTTGAAGGCGAGCAGGGAATTTCTGCAGGCAGCTCGGAGACATGAATCACCCGGCTGCCTCCCTGCAGCCTCCCGCTTTCCCAGAGCCCAGGGAAAGCACAGCCTGTGGTTTTCCCATCCACAACCCCTCCAACGTGTGGTTCAGCCACTCAAAACCCCACTGATTTCAGAGGATGAGACAACACCCATCCCCCCCACACTCCCTCAAGCCCTGCAGCAGCTCCAAGAAGGAAAGTGGCTCCTCCCGCTCGG
>VZRX01017698.1:0-16398 GCA_013398075.1 Notiomystis cincta | reverse complement strand
TACCTGTCCAAACTGGGACACTACATTAGATTATTTTCTCAAATTTCTGCTTTACAAATCATCACAATAACATGGATAGGATAAGTGAAGAGCAACCAATTTCATCTACTTGTACTACTTGTACTTGTGCAAAGCACCTGACCCTATCCCACATGATATCCTTGCCTCTAAACTGGAAGACATGGATTTGATGGATCAGTAGATGAGGAATTGGCTGGATGGTCACACCTGAAGAGCTGTGGTCAGTAGTTCAATGTCCAAGTGAAGAGACCAGTGACAAGTAGCATTCCTCAGGGATCAATATTGGAACTGGAGCTATTCAACAGTGGGATCAAGCACACTCTCAGGGATTCAAACTAGGAATGACAATGGAGGGACAATTACCAGCAGTTCTGTGAGAATCGGGTTGATAGGGCTGATAAGCAAAAGATATGGTGTGATGTTGTCACAAAAGCAGAAAATAAGACTTAAATAGGGGGACTCCAGAATTTGCCTGTAACTAAAGCAATATCACTGGAAAAACCCAGGCCTCTGAGTTTCTAAGGATTCTAGAATCTACGTGTCTCTCTGAAGTGCATGTACATAGCACAGGGAATAAACATGATAAATTAGAGATCTATGTGCATCTGGAGGGCTACAATCTTGATGCAATCATGGAGACATGGTGGGATGGCCTACAGGCCATTCCGGCTGACAGCAAATTGATGGAGGCAGTCGTTCCCCTTGCTCAGCCCTGGTGAGGTCACACATGGAGTCCCATGTCCACTTCTGGGCTCCCCAATACAAAAGTGATGTGACCATAATGGAGAAAGTCTAATGAAGAGCCACAAAAAGGATGAAGGGACTGAAGGAGCTGGTTCCTTCCCAGATCCCTTCCTACCTCAACCATTGCTGCTTCTGGGATTTTTAATATAATAGAATCTTTAGCAGGCTAATTCAAGGATCACCATCAATCTTCATCTAATTATTGCAGAAAAAGAATGAAAAATGAAGTAGCTAGAGTACTAATATACAGGAAATTTTGCAGTAATTGAAATAATACCATTAAAAATTGGACTTATGCAATTTTCTTAGCTTCTAACCCTTTTCTGATGTTATTCTCATCCTTTCACTGTCCCTCTGGGTCCTAGTCTTAGTGGTTTAACTCTGATGTTGGCCATGTTGGGGATGAGCAAGTTATCTCTTGCTCTGGAGAGGATATCTTTAAAGGACATCTGGAGTTCTTTGCAGGACGGAATAGTATATTGGTGCAGATTGTGTCTTCTTCCTCTAACCTAATATACATTTCTTTGAATTTAGGACTTTTTAGAAATTGCAAGCAAAATCCAGGACATAAAAGATGAAAATAAGATATTAAGTATAACTAGGTTATAAACTAAAACTAAGATCTATTCAGAAAAATCCCATCACATACTGAGATGAAATATCCAATCAATAGAGATGTCAGAATAGAAGTTCTCGATCTCATGAAGTTTAACAGGTGTAGTTCTCACCAGCTCTCAGTGAAAAAGTGCCAGTCAAGGTCACTATGTATGGTGCTCTCAATATGATGGCTACATTTGCTGTCAGGATAATCTATTCATATTTGTGTCTAGAAAATATAGTTCTGATGAACTCCAAATTTCACTTTCAAAGTGACAAGGCTCAATGTTACAGGGAAGTAGCTTTATTTGCCAACACAGAACAGCAATGTCACAAAGATCTTTGAAAGACATTTCTCTTCCCTCTTCAAATCTCCTTTATCCAATAGCTCAGCTGCCATTATACTACTTAGAGAAAATTAAGGTACCCAGCTATCTTAAAATTGGACGAATTTTGTAAGGACTAGGAAAACTAATTATATTCAAAAGCAGAAAATATCAAAACACTTTCAAATAATCTTTAAATCATTCTGTTGGTAAATGATTTTTAAAAACTGTTTAGAAAGTCCATATAATCCATTCTTAAGATTCTTAAAGGGCCATTAAAAAAATGTCCAAGGCAAAGAACAATTTAAATAAAAATGCCAATTTTTATGTCTTAAGTGTCACTTTCCAGTTTAGAGAATGGAATTGTTTTTTTTCAAGAATAATGTTATTTGAGATATTCCTCTGCCAAAGAACTTAAAGGACAGTATATAATCACTTTAGTCTGGGATCAAATTTTAGCAGATAAATGCAGTCTTTTCTCCAAATGTCTGTTTCTACTTCATCCATGTATTTTTGGAAAATGCATTCCAAATGGCAGACTATGTTCATGCAATTTTGTGAACTGTTCTCCATCTCTTCTCAAAATACAGTAAAGTCTGCCTTCCATATTGCCAATCCTGCCATTACCAATTGAGATTTTTCTTCTCCTGATCACTTTCTGTGTGAGACCTCTGGAATGCCTCTTCAAGAGAAGGCAGCAGAGGTTAAAACTGAAACTTGCCCACAGGTAGTGAGATTGCTCATTAAGGGAGCAGAGGAGAGAAAAGCTATGCATTTAAATACCACAATACCAGCAGGACAGAAAGTGTGTTTATGCTGTGTGCCACTTACAGGATAGGTACCACTCACAATTATGAGATAGAAATAAACATATTACCCACATATGTGCTTGACTCTTTTACCAAAATTCAAAATGTAGTTATTTATAGATCTTTAAAAAATATGATGTGGGCAAAATAAGCTTTGAGCAACAGCATGATCCACATCATGTTGTAAGTCTGACTTTTTTTTCATTGTTTCTAATTTAGGAAGAGGTTTTTGGCACACAAATCCATTTGACAATGCTTTGCACGAAACTACTCAAAAGGAAAAAGAGACCCTCTTCCACAAGTTAAACAAATACGTGGCTTCTGACACAGCAGCAAGGATTGTTCAACACTGCCAGAAGTATTCACACAGACAAGGTTTATGACTAGAGGTAGCCCTTATTGAACAACTATCAGCAATGCACTGGTAACAACAGGGTTGGGAAGGGTAGCAGGAAGAGACCAAGGAGCAGAGAAGCCTGGCAATATCCATGTGCAGTGCTTCATATAACAATGTGTTCATCACTCCTAACAGTCTTTGTCAAAACAGACTCTAAGCTGTCACCACCAAACTTAAAATTAAAAGGTTATTATTACCTACTACCTCTTGAAATGAAATTTCATTGTCCAAAGGTTTAATCACAGATTAAGAAGAAGAAGTTACCAGTGACAAAGTAGTTCCGTGCTTTAGCCAGGTAAATGATGCAGTCCCTAATACATACTCAGCTAAATAACAGTACATCTATTTACCTTACTCTCTTCAGAGAAATGCAGAGTATGTTTACTGATTTCCTAGAGATTTCCATCATATATCCTCTAACTGACCAACTCACATCCTGCACATGCTGCTGCCCAGCACATCTTCTGCCTGTTCTGCTGTGCTGCAGCAGCTCTCTGAGCAGCATTGATGCACTGATGGGCCTACCTGTGTTCAGAAGAGATACAGAGTGCAATTCTGCTGCATTCATAACAGTAGGAGTGCTAGCCTAGTGGGATGGACTCTTATGAGAACAACTATGGGGATTGGAGTTTTCTAACTCTGACACCTCTACTCTGTTCATTTTGGCTGACATTAGCCAAGAATGTCTAAATTGTTTTTCCTGTGCATCAAGACTGCCACTTGTGGAATGGGAGTCTTGCTATTGCTGTGATTGTTGGTGAATCAGCTTAGGGGTTCATTTTCTTTTTCCTTTCTTTGCTGCTGAGATGCAATGAGCTTCACTTTGTTCATGGGTTAAAAACAAACAACTGTAAAATCTTAGTTTGCATTTTGATGATACAAATTCTTTTTGCCAGATGCTTGTTTGCTTCCTAAAAAATAAACTCTAAAAAATTGCTTAAATTAATTTATGCTGTGCCAATATTCTCCATCTGTCTTTCTGGTTCTATTTAAGATAGATTTCATCTACAAAATACTTTATCATTATTTTCTTCCTTGCTTAACACACAAATTAGGACACGCTAACTCACTCACTCTGTATTTTATTCCTAACAAGAGAGTCTTGTTATACCTGAGCACCAGTTACCTGAACAGTGTCTCTTTTCTGAATAGCCTGTGTTCACACCTTATTGCTGCAGAAACCAGCTGAGCAGTGAAGACAAGCATGCACTAATCTCCCACAGTCATAAGTCTCACTCCTCTTTCCCATTCCATCACTGTCCCACCTAATTATGAGTATGTTCTTCTTCAGTTCCCGGTCACTGCCTGTCTCTCCATGTTCTCCTAAGTTGTCAGCCCAGTTTTGTTTCCACTTCATTCCTTTCAACCACTTTTTTATCAGACCTTGTTGAAGTATTTTACCTTTCTATACAACAGAACCTAGGGAGGACAACTTGGGTAGGAAATAGTAGCAGTTAATAAAACAAAGCTGAACAAATATAAATAATTTAAGGACATGAGCCAGTACTGTGAATGCTGAGTGCACCAACATGCAATTCTCTGTGGCACACACACAGCACATCCCTCAAGCCCTTCTAGAAGTGTAGTCAGTTCTCAAATGGAAAAAAAATCATCATCATTTCCTTGCAATGTTTTCTTTTTATCAGTTTTAAACTAACACGCTTCAAGTTTCTGCTTGTGTTTATGTGATAGGACTAAATTAAAAGAACACTGAAACAGGCCTGAGACACACCTGAGACACACCTGGCAATGTGGTCCTTCTGCCACACCATGATACCTCCTACTCTGATCTAAATTGGGTGTTAATATGTTAGCAGTGTCAGTCACTGCTCAAGACATCATACATTAATTACTTACCTATAAGGATAAGGTAACCTGTTCATATTGTTGCCTAGTCAAACTAGCTGACAACACTTCTATTTTTACCATCCCTGAAGGGTATGTATAGACCTTCTTTCTACTTGGGTTTCAGGGTTTCCTTCTGACTGCCTTGCCCAGCTGGAGCAGCCACAGACCCCCAGTCTTCCTCAATGACTATGTAAAATCCATTTCTGTCGTGTGCTGGTTACACAAAAACACCAACAAAAGGAAAGGAAAAACCTTCTGATTATATGCTTCGCAAAGACAAAGAGGGAAAAATATGTTTTTGCACATATTACTGTTATATCAGTCAGGATCATGCATGAGATGCTGCACTGTGCAGCAAGAGAAAGAGAGAAGAGGTATTTCTTTTTCCCCTCCGAGACTGAAGGTAATCTCAACCTTTTTAAAAATAAACAGCACTTCAAAGCAATATGTGTAACAATCAATCAAACAAAACAAGGAGGATATATTTTCAAAAAATAAAAAGAGTTGAAGAGAATTTTCTGAATAATATTGTAAGTGAAACAGGGAGAAGCTCCTAGATTTTGGATTTTCCAAAAATGAAGCATGGCAGTTATTTCTAATTCTGATTCCTGGAAGAGAACAAAACAAGACAAACAACAAAAGCAGAAGACGTACTTAACAACCACATTTGCTAAGTACAGCAACAAACTGCTAGTTTTCCAGACTTTTCATTCTTCTGTCCTCCATGCCCACCTTCTACATTTTCCTGAATATTGCCCCTCAAAAATGGAGCAGTATGTATCAACCAGCTACACCTGCAATGGCAATGATAGCAGAGTGGGAAATGCCCAGACTAGAAGTGGGAAATTATAAGAGTAGTTAAGGATTTACTTTGAGACAATTTTGATAACTGTTACTAAACCAGTAAAGTAAAAATCCTGGTTGGATTTTTGGGACATGGGTGAACATGCAAATACCGGGAAAAGCTAAATTTTGAATTTAAAACTGAGTGCATTTAGTAGGGTGTGACCAATATGAAATTGATAGAGAACCTATGCAGGTTTATGAAGTCCTTCCACAGAACAAGGCTGTGTTTTGGTCATTGGACTCTGCTCTGTTGCTGAGGAATTTTCTTTCTTTCTTTTAGAAGTGCTACAAACAGCAGGAGAGGAGACACTGAGTAAGATGATTCCTGGCTAGAGCAGCTTCTGCTGCAGAGTGCAGGGATCTTTCAGGAAAAGTTTGTGTTTACAGTGGTGACTTGTCAAAAAACACCTAAAGTTTTGCATTGTTTCATTGTTGTTACCAGCCGTAACATTAACATATATTAAAAAGAGATTTTACAAGTACTTGTTTGCACTGATAAAGAAACTTGTGTTTCCTTGGCTCCAAGAAAGCATAAACAAATGAGAAATGGAAAAAACAAGTAAGATTAACAGAAGATTCTTTTAGCACAGACTCATTTTAGCTTTCCTGAAGCAGTATAATCCAATGCAGATGTTCATTTGCCTCATTCTTGGCAGCTGTGGTAGATGAACTTCCTCTCCTCAGTAACATTTTCTCAGGGATTTATTGTCCCTTTGTTAGTCTGACCTTACATTGCTCATTCCTTTCATATGACTGTGAAAACCCAAAACAGTGACAAATCAAGCTAAGCACATGAAAGAACTACAAGGAAACAGTAAAATTATGTAAAAGTAAATGCAATATTTAAATTATTTAAGTACAAACAATGATTTCTGGTTTTGTTTTATCATTTCTGATAGTGGTAATGAGTCATTTATTAAGTCAAAATAAACCAAATAATTACATAAGAAAATTAGAGAGATGGAGTGGTAGAAATAAACCAAGTTACATGGACAGTGTTTACATTTAGTAACAAATGTATATAAATGTTCTTTCTCAGAATTTTTTTCCAATAGTCTAAAGCATTAGGTTATGAGAAAAATGATTTTTACTCACAACATGAGTATGCAGCTTCCGATAATATGAATAGGGAAGAGAAGGCAGTACTGCCAAGTTCTTTAGCATTTAAGTTGTTCTTTCAATTTAAAGTTTTCCATTTGCTTTGATGCAAAAATGTAGCAGATGGTCAAAGCCTTGAGTGAACCAATAGGCATTAATTGTTATAAGAGGCTCATTAGGGCCCTTCACTCTCACTGTACCCAGAGCTCTATCAAAGATCGGGGGGTTTCCGTCTCTGGGTTGTGTTGCAGATGTAGCTATCTGTGCTCCTATCCTTGTTACTACCTTGACTCCAAAAAGCCTGTGCTATTTTATCACAATTCTATCTCCATTAGTGCTAGCTGAAAATTTGTCAAAGAATTTAAAAAATATGTATGTTAATATATTTTAGGGAAATGTCTACTTTGGTGAAATTCTGTTGGAGAAAAACACAGGAATCACTAATTCTCATGCTAAAAATAGTTTAATAATTTAATAGTTTAAAACCCTAATTTTATGAAACTGTAAAAGAAAAACATTCTACATTAAGCAATCTTTATATTACAATTTTTTTCTTGAAAATACTAACTTGAGTCCTGAATCTCAGAATCCTATCTATTCCTTTAATGTGACTGAAGAAAAATCACAGTGTGACCATTTTCGGTGTTTAATATAATGAATATCTGTCAGGGGTTGCCAAATCAAGTAGCCCAAGAGTGGTGGAAGAGCTGTTTCCCCAGGTCTTCCCCGTGGTGAGGCTGAGCAGGTATTCCCCAGAGGCACACAAACACGCATGATATTGGAGCACACCTGGCTGGCCACACCGACCAACACAGACCGAAAGAGCATCATCCTGTTCCTTCCTGTGACTGATTAGGATGGAAGCCCACCCTAACATGCAGCCTGCCCAGCTGCTGTCCCACTCATCCTCTGGTCTTTCAGTTGCCTCTCACACAGGGACATACATACGCAAACAATTCTCTCTGAGAGCTGGTCCAGTCCTGTGGCCCTGCCAACAACCAATCACCAGCCCCACTTTCTGCTCATTCCAGGAGCCAACTCACACACCCTCTGGTCTCTCCAGCATTCAGCTCAGACTCAACAGTCTCCAGTCCATTTCCTGCCACCTAAACCTCCAGACATGCACATCCACACAGACTGACTCCATTGACCAGGAGAAAGGCATGGCCAGGAAAACAGATGGACCGGACATCTATTTACACATGAACAGTCCATTTTTAATCCCTTTTCCAGCTATTTTCCCATGATTGTTCCTCCCCAAACTGTTGTGATTGCCTCACCTACCTCCACCTTTAGTTCTTCCCTTAATCAATCCCAATAACGAGTCCCACACAGCTGTTGGGCAGTGACTTCCTCCACTCCAACTTAAAAAGCATTTCATAAGGAATGGTTGACAGGAGTCAAAGGCTGAAAGTATGAGATAGAGGCTGGTGGTGGCATTACATGGCTGTGCCAGAAATGCAGCTTCCTTTGTAGACGATGTCTGGTCCAGGATTCCTGCAGCAATACGTAGTTTGAATGTAGCATAAGCAGTGCCAGCAGTCACTCAAACTAAAATATTTTAAAAGTGTGGTTGTGGCTGTCTCAGTTGCAACTTCATTACACTGTCGAATATAAACCAGACTTAAACAGGTCTAGGAGTGCCTATATAAAGATGTTTAGCATTTTAGGAAAAATAATTTTAACAAATTTCTTATATGGAACCAATGAGAATGCTTGTGTAGAGTAAGAATCGCTTGTCATTCCAATATTTATATGTTCCTACATTCTTTGGCCCATGACACTGACAGGACATCCTGAGAGGGAATGGATGATGCTCTCTGTGACACAGAGATCACAGTCAGTACTTCTTTTTTTTCTTTCTTTCTTTTTTTTTCCTTCCCTTGGTGTGTATGGTTTTGCTTGGTTGGTTGTTTTTTTGGTTTTTTGGTTTGTTTTTTGTTTAGTTTGGGTTCTTTTGGGGAGGGCGGGTTGGGTTCTTTTTTTGTTTTGTTTAGTTCTTGTTCTTTTTATGAACAATTCAGATTTCTAAATAATTCCTTACATCTTATGAAACTGCTGTGCTGCAACAACTAGAAATCCATTCTTGTAGGTGAAATTTTAGATCTTGAAAATTTACCATTTCTGATCTGAAAAGCAAAAGGTGACACAAAATCTTGGAAAATCTACTCTACCCAAAATCCAATGGCACATTCCAAAAACTGAACCTGCAAACAAATTAGTCACTTTAATTGTAACATAGGAAATGTACCGATAATTAATTGTTGTAATGAAAATCTATATTCTTTCTTTCCTGGGGGATTTCCTAAGTAAAAAACCTGGATAAGTGTTTTGGTTTTTCTCTGCTTGTATCTGATGCTTAAAGTATCAACCGAAGTAGGAGTACTCTTCACTCTAACTTCCTGTCAGTGGAAGAGTATTCTCAAAAAAAATTTACAATACAGGATTTTGTGGCAGTTTTAACTGTAACAGAAATAAACTCCACATTGCTTATTCCACAATCCAATACCCTTTTGCTGTGACTCCCACCTCATCATTGACTCAAATAACCAATGCCTTTTTACATTGTCTAAAATAGTGATCAAAAATATTTTAGATAAAGTAAGATCTTCACATACAGTTGCCTTGTTGTTTCACTGCACAATGTGAGAGCTCTGTGAAAGCAGAAGGATAATGCTAGGGTCAAGAGTAGGGCCACTGCTGACTCTCATCAGTGGAAGTACAGGTAGCCCTGATGTCTTCTCTCTTGTGCACAGGGAGGCTGTGGAAGAGACCATGGCTCCAGTGGCACCCCTTTTTTCACCTGTTACACAGAAATAGTACACAGACATGTATGAAACATCTGGTTCATGCCTCAGAAGTAGGTATTCAGAACCCTGGTAAACTTCTTATTTTATTAAAACAAGGGGAGAAGAAAAGTTAACTTTACAAAGCCTTCTAAATAAATTCTGTGTTGGCAGAGGAATCACTTGCAGGGGATTCATGTGCTTTCCACTTAAAAGAAAGTGGATGTGTGCTTTCAGTGCACCTTTTATTTTGATTGAGGAAAATAATTGCAAAAATTTTCATAGAGTTTAATGAGCACATTCAGAGCCAGTACCTGGGAAAAACCTAGCTGGCACAAAGCTTTTGCATGTTGCCTCCCAAAATTTCCTGTTTACTACCACTATATGTAGTAGTTGCCCCACTGAGATTTAGGAATAGGCTAGCAGGAAAACTTCCAGTAAAATATGTGTAGTTTCTCAAAGACTTAGGCAACTGAAAACTCAGAGCAAGACCAGAGTCAGGTGAAAGGAAAGGATGGTAATTCACAGCCAGGGGCAGCAGATAGGCAAAGACCATGACAGTCAGCACTAAGTTTGGTTTCCACTGCTCTGAAGCTAAAGCCTAGGTGAAAGCCAAAGCCTAGAAATGAAGTTTTCCATGGACAAATCTGTCCATGGCCTTTCATCAGTTCTCACGCACATCACTCTTCTGTAGGCTTACTAAAGTGGCAAAGAGTTATTCTGATAATTTCTACTCTGCAAGTAAGAACATTTGGCTTACAGCATGAAAGCTGAGAACTAGGGCAGGAAGAATTTGCATGGATGTACAGCCAGGGGCAGCAGGAGAAAGAGGAAAGATAATTTTCTTTATTTTGACCAGTTTTGAACACCGCAAGAGGGACCATCATGCCCAAAACTCTGCTCATGTATGAGATGAAATGAAGAAAACAACACAAAAAGTGTCCCAGTTTAAGCAGATTCTTCCAAGCTAATATTCATCTTGCACTGCATATTTACAAATTGAATGATTCCAGTAAAATGAGCAAAGAACAGTGGATCATTTCTTCATGTCCAGTAAATCTGAAAATAGTAGAAAAAAAATTGTAAAGTGTGACTGCTCTCACCTTTCCAGGTCTCAGTGGTAGTGTGCAGTCTATGACAGAAAAAGGAAAGATCTCTGAAAAATCAAACAGGTTTCACCAGATGAATGCACTCCTATCACAGTCTGTTCTCCTCAAGCTCACTTTGAGGCACAGGAGCAAATCAGTGCATGAGAGTTGCTTGCCTGCAGATAAACAGAAGGTTTCTTTCACTACAGCTAATGCCTCACATTTTCTTTATTAAGATATATCCTATATTAAGGATATAGGAATTTACTGGCTCATCTGACTAAACACCACGTGTGCAGCTGCACTAAATATGTCAGCAGTGCACAGAATAGAGCAGTTTCATTTGTTTGCTCAATACAATGTGTTAGTCATGTATAAATTACATGTGCTCACTCCACCTATGTATAACGTGGAGCATAATTTATTACAATTGTCATATACTCTATCGTGTAACTAAGAATTAAAATAGGTTGATCATACTTTAAAATCATAAATATGCATTCACCCCCATGTATATTGTTTATTAGTTATTTGTTCTTACAGGTGTTTGTGATCAGAAAAATCCATGAGTCAGAGTCATTCAGTCAAGAAATGCAGTGATAAAATCACTGGTGCTTGAGATAGAACTGAGGTGATTCTTACAGACTAGCTCTTCCTGGGGATCTACAGAAGCAATACGCTATAGCTGTAGTTATTATAACATCCATTTATTCTGTCACTTCTCAGTGGCTTGATTTACATTCAGGATCTGGACTTTCCGAATTTCCAGAACAAACCTCAATAGGAAAAAACAAATACTGTTTTTTAATTCAATAGCAGTCTTTGTATTCTTTATATATGAACACAAATCTCCTTGTAATTTTTTGCAAGGATTGAAAAATCCCTTTCAAAGAGGTTGATGCTGTTGAATATACACATTATTATCAATAAAGATGTCAATTAAACTGGTAACAATATTCCTGTACCTTTCTGCTGTCAGACAAAGCTTTAATATATGAAAAAACCAAAAACCAAGCTAAATGTGAAAAGTTAGATTTCATCTTGAAATAAGTAGTAGTCAACTACAGGGGTTTTTTGCATAGAGACAGAGAGGGCGTATTAAAGAGTATTAGAAGATATTAGATCTTCCTTCTTCTTCTTCTGTCCAGGCTTACCTTGGAGAAAAACTGTTCTTTTTCCTTGACCAAGGAAAAGAAGTTCTATAAAAGCACAAGAGTGCACATTCAAAACATATATATATGACTGCTTTGAGACAAGGACTTTTCATGAAGAAATGCAGTCAGAGAAGGACATAGTAGTCAGAGTGTGCCTAGCAGTTTGCAGCTCAGTTAGTACAGAGACAACATGGTAAGGAAGAGTGAAATAAAGCTCCCTGGTTTTCCTTTAGGGAGATGAGTACAGAATACATCTCCTTATCTCCTTCATGGGCACAAAATCTGAAGGTGGTGAGGCCTCAAATTCCATTCCTGTGTGTCCACTGTGTGAAATCTCAGCAGTCTTAGCTTTGTAAGGACCTGTGTATTTCAGATTTGATTGCAAGAACCTGGTCCAGTATTGCTCTTCTGTATGTGCGAGAGCAAGCAAATGCAGCAGGTAGTGGGGCTAATTGCTTCAAAATATTCTTTCTTTGGAGATGTTCTATAAGGAATCTGACTTAAATTGGTCCTCCCTTGGGCAAGAGTTTGGATCAGTTGACATCCAGAAATCTTTTACAGTATGAATTCTTGGAAGGGTCTATGATCCACAGGGGCTTTTGGAGAGGCAGAAGACTGTAAGTGCCCATTTGCCACACTGCCAATATGCTGTCCTGTGGTCCCCATGAGCAGAGAGAACCTCTCACCAGGAGACCAATGACCAAGTCTGCCTTTTACATGTCCTTCGGAAGATGACATTCAGATCAAGAAACCGTCCTCATAAAGCCCATCCCACAACCATAAAGAAAAGGATCTTTTCTGGGAAGTATACTTTGCATGTTTGAAATTTGATTAACACAGAAAACAGGTTGGGATTGTGATAGGCTGGAGTGTAACAGGCATCAGCAGATGGAAGTAGGGGCACTGACATAAATGCTGCAGCAGCACTCTTTAGATAAAAATCAAATAAGTTGTTCAAAATTATTTAACAGTCAGTAATAAGGCCAGGCATAGGCAATTATAATTATCCAGTTCCATCATGGAAGTCACATGTTCTGATTTTCTTTTTTTAAAAATACTGAGTATTCTGTTGGATAGAGATGGAAAAATAATAATGTAATAAGCCATGTGCAAATATTCACAGTAAACATACAGTTTTGTTTCAGTAAATCAATAAAAATTATTTCAAATACTATAAAATGCAACTTAGTTAATCACTTCAGTAAATGCTTGCTGAGCACTCCAGCTTCCCAGTTAACAGATGTGGATGATTAAAAAAAGGAACAGTAACAGCGAATCTATACACACCGTACTATCCTGTTACAAGTACTGAATGCAAACTAAAGAACAGTGACGGAAATGGTAGAAGAAGAACAAAACTAACAAAGGGAAGGAAAAAAGGCTGTATTTATTTGACAAGATGAACCCCACCGGCACCTTCAGAGATGAAACCTGGATCACCTCCCATTTATAAATCTAACTAATTGCCCTCAGAAGGTTCCAAGTCCAGCCAAGGATGTGGAGAAGATTCTACATTAGACAAGGGTCCAAGTATTTAAACTATTGCAACAGTTGTAAAGCAGGTTTGCAGGCAAACTTATGTTCACTCTAGGTTTGATTTTTTCAATATGCAGACACCACTCTGTGAAGAACATCCGAGGAGGCATTACCACATTCAGCTGTAAGGGGCCAATGCCACCAGGCAGGAGTCAGGACTCTGTGTGCTCTAGGGTCATCTTTATGGCATAGAGCCACCAGATCTGGGGCCTCACCCACAGTCCAGGGTAGGGGTTCAATCTTGCCACTGGCTGGACGTGGGTACATGCAGCCACAGGAGGTTTGCATCTGACAGGTTGGGATAGCAGGATTTCCCCCAAAAGGAGAGCCAAAAGTTGTCTATCTTTTAGCATACTCCCCAGAAAAAAAGGAAGGAAACTTGTTGTCTGTGTTTGTTGCGGTTTTTTTGTCTGGTTGTGGTTTTCTTTCTGGTTTTGTTTTGTTTGTTTTCTGTGTGGTTTTTTTCTCCCAAGGCAAAGATTGTTGCTCTTGTCTTCTCATTTCTTTAATCAAAGCATTAACAAAAGGTTAATGCTTCAAGAAAAATTCACCAATTCTGTTTCTGATTATTCACTTTTTTTAAAATGAAAAAACTGTTTATAGTTAGTGTCTTAAGAAAGGACTAAGCTCTGATGTGGATAATGAAATTCAGATTTAGGATATAAGAACTTCAGAATAACTGCATCTGATTCTTGGTTTTCTTGTCTAAGGAGCCATTAGTCAACATGAATTTTCTGTTCCATTGAGAGCTAGATTACGTTCCTCGAAGGTTCAGTGATTTAGCTATATGAAAACTCGACATAACTTACTGTTACATTTTAGAAGTGTTGGTTTATATTGTATTTAATTTTCAAGCTACAAATAATTGAATATTAAAATAATAATTGGCAGCAGGTTAATGCAGAAAATAAGGCTTTCAGAAAAGCAAAGGCTGTTCTAGTTCCCATGGTAACATTCTCAATATTTATTTTATACTCCTGAGGGAAAAGAGGAAATCAGAACAAATGTTAAACCTCCCACACAAAATTCATGAATTAATATTATAATTCCCCCTAAGGCTCCAGCCTTGCTGTCAAATTGCTTTTTCTGTCAAGTTTCCAAATTCTTTTATTGAGAAAGGATAATAATTACAATTATCCAAAGTTGGTGAGTTTTTACTAAAATAGTTAAGCTGCAAATTTTCATTGAAAAACCTTGTAGAGTCATTCATTTAATTTGCACAGTATGATTACCACAATGAGACAGTCTCATATATATGTGTATATGTATGTTTGCGTAAATGCATTTTTCGCCCAATTATCACCTTTATGGGAAAATTGTTGGTTTGTGTCAGCAATCTCAGTAATTTTTCATACAAATGATCTCAGTATTTTTTGCTTCAAAGAATTACTCACTTGTTCAGATTTTTTTCTTCTGCACTGTCCAATGATGTTGAACAACTTTCTTATCCATTCAGCTGATGGTGCTTTCCATAATTCCTTGGGCTCAGCAAGAATCTTCCTAGAATGATAAAGAAAGTTTTTGTTTGGTTAGTTGTTTTTTTTTAAAGATTTTAGTTCAGCCATGTTTATGCCTTTGGGGAGTGGAAATGTTATCAAAGTTCCCTTTACCATATTTTATTTCTAAATATGTTTTCAATACTGCAGGCCTGGGAAACTCACAGAAATTAGTTTTTAATTTGGCCCCCAAGTGGTGGTACCACAAATCTTTACACATCAAAATAAGGCCATACAGCTTATCTGTTGTATGGCATTATCAGGAGATAGAGTGAAGTAATTAAAGAAACAGAAAGCAACAAAAGCAACACAAGTGAAGAGCTGGAAGGACACCTTGGCTTCTGTGTGCATGCATGACAATTCTTCTGTTGTTTATTTAGATTCCATTAGAAACTCAAGTCTTCCATGTACTAAGCACAAGAGAAGCATGCAGAGCATCTTAGATGAGATGCTTTACAGCAGATGTAAATATCCTAATCCTTGAAGTATGCAGGGAAATTGATTAATAGTTATTGTAGTCAGTAAGGATTTATTTTCTGAAAGACACATAAAGGTCAAAGCTACTGCAGTTGGTCTATTTGAATCTATCTGCTCAGTTTTACATTGAAATATAGCAAACTCCTGTCTCCATATAGTGTCGAGATGTTTGAAAAAATGGGTTTTGCAATTTTGTTGATAGCAGATGGTCAAAACCAGACAGTCCTGTAATTGAGTGGCCTTGACTGGTGGTTTTCTTCGCATTTCTCATGGTCCTCCCCAGGCCGTTGGGCCCAAATCCTGGTTTGACAAAAAGACCTCACATTTGCAGGGATGTTTAAGATGATGCTGAGCTCTGTTAGAGTGAGAAAGTGCCAGCTCACAGTCCCTCAAGCAGCATTTGCTGTGATGATCCTAAGCCTGGGTGACATCCAGAAGCATGATTCTCCAGCCCCTTTTGAATGGAAACACAGCTGTGTAGTTTTAGGATGAGGGCCTTCCCTGGGAGTAGAGTGATTTTTGACTGCTTCACATCTGGATTGGTTAGGAGGCTGAGCACCAGCCTAGCATTATTCCTAGAAGATTATCAACTGGAGTAAGGCAACTCCCGTATTTAATGATTGCCTCAGATGGATTAATTTGATGATTGTTTTCTCCATCAGCAAAAATCCTTCAAGATATTTCCACGAAGTTCTTCACTTCTTTCCCAGAGTTGGAACTCCAGAGCAAACTAGTGTACAAATATTTCTAAGGTTCTAGTGATTACAACTTATTTCTGTGCCATAACAGAAGAAATCTGATGGAAAGAAAAGCTTCTTGGAAAACAGCATCTCCCCAGTCTAGCTTGCTGCCTATTGCTGAGTGCAATACCAAGCCTTTGCTGATTTCCAAAAGTTTGGTTTAAAATCATCGTATTCTTCTCAGTGTCTAGCCTTGCCTCTCCTATCATGGGCTCTCATCCTTTTCTGCACAGAGAATTAAAAGGTGCAACACTGCACAGATAGAGAGCCATGAAAGTAGGATCAATTTGAAATAAGTACTTCTGCAGGTCCAAAGTTTCAGGGAGTTATTTAAGATTTAAAATTAATTCTAGAAAAATCACTGTCTTTGCACCATTTCCAGTGACTAAATTGGGTTATAAAATCCTTCCCTCTTGTCCCGGTTTTGGACAGGTA
>VZRX01017695.1:0-27348 GCA_013398075.1 Notiomystis cincta | reverse complement strand
GATAGGCGGGCTCAGGATCTCGGGATCCCAGGTGGAAAGAGTTCCCCTCTCAGCGAGATATTAAGGGGACACGAACCTCTGCGGCCGCAGCAGGAGAAACAGGCTGTGCTGGAACCGCGGTGATAAGCGAGCTCCTCTCCCCCGGTCACAGCCACACGTCCCCCTCTGAAAGCCGAGAGCAGCAGGAGGCCGAGGGCGGGGCTCCGGAAGGCCGAGCCGGCGAGCGGGACCGGGCTGTGTCCCAGCTCCCACCAGCTCCACCCCCCGCGGTGTCTCTGTCCCTCCCTGAGAAACCCCCAGACAGGGAGGTGCCGCACCCACATGCTGTCGGCCCAGCCATTGTCCTCCTTAAGTACTGGGAAATTAGCATTTCTAAAGAGGAAAAAATTTCTCTAAAAAACGTTGACAGTAGGCAACAAGATCTAAATGACTTCTTCAGTCAAAAATTTTATAATTCTGAAATTAATTAAATGTGCCTGAAATGGATGTCCTAATAAGCTGCTTGGGGTTGCAGCCTATTTTAACATTGTAGGACACAGAGCAATATTATGCCAAATAATATTTAGACAAACCACTCTTATAATCAGAGTGCAACTCATATGACTCATCTAAGGTCCAAATCAAATGTTTCAGATACCCAAATACTAAAGGAACCAGTCCACAGGTCCATAACAAGACCACATGCTCCGATTTACAGGGAAAACTTGAAATGCTCTCCTGGAGGGATAAACAAATCAAAGTTGTGAATTCCATACTGGTTTCAGTGCCAATATCCCCATATCTTCAAGGCAGTAAACCACAACTTCCCTGTACCGCTTCTCATTACAGCCACACTTTTAAGCAATTAATACAAACACAACACTGTCAAATGCAATTTCAATATGACTGAAATAAATAGAAGATTTATTTCTTGAAGGCACTATCAATTTCTCCACAAGCTTTGTTTTGCACACAATAGCTGAGAATAGCAGTGACTAACTAAAAGAAGAAAAATGGATCACTGTCCCTCTTTTTCCAGTTACTTGTTATCAAAGGTGTGTCTGCACATCGAGTAGACAACATTTCACTTTTCCTTTGTGGTTTGCTGATTAAAAATCAGAGAAACAGACAAGGTTAGTTACATCTACCTATAATTTATTGTCATCTGGCAGGATTTCAAACCCATGACATGCATCTTTAAGCATTACAGGCTGTTCTGTAGATTGGTCATCCACCACAAATAAAATCTGAGGTTGAAATCAATTGGCCTGACATTTACCCTGTTCCACAGCCGAAGCACATATCAATTCTCATGTCTGATTTTTAGGAGGCTTAAAAGACAAAATTATAAGAGCTGAAGAACAGTTACTAATGACAAACCTGTAGGAGTATGTGAGTCATCAACGGCCCAGAAACTCTGTATGGGAATACTGTAGGCTTTTACCTAGCTGAACTCTGATATCATCATATGGGCTACCAAGAGATATAGAAATGTATATGAAGTGATAACCTTTACTTTCACATGAGATAGAAAATGATCAAACAAAAAAAGGATTTTTTTTTTTTTAAGAGTGACTGGACCAAGGATAGTGCATTTTTCAGGCCAGGTATTACAATTTTCTTACCTTTACTGTAGAAAAATTCAGTTCTTAAAAGACAGTATTACACTGAGCTGCAGTACAATTTAGGTTGTTTACTTAATACAACACCTATTTTAAAGCAGATAGTTCACTTGGAAAAATTTCTTTCCTTTTGCCAGGTAAGTTAACCAAGAAATCTCAAGTCACTTTGTCCTTGGGCAAGTAGTCAAATCCTCCAGTGTCCTAGTAGGGTGCTTATTTAAGGCTAGACATGAAGATCCCTTGCAGGGCTTTGGTATCAAAACTCACTCATGTTGTCACCCCACCCACTGTTGGTGTTGAAGCACAGCCAGAATCCCATCAGACAATCTCTGAGACACAAATCTGTCTTCCATGGAAGAGATTATTCCAGTGGTATCCACCTTGTACTGCTACTCAGGTATATCTCTTGCTATGAAATGTGAATATTTGGCAGGTTATG
Source organism: Notiomystis cincta (assembly GCA_013398075.1). NCBI lineage: Eukaryota > Metazoa > Chordata > Aves > Passeriformes > Notiomystidae > Notiomystis > Notiomystis cincta. The sequence goes on along the minus strand of VZRX01017695.1, from coordinate 25,308 downwards.
GTCAGCTAAAACCATTCAGTCAGTTTCAGATCTGACTGGGAAGAGCCATGAGGAATTTGGTAACAAATCAACCAGCCAGGTAAAAATCTGCTCCTGCCAGCCCACAGCGTGGCACATGGTCACTGAACACTCTTGGATTGTCCTGCCAAGAGGGTTCCTTCCAGCTTGTCCACATCATTTAATTGGCAGAAGTCCACAAGTCTGTTCCAAACGGCAAATTCATGCCCAAGTTGGGTAGGAAGTAATTTTCTCAACCAGTTGTCATTCCTTCCCATCTGTCAGCGTGAGGCTTTCTGAAGAATCTTCACTCAGCTGCAGTCTCAACAGGTCATTTCTCTCTCATCAGATCCCAAAGTAAAAACTGCTCTATCTCCATTTACCTTATCCAGCTCTCTCCATTGTCAATTCAAATCTGAATGAGGCTTTTGAAGTCTCTTAGTCCTCTTTTCTTGTATCAGGAAACCTTCGGGACAGTTTATAATCTATATAAGCACTAAAACAGGACCACAAAATGAATCGTATTAATATAATTACAACCAGTAAAACCATCAAAAGGACTGATTCCATATTTAAGCTAGAATAATGAGGTAATGTAAAAAAAATACTGTGGGAGATCTAATTATATAATACAGTATTCAGTTCTGCACGGCCAGCCCAGCAATTCCTCTAACATTCCAATCAAAGTGATCTCACTAGCATGTTAGAGAAGAGTCCAGCTGACAGATTTGGGACATGTAACGTACTATTTAGTCAAGAGGCCCCATGTGCTATTCATAAAGAATTAACAACTCTTATATTGACAATAACAGTATTGTCAGAAGACCTTTGGAAGGGGGAAAGAAATCTCCATAAACTCCGTCTCTGTGAAGTTGAACTTTTTATTTTTGGCCCCTTTTTTCCAATGCTGATGTAATCTCCAAACATCTCCAGCAGCAGCTGCTCAGCGAAACCAGGCACCTTCTCCCTAGTCCCTTTCAGCAGCACACGCAGCACTTTCCAGCTCCCTCAAGACAATCAGGGCCTTTCTTTAACCAATTAGCTATCACTTCAAGAGTCCTGCGCTGTCCAACGAGCTCTTTAAGAATGGTCTTTGCAGGAAACAACACTGGAGGAGCTTTTTTTTCCCCTAGACAAATGAAAAGGGGAAGAAGGGGCAGGGGAGAGGGGAAAGAAAAAAAAGCACAAGAAAACAAATCAGAACACAGAAGCCATCCAAAATACATCGCTCATTTAGTACATCAACAAATGAAGAAATGTGCTTGAGACCCAAGGCTAGAGGAAAGCGCATGCACGCACACACACACACACACACACACACAAAATGCTCCTACTTTCTTTAGGAGATAGTTTGTTTAGTCAAATATGTTAAAAAGGCTTTACAGAAAGAAGTGCTCTTGTTACAGCAAGTCTGAACTGTGCAAACTAAAAGGGAACGAAACTGCTGCAAAATTATGCTCTGTTCCCTTATTTGGCTCTCCAAATGTAGAGCAGCATTATTTGAAGTAGACACTATAGGAAAGAACTTGGTTTAGCTTGCTTTAAATATAGATAGATTGATGAAATGAGTAATTACTGAAACTGCTAAGATCTTTTCAGACTTAATAACTAGCAAGCTCCTTTCCCCAGTAACCACACTTTCCATCTAAAAAGAAATTAAAGCCTGATTTGGAGACATAGAGCTTTGAGAATTCTACACTCTTTTTCCTTTAAATTCAAGGAATAGGTAGAATAATACTTTGAGGTCCTTGTAGATGCCAAGTCCTCATTAGAATTAGTACAAACTCCAGAACCCAGCTCAAGAAGAAAACAAGGAACTTTTATAGATATTTAATCAATTCCTTGCCTGGGTCTGGAAATGTAGAATTATGAAGGCAAAATTATCAGCAGTGACTGACATGACTTGGACATGGTTCAAACAATAGCCCAGTGTCAGAGCTGCTTCCCTGATTTTCAAAAATTCTGCATTAAACCAAATATCATACTAAAATACTGTCAGTATTCCCTCAAATACCATTTTCTGGTCAAATTTGTCCTTGATTGGGGTAACCTCAAGAAAGTCAACAGAAACACATTTACATGGCAATTTAAAAAAAAAAAATAGTCTGTTCTCTTTTATTGACTATGTATCAGAAGCAAAGCCCTAGGCTTTGTAAACAGTTAAATGGCAGAGCAAAGCAAATACTTTCAGAGGTTTCAGGAGTTTGTTCACACTAACGGGTGTTCTCAACTACCACATGGATTCTTTAATGGAGATGGAAAGTGTCAGAACTGATCAGCTTGCTTAAAAGGCAAGAAAGTCTGACATATTGCCCTGCATGCATTTATGAAGGAATGGGTATCAACTCAAATTCCTCTGCACAGGAAAGTTCAACCAAGGAATAAGCACACAAAATCAGGATTAAAGAGGAATCTTTGAGGAGGCGCACCACACAATGTCTTTTTATACCTACAGATTCCACAAGCTGCTGAGTTTAAAGGAACTGCTCCTTTCAACTAGCAAAGATTTTGCTGCAAAATGCAGTAGGCTGGAGAGAACAGATAAATATACATATATAGGTTACTAGGGTCACCTACAGCTATAGGAAAAAGGATGAAAGGGGCCCAAAAGGTCTACCAGCCTGCCCTAAAGCAAGATCAACTATGTCATTCCTGACAGTTGTTTCTCTAATCTGTTCTTTTAAGAGACATACACCCACACAGATGAGAAAGAAAGGAAATTGTCATCTTATCTGAAGGAGATTTCAGGAATAGCAGTTTGACAAACTGTTCAGTGGCTCTATCTGCTGCAACACAACCCCTGCAAGATAGGGGCTCTACAGTATGCACTCACTTGGGCAAGTGGCTCATTTTGTAGCTGTACAATTAATTATTGATTAAGGCAATGATACCTGAATAGACAACGATACCTGAATTTTTTTAAGGAAGCAGTATCTTTGTATCAGTCCATCTGGATGGATATAATGAAAGTGCATCTTTTGTGACAACCCTCTTCCTCCAGCATGGTGCAATGCTGCTGCCTGTGCTCCAGGAGGATGGCTGAAAACCACCAATTTGAGCACTAGCTGTAATGCAGCACATTCCGTGCCTTGGCCACCAGCTCCAGCTCAATCTGTTAGCATCGAGGAGCCTGTTAGCTATTTAAGGGCACACCAGGGATGAACTGGGGGTTCATTCCAGTGCCAAGGGAACAACAGGTGCCTCCTCTTCCCCAGGCTCACAAGTGGTTCTCAGCTCCGTCGGCTCCGACTTTCCCTGCAAAGTGTCAAAGCCAGAACAGAGGTGGCACATCCCTGGCGCCTGGCATCAGGATTTGCCTGGGGCGGGTTGACACAAAGCCAGAGGAGCTTCCACACCAGCTGCCTGGGCAATGGCAGCTCCCTGGTCTGCATGCCACGGCTGTCAGCTTGGCACTCTGCATTTATTTACAAGCAGGAATGCTGCCCAAGATGGAAGGACAGTGCTTTCCTGCTTGGATTTCACTTCTTGGGACAGATTTCCTCCCACGGAAAATTAATGGCACAGCATGAGGAAGATGAATTTAAATGCCAGATGAAAACTGATGTGGCTGGATTTTAGAAAATGCAGTTTTAACATGGGTAGTTGTTCTTCCCCGCTTTGCAAACTATTTTGAGAATGAGTGAGGAAAAGCACTATGTAAAGCCTATACACTGGGCATTATAATTTGGATTTTCCCAAATTTACTTTTTCACACAACAGATGTTCCTAATGTCTGGCACTATTTTTAAAAGATGTGTCTTTTTTGAAGAATGTGTGCTGTATCATCTATAAAAGCATCCTCTCTGTTCAGAGTTTATTTTGTTAAAATTGTTTTTCAACTAGTCATCTCTCTCTAGGGAACAATGACATGATAGAACAGTATTTCTGATGGGTGATGTTTTATTAGTAACATATGTTTTCATCACATAACCAACATTAATACCCTATTCTGCTATAAATATTTATTAAAACCCTCTAATTTGAAGCTATTTCCAAGACAAATTTCATATCTTGCTTTTAAATTATCACATAATTATTTGTCCTGGTAAATGCCCATTGGAGGGTAGTTTAGGGGAAAAAAAAAGACATATTACGCAGTCTTGTTGACTTTTATAATGTAAGGCAACAGATTTCACATTTCATTTTCCAATTCCCTTATAAAACAATTTCCTAAAATATCACTACATTCCCCAAATTTTAAAATATCAAGTAAAGTTACAACTGACAAAGCAGACAATAGAACAATAATCATAAAACACCCACTGTTATCATCAGTTTGAAATATATCTCAAACCATAAGTAAATTAGAATTAAAAAATAGAATATTTGACTTACTGCATTTGCCACACATTCAAAACTCAGGATATCTACCAAAGGAAACAGCAAAGACTTGCAGGTGTTGGCAAGTTTGAGTTCTTCGTTTTAAAAAAAAAGGAAAAATTCAAGACCAGCATTTATCTGTCAGAATCATGTGCCTTCTACAGTTATCAAAATCAAAAAGGCACCTTGCTCCAGATCACATATGTGAAACCTCCTGAGCAAGCATTCTATATCACAATGAAAACAAAATACCATTTAAAAAGAACCAGATTAAGTAGTCACCGCTTTAGAGGACAAAATCTGACATTCAGAGTCAATTGTTGCTTCACATAAGTTGTGATAACGTGCACATATCAAGATCATTCAATGTTGCATTGAGTCAAGGCAAAGTCAACATCTGCCCCACTGGTTTTCTCCTGGAAAATCCCCAGCAAACACTACAGTCAGTTTAGTATGCTCATTTCTGTGATCAAGAAAAACAAGGACAGAAAGAAGATACTTCATTTATTACATATTTCATCCCTTAAGATTAACTTCAGCCTCCATAAAAACAGAAGTGTTTGTAAAACTCCAACGCATCCTCAAAGGTGTCAAAAGTGAGATTTAAATGCAACAAAAGAGCACAGATGGCAGGAAACAGCAATAAAAGTGAAGGAAAAGGACTAGAAGGAAATGAGACAAAACCTTATAAATCAGTCTTAAAAGTGATTACTTGAAGACATCTGTATTTCCAAAAAGACTTGATGAGACCTTTGCTGTCATTCCATGATCACCTCTGTGTGCTGCTGGATGGGGCAATGGTCAGCAGGAGACATCTTGGTTCCCTTTCTTTTATGGGAATTTCTTACTAGGAATGTGATCAGAACATGACCCAGCAGCAGCAGAATAGATCACACACATGCCACGATACTTAGTCACACCAAACAATTAAAAGATTGGTAATGCCCCAAATGTGCATCTAATTGTGAACAAACATAAAAATACAGAAACACTTAGTGAATGAATGGAAAAAAACAGGCATAAATATTTAAGGTTGATGTTACAAAGTTCAGAACAGCTTGTTACCAAGCAATTATTATCTCTTTAGTGATCAGAGAGATCATACACAGTTTGCTAAGTTTTCACACTCAGCTAGATGCCTAATTTTTGGGGTAGAAAGAACCTCAGGATGTTTTGCTGGAGAAATTAAGGAATTATCATCAAATTTGAGCAGGCACAACCATCTAGCCCTAAAACAACCTTACCTAGTGCTCTCCTTCCATCAGTAGATTTCTTTTTCCCCATTGAATTCATAGAATTCACATCAATACAGCAAAGAATTTCATGAGTACTATTTTTGACAAAACAATGTTTCAACAAAATGCCAGTTTTTCAAACACAGAAAACTGGGAAAACATGTTTCAGTTTTGCAAAGTATTGTTGAGAGCTGCTTTTCAGATCCCTAAAATTCAAGATAAGTACAAAGCAGACAGATCACAGTCTTCAAATATTATGCAGTCAGGGCACTCATGCATAAAACCACAGTTTGAGCCTTTTGACAAGTGCTGTGATCACCTATCTCTAGGCTATTCCCAAGTTTCCCTTGACGTAAAACCCTTGTTTCTGTTTCACCGTGCACAAACCAGACTGGAATTTTCAGAAATGTCACAGGATGAAAAACTCACTTCCCTCTCATCTGTAACTCCATGTCTTTGGCAGAGTAGATCGCTTGGATGATGAGCCATCTGTGTTGTATCGAAGAGTTCAGATCAAAACATGCCTCTGGTTTACAATTAAATAAAGGGGGTGTTGGTCATCCTTTGTTTTGATAGCATAAGTCAGTACAGATAGAAGCAAACAACGACACAGCTGCCATTTTCCTACAAGGTGCACCATGTTACAAACTTAACAACTAAGCAAAAATTCAAACTTTCTAAAACTTGCTTACATTTTGCTACATAAGCAAAATGTGCTTTTGCAAACCACAGACCTTGGAAATTACTTGAAGGTTATATCACCCCACTCATAAAATGCAGTTATTGAAAAGAACTGTTAACCTTTATAAGTGATGGAAGGCAAACATTTCACATGCTGCACTGACACTGCTCCAAAGCTCATTTTTTCTCTTCAATTGACACTGCTCCAAAGCTCATTTTTTCTCTTCAAAAATGAAAGTCAGGCTTTCAGCAAACCACACTGTGTTTTGAAGAAGTTTTTCATTCTACTAACAGGTCATCCTGCTTACTTTTAAAGTCTCTTTACACACAAAAAGAAGGGGAGCTGGAGCAAAGAAGGAAAGAAAAGAGTCCATTTGAAAAAATTACTCTGCTAGATTACAAGAGTTGAAAGCTGGTATGTAACTTTGCTCCGGGTGATCAAACTGCTAATCAGGAATGCTGTCAGGAACAGAATGGAATTCCAAATAAATTAGCCATGTCCAAGAAGCCAATACAACACAGGATTAAGGCTCACAAAGAAAACAAATTTATTCAGCCTACTTTATCAGAATTCTTAATAATGTGTACTACTTTTTCTCATCGCAGTCTGAGCTCTTCCACTGGAACAGTGTGGAGAAGGAAAAATGAGTCACACTTCATAAATCTCCTACTTGTACAGACACGTAAAAAAGTTACATAGAGCAAGACAGACAATGTCATTATATATAAATACATATGCTTATCACAGCCACAGTAGAAATGTGCAGATTTATTTCTCCAACTCTATTTCCAAGGCACCTGACCAAAGAAAAGATGCTACACACTTCTGTGAAAATCTACAAAGCTGAAGGGAAAGGTCAGAACTTCATTTTTTCTCAATGCTAAAATGAGTTTCAATACCATAGTATATATATTGAATAGCTACCTACAAAAATAAATATCTCTCCTCTATGACAATCCCATTGCATCACGTTTTTTATCAAGTATAACAAGAAAAATTTGCAGTCTTGTGGCTGAAGTGCTGTCTGCAACTCAGAGCATATTCTGTTTTCACCTTTGACAGCATCCCAGAGAAATTCTTTATAATAGCTTATGCCAAAATTACAGGAACATTAAAAGATGTGCTTAAGCTTCTGCCTCTCCTTAAATTTGAACTTTAATCTTTATCAGACTGTTCTTCCTCATCTGTGAAATGAAGATTATAATAGGCTCTTACTGTACAGTATTTTGAAGAGAGAACTAAATTTTTGAAGCATTTTTGTTAACAATATAATTTTAAAAATGAGATAAAATACTCATAATAAGTACTTCACGCAGAATCTAGACACATAAAGAGAACTCTTCCTGTGATGGAAGTGCATGTATTATCTTGGCTTCTGGAAAAAAAAAACAAGTAAATCATAAACATATTCTCACTTCAAGCCATACATTGACCAGTACACTTATTCAGAAAAGAAGAGACTGAGGACAGTACCACTTCCATTTACATGACTCTGCCATGTTTCCCTGAGAATCTGTGTATGCAGGGATTTCCTATAATAAAATTCATCAAGCAAACCACCAGCTGAGTGTGAGTGTCGGGGATTCATTTACCTGGTGATTCCCAGCCATGGCACTGCCCTGCTTTCCAAATAACCAAACTGCACGAGCCATTTCATATCCATGGTTGGTGTGTTAGGTATTTTCTAAAGAATTCTTGTCCCAGATAAAGGGGACTCCCTGTAAGACACTAGTTGCATCCCCTCCCCTTCCCATAACGAAACAAATTAAATGCTATTTACTATTACCACTGTATCTAGTATTTTATTCAAGCACAAAAGCACATGTTTTATCAAGTGTGACTTACATTTATTTTCTCCTCCCTGTAAGAAGATACTTGCATAAATATGGAAAGAAAAGCATATATTCCCAAATCCCTTTCTCTGGAATTGCATCTCTAGAGAGTGAGGGTAGATGATGAAAGCCATTGCTGTTCCATCAAGACATGTGACTGGAAGGGTTCTATTTATACCTCAATGCCTCCACTAAAGGCACATAAAAAAATGTTTGATTTGAAAAAAATATTTAAAATAAAATATAAACCATTTCAGAAAAATTAACCAAGAAAGCAATAAGCACAGACAAAACCTCACATGAAGACCAAGGAAAACTGCTGATTTTCATTTTCAAAAGGGTCTCCTTGAATAAAACATGAATTTTTATTATTAACTAAAGAAATGTTTTGATGCAGGGAACAGCAGGAAAATACTTTTTCCCAGAGATTTAGAACTTGTCAATAAACTCTTTCAAGTCATTTGAGAAAACAATTGTGGCAAATGAACTACTGGTCTAAAAAACATTACCTTGCTCTACCTTGACCCAAACAGGGCTGTGTATACTCTGCATTAATGGACGATTCATGGGCTTAAGCTGAGCACACATGCAAGTGCTTGAAGAGTTGGGGTTGATTTCTGCATTTCCAGGATACAGACCCTGGATTTCTGAGAGAAAAAAGGAGGATGGTTGCTGACAAGGAGCAGTGTTGCTCCACTGACTCGCTCTTCACTGATCACCGGCCAAGGAGATGCATTCTGGGTTACCACACTAAATATCTGGCTTTACAAAATAATGTCCTAAGTTAGAGCTTGATCAGCAAGTGCACTCCTCTTGTACCCTGAAAACAGCATGCTTGAGGTACATCTGAGTTTGGTTATTTTTTTAAACACAGAAAATAAAGCAAGTAGGTGAAAGGTAACTGTACCACTTTACAGATACAAGCTACCCTCTGATTACAACTAATTAAGATATTCAGTAGTCTTAAAACAATACCTTTTTTTAATCAATGTACCCAGACGGCATTCACAGCTTTTCATGATGACAAATGCCCTTTGAAAGAGTTAATAGGCAAAGGTTTGTACTGGCAATGAATAGGGCTACCTTTAATTGATCCAAGAGCCTTAGAGAGCTGTCTTATAGCGTGATGATGTATTTGGGTTGCAAGTAGGCCAAAATAAGCATAAAGAAAATCTGTAAGACCATGAGACCTTCCATTTTTTCATTCCAGGGAGGAAAAGGAGGGGGGAATTGCTGGGGAAAATGAGAGAACTGTGATGGGGTTACCTTTGTGCTCTGGCATTTAAAATAGATAAAACAACAGAAATTTTGAGGAAAACAGAGGAAGTGATCAGGTCATAATTCTTAGAATGAACATCAAGATGTATGGAAATGTACAAAACAAGGATTCTTCAGAAAAAAAAAAAAAAAATATTTAAAAAAAAAAAAAAAAAAAAAAAAAAAAAAAAAAAAAAAAAAAAAAAAAAAAAAAAACAAAAAAAAACATGAAAAAAGAGGAGATGACCTAATGGTATAAAGAAACATTGATTAAAGAAATACCCAGAGGGAGAAAGATATTCCATCAGCTTTAACAAACACTGCATGGCCCTGCATTCCCTCTTAACTTCTCAAGTAAAGGGAGAAAAAAATATCTGTAAAAAAGGCAGTCACATGGATCCCATTTATAATTTTTCCCTTTATTCCTTGCTCATCTTTTGCACGGTTTTGTTCAAGATGTACAGGAAATGTGCACACTAAAAGCAACTCACAAAATTAAACATGATGGGTTAGTTGTAAACATTTTACTCTGAGTAGCCAAAGAAGAAACAAAACATCATTTTTATAAGGCATATAAAATCCATTTAGTCATATATTTTCTTTATGAGACTGATTATACACTAATATTACTTAGTAATGAAGGAAATGGTCTATCCATGCTTACACTAGTCTTTCATCAGAAACTCAATTTTGGCAGAATCCCTCCCTCACACGGCAAAAGCTAAACAGATTTCCTTGAACTTTCACAGGTGCAAACTTTATGTCAGGGTAGAATTTTTCTGGAAAGCCTGAGGCAAATCAGACAAGAAAATTCCTAGACTAAAAGACTAATTTCAAATGGAATTACTGTGCAAGCATGCTATCAACAACTCTGTAAAAAAATCAAACAGAAAGTTGTTGGCATCTGAAATTTTCTTGTAAGACAGATATGGGAGGAGCTAGGAAAAAAAAAAAAGATGACATTGCTTCTTAAAAATAAAGAATCAGAGCAGTAATATATCCTGCTCCATTATATGCATCCAGATGCATTAGGAAAAGTAAGTCAAGTCCAGTTTCAATCTGGACAGGGAACAGACAAGCTGTTCTCAAACTCCACTCATCCTGTTCTTCCCAGAGCCATGAACAAGCCCTCTTCTAGCAGTCACTCAACAGATAGAGGTACAGTCTCTTCATTGTGGTCTGGCTAAAAATAAGGATTGAACTTACCTCTCCAAAGCAAAAGAACTCAGATAGGGTTCTCAAAACACCAATACATTCCCATTAGGAATATCTGCCTCCTGTGAGTCTTCCCCTATGGTACAAAGCTCTGAGGAAAAGAACAGATGAAAACTTCACATCAGAACTTCCAGACATTTTCCCAGTTAACCGTTCTAAGCCCACATCACCAACCACCACAGAATTGCAAATACACCAAGCTGCATCCTTCAAAAAATGCCCTCACTTCAGGGCACAAAGATCAGTAGATGAGAAGAATAAGGACATGTGGACAGTGGCAACCTACAATGGAAAGTGGAGACAAGCTGTGCACAGCCTTGCTTATTTCTGTATGAAGAGACTCAAAATACTGTTTATATTTTGTGGTTTGAGTTGCACTGATTTTAAAAAAAACTAATAATAATTTTGAGATAGTCTTCTCTCCTTGTCCCATTCACTTTCAATGCAGACTCCCAGAATCTTCTTTGTAGTTTAAAGTCAAAACATTTCCTTCCACCTAATCAGGTTACATGTAAATTCTAGCTACCAATGAGTTTTCTGAAAAGTAAACAAATAAATAAAAAATTAGAATATACAAGGATGTTTAAAGGCTAAGTTCTTCAGGAACACTTCAAAACCAACTGCTTTTTTTGTGCAGGGGACAGCAAGTGGATTGCCCATCCCACTCTCTCCAAGCATGATGAAGCACCAGTGTTTCATAAAATAGAAGTCAATCATATGACAAAATAACTACATCCAGTAGCTTCCTATTTGATAGAAAAAAAAAAAAAAAGGCCTTTAAAGGTTCCTTCCAACCTTCCTTATGATTCGATTCTATGAACTGATAAAATCAGCTTATTTGAGGGATGCTCCATTGAAGATATTTCTACTGCTGCCCTTGTGGACAGCCTACAGAAAAAGTGTCAATATTCAGATCCTGTTCACACATGTTCAATTTCACCAGAGAACACACTGAGAAGGGCACTTTGGTGGCAAATACCAGCAAAATCTGAACCATTTTCCCAAATAAAGCCTAAAGGGTGTTTACAGGTCTGTTTGTTTACATGGAGACAAAACACATCCCACCTGGAAGCATCAGTGGGAGCCAACAGAGCCCTACCAGGATGGCATCTCTCTACAGACTCAAACTGATGACGAATGCCAAAATTGTAAGAATCCAATATCCATGTGCTTATCTTTGACCAAGCAAATACTATACTGATGAGAAACTGAGGCATAGAAAGTCTGAATAGAAATGAACCCAGATTTTCCAAGAGGCATCTATTTTACAGCTGCCTCACAAATCTAAGAGAAACAATGTATTTTTAAAGCCAGTTCATGTTGTAGTCTTGAAGGAATTTCTGTATTTGGTTAATTTTCACCCCTGCTCACACATGCACATGTACACACACACAGAACTGTCAAAACAAAGATTTAAAGGTGGGGAAAGCTGATGAAGAAAGAGAAATGGATTTTCCAGTGCCAGAGATGGACTCAGTTTCAGAGAGATTAAAACCCATTAATTGTTGGCCCTCATGCCAATGCTCAGACAAAAGTTTCCCATGTTCCTTATAAACTGAAATAACCCTGCTGAATAATTTATATTTTTATAAGTGGTCTCCAGCAAGCTTTACCTAAGAGCTACCTGAGAGTCCTTGCAAAAGGTGCTCTTCAACTGAGGTTTAATTAGACTGTCATCTACAATCCCAGGCCCAAACACAGGGAAATAAAACCCACAATGTTTTCCCAAAGGAGGCAGAAGGAGTTTTCACATTGTATCCTAAGAGGCAATAGGCACAGATAAAGTTGTGCTTTCAGCTCCACAAGTATAAATCCTCACTGACAGAAACCTCCACCTTAAATTCCCCAAGGACTCTCCTCAGCTCAACTGAGGATACTAAGGAAGCAAATTTTGATCCTCCTTTTTTTCTAGAAACCTGCTTCACAATTCAACATCTTTGATGTAAATCTTTTAAAAGACTGTGATAGAATCAAGTCAAGGACAGGATAGAGGGAAATGTGTTTCCGACTTCTCTGTGGGGGGACCATTAGGAGGAGGGTTAATAGCCCTGGGCATAAGATCAAATTAAGGTTTGTGCCAGTTCCCCTAGGCTTTCGCTTGCCATCACCATCTTCCCCAGGCTGGGCAACTCACCCTCATCTCCTCACCAAAGACATCTCTTAAACGGAAGCACAACAGTCTGCTGTGAGGAAACAGAAAGATAATCACACAACTAACTTATATGGACTAAGTATGAAACAGGCTGAGGGAGAGGAAGGAAGGATGGAGCCTTTGATATCTTCACCTTTGGAGCAATACAAACTTAATGTACATCCAGCTTAAAAGCTGGGGAGGGAGAAGGGAGCTGGAATTCGGACCTTCCCAACATGTGGATTGCAGCTCTGAGGCAGCACTGAGTCTAAACAAGGCTGGAGTTAGCATTCAGAGCACACAGCCCAGCAGAGTATGGGAAAGGGATAGAGCAGCCCAAAGAGCTGGCGCCATGAACTGACGAGCAGAGCGCAAGTGATAAAGATTTACTGCAAGAGAGGAGGAAACAGTCCGCTGGCCCGATTAGAGCTGTGAATACCGAGTTGTTCAGGAAGGATTTTGCAGCTGACTGATCACAGGCTGTTGGAGCAGGCCTCGGACAACAGCTGCAAGGCTTGCTGGGCTGCAGAAACAAAAGGCGCCTAGCACGGTGCAAAGAAAGAGTTGACAGGTTGTTGTTAGCAGTGGCAAATGTGTGAGGTATGTCACTGTGTGTGAGACGGGCTGGGCTGGGGTGGTGGCAAAGAAGGAGGGCAAGAAGCACAGGCAGCACTCAGAAAAAGAAGGGGTGTCGCAGGGGAGGGAGCAGAGACACAGGCTTGGTCAAAGCGTTTGCCTAAAATCAGGCCGGTGTTTGTAAGGAGGACAATCGCAAGGTCTGTTTACTGCTGCCAAGATGAATTAGCCCATCGTCTCATTTATAGGACAAATCCGGTGGCACAGACTATAAGGTGCATGGCATTAAAGGGACTAATTAGACGATTCCGGCAAATCTGAATTAAGACCCTTTCTTTCTTTGAAAGCTGGAAAGCATTTCTCAGGACTCCAGTCAGATGGCTTAGGTTTTGTTGGGCTTTTTCTTTTTCTTCTGAGAAGGGATATCTTGTGCAATTCCCTAACTCACAAGGGTCTGCTCTGAGCTTCAAGAACAGTTGTTAGGAAGCTGCTGGCATTTACATCATATCTAAAAATGTTCAAATGAAAATCCCGGATTCTGCAGGAATTCAGCTTCCAGTCCAGGGACAAACTTTACAGCTGATCCCTCCTATTAAGAGTGGGCTAAAGCAGAAACCCACATGAGAACGTACCTGAGCTAAGAGCCTGCTGCTGAATACCCAGTCACATACACAAAAGAAGTCAGGTTTTCAAAAGCTGGATTCTAATCTGAACCCACTCCCTTCAAATCCAGTGCCTGCAGCCAAGTGCATTTCCCAAGCAACTCCGAGATTTCTGGAGCCATGGTTCAATAAGTGTGTGAGTGCTGAGCAGGAATATATCAATGATACTCCAGAGATGATCAAAGATAGGAGCTGGAGAACAGGAGATCTTACTTTCAGCTCCCTGTTTGGCAAGTTTAGGATACAGTTCTTAATGTCTGTCAACATTTTATTCCAATTGTAACCAAAACAAAGTGTTCCAAACAAACACCTGTGAAACAGTGGTGCATGCTGTTTGCACACAACTACTATATAACAGTGGTCACTATTAAAATGTTTTACAAGCAGTTCAGGTTACCATGGCATTCACAGCATACTCATAGAAGGGAATACCATGAAAATCACAGAAACAACCAGCACTGCAAGCTGCAAATATCAGATGTTTCATAGTAATTAGTGACACTTAGTAAAGCAGAGGCTTCTTGCATTTTAACACACATATCTATCACCAATGAATAGAAGACATTAAGAAAGTGCAGTGGCCTTTATAGTGTTCAATCAATTATACAAACAAATCTTATTTTGATTTTTCTCTTCTCAATGGTCTCTGGGACTCAGTTAGTCTAGTCCCAACGGGCAGCACTTAATACACTGTAAAGGGAATTCAGAACAAGAGGCATTTCAAGTCTTCTAACACAGCTCCATTCTCCCAAAATGTATATATAAAAAACCAACTCAGTGTGCAGAATACTCCATCTAGGGGCAGAAATGTGACTCAAAATTTCCTTAGCCTTTGCTTTGACATATGTTAACCTCATTCTACCAGGTCTGAGTGCATGACAAATAATCAGACATTTTACAGAGGTTCCAAATAGCTCTTCCTCAGTATGTGTCCATAGATTTTTACTTTTTATTATTTTAAATACACAGCTTCCAGCTTGAGTTTCCGCTTAACAGTGATGAAGAACACAGGCACCATTTTTATACATGTACAAGCAACTGAACTATATTTTAAACAACAAATATTATCTTAGGAACAATTTATAACCCATCATGCCCATATGCTCAAAGTTTTCAGCTGAATAAGGGTGGCCAGTGAGCTCAACTGCAAAGAATAATGAAATGCCTGAAGGACTACTTGTGTAGCATATTTTTGTATGTAATTGTGTTTCTACTAGAAGTAGAAGCAAAGTCTGAATTTTACTGCAATGGGAGCAGAAATAACTTGTGGCAGAAGCATATTTCTGAATCACAAATTATCTCTGTAGCTGGATAATTCAGTATAATTTATGATTAATATTAGGGTGTGGAATGTGTTTACCAAATGTATTTGAAACCAATGTACACAGTAGACAGAAGCAACAATTCATAGGCTCCGAAAAAACCCTGAAAATATAAAATAATCCCCTTTAAGAACTTTTTTCTTCATAGGGAAAAAATTATTTGCAGAAGTATATCAAGCCTTGCCTTACAATGATGTTTTCTTTATACAAATGGCTTTCAGCTGACAAGTCCTCACTGATTTTCCATAGCCAGCAACGGGTTACAGCTTGTCCATAATGTCATAGCTTTCCACTGCACTGTGTCTTGCTCTTTGTCTCTCTGGTACAGAGAGGCTGCTTCTGAGGCCGCTGTAACACTTTGGAAAGTAATCAAATTACTTCCTACATTCGCTCTCCTTAAACACCTCTGCTTGATCCCCCCCACTCTCCCAGTTCAGCCTCCCCAGTCACAAACGTCATACTTCATAAATGCAGAGGTCAGAATTTTCTAGACACCGCTTTAATTTTTCAAATCGCAATCCAATTACTGAGCAAATTGGCACATGTCCCTGGTTACATAGTGACTTGGCACTGCCTCCACTTGCTGCTGGCAGTGATGAATGTGTTCCCTCTCAGCCCTCCTCATCTATCTGCTCCAGCCTCCAAGCCAACATCAGTGACCACATAAGGAGAGTGCCTGGCAGCTGCAAGCCCAAGGTGCCAAGAGGCAGACTGTTCTGTAGCAGCAGGATCTGGGTCTGTGACTGGCTTCCTGGCTAGTCTTTTGTAAGACCTTTTCCATGGCCTCTAGGTTGGCTATAATGAAGCCTGTAGAAATGCCTGCAGGGAGCTGGTATAGAAGTGAGTTAAGTCAAAGGTTTCATTTCGTTTCTGAAGTGAAGTGAATGTATATTGGCCTTCTCTTTCCACCCTACAATTATATTCCTGCCACATTTATGTGAAAATACAGTATTCAGTCAATAATAGGAGTACATTCCTGGGTATGTCTGCACTGCACATTGGGGCAAAGATCCCCAAGCCAGCCTCAATTAACTTTGCTGCAGAACCAGGAGCAATATAGCCATGTTTGCTCACTGTGACACCCAAGCTAATTAACTATGTAGGGCAGTAACAGAGCTTTACTGTTTCTGGCACTGATGCTGCCGTCCCTGTGTGGTAAACTGCTACAGACAGGCCAGCTCACTTGGAGGTAACCAGAGGGCTCCCCAATCCAGTGCTACTTTGCACTGCTCACATACGTTAAGGAATACTTCGGGAACTGGCAGGCATTTGTTTGCCATTACATGAGAGTGGCAAGGCCACAGATGTGGTTACAGTAAAAGTGGACTGTTCCACTTCTATCCCATTCACATTCTTTTATTACTCACAACACGATGGTCACAGAGAACCTTTAAGTAATGTGCTGAGCATTTTGAGCAGCATCTGTCACATGTGCTGCTTTCTAAATATCTCACTTCCTCCTCCAGGGGCAAAATGCTAGACAAAGATATTTTAAACTATTTCTTACACTTGTCGTCCCCTTCCCCCTCCCCCCATCCCCCCCCAGCAAATTTGGGTCTTGGCTATAAGTGAACTTCTTTAGACTCTTCAGACTATTTAAAAAGCCATTTTCAATTATTTCAATGAAGCAGATAAGAACTTTCCCTTAACAGGGTAGTTTCTCCCCATCTGTCTTTTTTATGATCCCCAAGAAATTAACTTTCTTAAAACAGATGAGTGCAGGTTCAAATGATCAGAGATGCACTATGCTCCCTGTAATTCAAACAGGCTTTGATGAAGGTAAAAACAAAACACAACTTGCCAGCTATTCCTCTTTCAGATTTCCACCTCAGGCATACCAAGAAGCTACTAGAGAGAACCAGAGTTATTTGTCCAGAAAATTTCTGATGCAGATGGTAGTCTGGAAAATATCTAAGGACTCTGAACTGCACACACAAGAATATTTCACTGAGGTTGCTTGCTTGGACTTTATTGTATGAGTTGAACTTTATGGGTACTGTTTGTTACTGATGGAATTCTTCCTTTTCCTTTATATTTTTCCCCTAAATAAGGTATTTTGACAGAGGTACTTAATAAGATCTGCATAGTAAGATTATATTTAATGAAATTACCTTAATTTATAATTTAAGTGCCTTTACCAGTGTTCATCACTTGAAATCTGTGGGTACATAAGAAGCCCAAGGTCTTCTGTTGGCTTCCTAGATAAACAAGCCTAGTTGTAATTCCAAGAACCACCATAAGTATACAAACCTAATCAATCACCCCAGCTCCCAAGACTGACTTTTCACAAGGCACCAAACACAGTGATAAATTTTCACACATGCACCCCTTGAGCTATCCCTCTGTACAAACATCCACAACTGTAAGGCAGCATCATGGATTTTAGATGTTTGATATCTCAGTGTGACCTTTTTCCTCTGCGCTCTCAGTCTTTGCCACAACTTTGCATGGGTTACTTGGAGTCACTTTAAACAAATACCACTAAATTCTGCACAGGCACCAGGCAAAGGTAAAGTTACATACATTCCTGGTAGGCTTCAAACCATTTTTCAGGAGTTTGTACCTCTGCATTCCAGTGATGTTCAAGAGAAGGATAAAATCCCCAGAGTTGTAGATGAAGTGCAACCCTATTGCCATCATCAATACCTTCTATGGGAGCTGGACACCAGACCCACGCTCCTGGCCACAGGCCTGTAGGACACAACAAAGAGTTAGTTATCCAGAAGGACACGTGAGTATGTGCATCTCATCAGGCATGTGAGTGCCCCGAACAGCCAAAGTTAGCAACATTGCTGTAGCCAAGCTGTGCTAGAGCTAAGCATGCACTTAGAGTTTTGCTGGATGGCAGCCATTTACGAATGTACAATCAGTACAGAGACATGGAGGCACTTCCTTTAATGGGTCCTCTGAATTCTCTTCCTGAAGACACATACTTGGTTATTTCAATTAATGTGTTTAGAAAACCAAATACTCTTCTGATTACATCTCAGACACTGGCATACATATCATTTTTCCTGGAGTCCTTAATTTACCACACTTTTTTAAGATTCAGGGCCAGACAAACAACTGAAAATCAAATGCAGAAAGTAGCTGGATTCTGATAAGACAGAACTCTCCCAATTCCTGTTTCCCTCTTGCTTTATCTTTGACTTGTTTAAAGATGCTAGTGAGTGCTTGCCTGCATGTAATGATAACTACTAACAGTAGCTTGATGAATAAGAGAAGAGAAAGTGGAAAAAAAAATAGGAAAAGCATTAAGGGCACTAAATCACTCTTACTGGGATGGGCATTAGACATATGTTCACTACTCCAGTCCCAGTGCAATCAAAGCTGTCCTGTGCAACTGCCAAAAACTGCAACAGGTGCCAGAAGATTACAGCATTGGTTAAATCCACTCTTAAGGCAGCAGCTCAGGGACTGATCCTAATCCCAGGAGCCAATGAACATCTTCCCCCAGATGTCAATTGTTTTCAAATAGTTCCCCTCTTATTTCCAGTGTGATGCTGGGGAGGGGCAGGGGGATAAATAAATTTAGCTGCCAGGAGGCAATCCTTTTATTCCACCACTGCCATTTTGGACAGGTGCCAAAGCTATGCATAGCCTCTCAAACACATTTGTAAGGTAATTAATATTTTATATTTACAACAATTAAAAAGCTTCATTTACACGGAACTATTAAGACAGTTTCTGGTTCCATTCTTCCCAACATATTACAATGACAACTCCTTGCCAGCAGCAGCCACATGGCCTAAAGGTGCCAAGCTGGCAAGGATCCTCTCTCACAGCATTTGGCATCTAAACCCCTTGGCAAAGCCCTCAGCAGTTGTACTTGGCTGCCTTTGGATTCGTCATGTGGTCAGGCTGCTGATAGCATGGGAGGGTGCTGCATCCTCTGGGCACCATTTCTCTTTAACACCTGTCTGATTCAGAGGAATGCGCGCACATGCAGAGCAAGATCCCTGCACAAATCCTCCCAGAGACCCAGAGCATATGCTTCATTTGTTACTGAAAGGGGTCATTTCCTCAGAACCACTGTGCCTTCTTTTTTTTCCTCCCCTCTCTCCCCCTCCTCTTCCCCTTCACATATCTGTATACAACCCTTAGAGGGTTCTACATCTTGCCATGCATTCCACATGTGTTGGAAGTTTCCTCTGTGAACCAGGAATACAAAACATAGCCTTTTTGTATATAATGAAATTTCATATTTTACTGCGCTCATATAAAACCATTTCTTTGTGAATAAGACTTCTTTTATGTGTGACATTTTAATGATCTACAAATGTTTGGTATAGATGAAAGGAAATTATTATTTCCAGGGCACCTTGCAGTAATACTTTTTGATAGGCACCATAATTCCAATTAAATTGAATAATAAGGGAGGGGGAACCCTTCAACATTTAAAGCACCACTGAAGCGGATATATTTTTAGGGGAAAACATAAAAACAAGGATACATCTTTTACCACATGCTACAAAATATCAGAGGGGCATAGATAAGAAAATTCAAAGCCCTTTTTCCACTAGGGACCACTCAAAAAAATGCAGACCATAAGAAGGTGACTCTGGGCTCCACAAACATCAGGATTTTGTGTCACAGAATTGGGGCTGACTTGGAGATAAACTTATTGAAATAATCCCAAGTCTGGTCCCTCAGAGGTACCTGTCAAAAGCACAACTACCACCTCAAGCTTGGCAGAGGCAGCTCCCTGGGAGCTACCGCAGAGAAGTGTTTTGAGATGTCGCAGAGCACCTCCCCAGATCCCTGCCTGTCCCAAAGCACTACACCCACGAGCCTGCACTGGTTCTTCTGGTACATTCTGACACCTTTGAGCACGGTTATCTTTGGGTCAGACACCCTGAAGCCTGTGAAATACACACAAGCCTTGGGTTACTAAGCTCACATTACAAAATAGCTGCTGTCGCTTACTCTGGAGGGAAGGCTCAGCATGCCCATCCCACCCCAGCTGGAACACCTAAACACAAGCCATGACTCCCACGTTCCCCCTCTGCCTGTCACCTCATACTGTGGCTTTTGGTTTGTATCAAGCTCAGGGCCCACAGACACCAGCCAAGGCCTCCTTGTTGTAGCGCAGAACACAAATCCTGCTTGCTGCACATAATATGTATCTCTCAGTATTCCTATGTTTAGACACATGAGCTTTGCTTTTTTTAAATAAAAATTGTTTTGAGGGAGCTGATTTTTGTTGTTTCGTTGGGGATTTTTTACCTCCTTGAATAGTTCTTCACTATCCAATCAGGAAAATAACCATCTCCCACACTCCCCTGATACGTATTTTCTTCAGAACACTAGGGCAACATATAAAATGGACACTGGGACTAGGACAAATTTAAGATCCAGCACCTTGGAGGCTTTCCTGGCCACAAGCCAAATCTTTCTGGAATGGAAAAAAGCTTTTTAATAAGGCATTTTCAGTAAGAAATTCACTATTTAACCCTGGGGATGTAAATAAATACTCCAACTTAAAATTATTATTCAGTTGTATATAAAAATGTTATTTTAGACTATTTTTAGGACTTGCTGTAATTGCATTATTTTCCATTTCTTTTTCTTCATGACCTGGGCAGTGGATTTCATTGTGATTAAAGCACCTGGCTTTCAGAGCGAGGAAGACGAAATAAGTACCAAATAAACATATAAAACTCTCAAGCAACATTCCTAGAATTTTTCTTCTGTAACGTGCATGGCATGTTCAGAACACATTATTTCCTAGTACAAAGATTTTATTGGCTTCACTGCTCAGTGTGATCATCTCAGATTCATGCCAAATAAACCTTCCACATCATATTGACATTTATTTTTCATCTCTGACTACACATCTACTCTTTCTAAAAAGCGAGTTTCCAACTCCTGCAGGAATTCCCAAGCTGAATGCATGTTTTATTATCTTCCCTTGAAAATGATAACCTAGAAGTCAGTACTGCATGTTACTCTTGGCAACTAAATTGGAAAGGAGTAAGTACAGGATTTCAGAAGATGCAACAAAAGAACAACAGCCAGGAATGAGGATTTGCCTCCATCAGGTTCCTTGCACCTTGTTTTAGCAGCATCCCAGTGCCAGGTACCAGGAGCAGACTTGTTCTCATATGAGTGCCAGTTGGAGTGAGCCCTGGAATGAGTGCATGGAAGATCAAGGAAAGGAAGAAAAAAAAAAGATGCAAAGTCAGAAATGCCTCCAGTTTCAACCACATACACATAAATCTACATGGACAGACCTTGCCAGATATTTCCTTATCATAACACACTTCCCCTTGTTAAAGTGACTAAATAAATACAACTTACCCAAATCAAGTCATGACCATTTCCCCAGTTTAATCTTAATGAACTTTCTCAGGTTTATGCACTTTTTCAGCATGCAACGTAAAGTCAAGAGCTTCTTCATGAGAACGTGCCTGACTGGAAATTTTTATTTTTTTTTAGAACAGTTACTGTGCCATGACACAAGGGTAGAACACTGCTTTAAAGGGCTGCTGACTCTGGACAATTTATATGCTAATTTCAGAAATGATTCCTCCTACATTAAACAAGGAGCTGAGGAATGTTCCAAAGGTCTAGACAGACCATGCCATTAACAGACTGGGTAAATCAACATTAATACTGCCCACAGCATATTACACTGTGTGAACTTTCTTAACTGCCTGCACTTTATTAATTTTAGTTCCACGTGGTTCCTCAGATGACTGGCCAAAATATAAACTACATCAGCTCCCTAAAGCCTCCTTGTGCCCATCTTGACCTTGGACTTGCCTTTAATATTAAAAGGAATTTTTGAGGAAAAAATCTTGAATGGTCACACTTTTTTACTCAGGGTATGTTTATAAATGGTTTATAAAGGGTTAATAAATGATTAATAGATTATGAAAATGTTAAAGAAGTATGGACAACTGCAAACACTAAGAATAGCTGTTTGGCACCCAATATAAACTGATCAGCCATCTAGGACATACATTCTAGCCCAAACTCCATCAGTATGAAGGCCAAGTTTGGCAAGTAATCCAAATATCTTCAAGCTTGTTTGAGCATTTACAAGTTCTCCAGCATTTATTAGTAGTACTCTGAGGCTATTATTCTTAAAGCATAGGTCAAATCTGTATATGAATTTAGACTTTGAATAATCAAGCTGTTACAAAACCTTAGACTACCAGAAAAATTTCCAGTTTTATTTTACTTTCAATAAAAATTATCTTTACACAAATTCTCATATGGCATATGTAATGCTAATAATACAGAATTGAAAAACTCAAAATGCAACAAGTATCACTAGATGGATCATAAAGTACTAAGATCAACTGAATTTTTAAAGTCCTTCTGTTTTTGTATCTCAGCTTAATAGCTATAGTGCTAAAACAAAGCATCGATGCAAAGCATGATGCTGAGTCTAAGTGCTTAGTCACAGAAAAAATAAGTGAATCTCACTTGGGACAAAAGTTTTCCTTTAGAAATAAATCAGCATGCAAAGCATTTACAGCATTTTGTGTATTGTCATGATGTGATAAGTTCTTCCAGTGTCACTTACTGGTAAACCCTAAAGCAGTAAATAATGCAAGGTACCTTCACATGACAAAAATCTGATTTCTTTGCAACTGAAGTAAGAGCAGCTGATGGGCCATTCTTTCTTCCACCCTCACCTTTCTCCCTGCCTCCTTTTTTTATTTTCCTTTCTACTTAACTGAGGATTATACCAAAAGCATGTGAATGACATGATCTCCTAACTTTCTTAACAGACATTGCAACATTTTGGGGGTACAGAGCTGAATATTTAGTCAAAAGAACACTGGGCAGGCACCTCCTCGCATTAAATTGCTGAACTTCCAAGTGCCAAGGGATTGAATTACATCTGTTTATAGTCTGGGCGCCAGCAAACTCTTTGTGCTTCATCACACACACACCCCTAACCAATCATTGCACTATGACTTAATTATTTCACAGGAGCCACCTCTTAACAAACTACAGCCAGGTAGTGGAGTGAAAAAGCCTTCCAAAAACCAGTACAAGCAGGACCCCAAGACCTGACACAGGCAATAAATGCATCACATACATCAAGAACATGCTTTGCTAAACCTGAGACACCTCAGCCAAATGGCTCCTGATAATGATCAATGATGGCAAACTGGCAGCCAGACTACTGGAAAAATTCCAAGCTTCACCTTCCAGCTACAGGAGGATATATGTGAATGTGATCTTTGGCAGGGAAAGGTATATTGTTTCATTGCTGTGGGAAAAATGCTTAATGCTTGAACAGTTCCTTAAAATAAGATTACAATGAAACATTAGAGGTAGCATTATTAACAGTAACCAACTAANTAGTGTTTCAGCCCTTGCTTTTTTCTGAGCACTTCGGCAGAGATGCTACTGTAAAGAGAATAGGCCTTTGTGTGCTTTGGGTTTTAAAAATCAACTTATCTGTTCTTTTTCCCCATCAATGAATGAGGAGATTAATTGAAATTTTGGGGTCAGATGATAACACTTGATATACTGAAAAGAAGAACCCTCACACGCCAAATTTATTTCTGAATCGTGAACCTTGTGCAGGAAATAGCTCGTGTCTGAAAAGAGACACAAAATGCATACAGCTTTAAAAAGGATTTGGCGATATCAGAATGCAAAGTTGTTGCAATGGTCCACAGATCAGAGAAAACCTGAACAAGCTTTATAACCTTTGCATCAAAACCCAGTGATAAGAATGTTGCTAAATATTCAAACATGTATTACTCCTGAGAAACCACTAGTGAAGCTCATGCAGATGTCTGCTCTTGAGTACACATAAATATATGTGTAAAACACTCTATGCTTCTCAACAGGAAGGAAACCATTCCTGAGTCAGAGCTCATCCAGAGGCTCTGACTCATCACTATCCATCCAGTTTAGAGCCACCTTTCTCCTCTCCTTTCTTTCACCTCAGTTTCTTTCCAATATCCTTTATCTCCTGAGAAGGTTCAGCCAGCTTCTTTCTTCCATCAATCCTCTTAGTTTCCCCCAGAACATACCTTATCTCAACAGGAAAACAAAACACTGGGAATAGTATTACTTTATTATATCTCTACTTCTCTGTATGTCTCTCTCCTCATGCTGCCTTTTTAGGTTAAAGTTTCTTTATGCCAGGGACTATTTACTGTTCCATGTAGTCATACAACAGAGGCTGGATCTTAACAAGCCTCAAGGCACTACCATAAGAAATTGAGAATAAAAAGAAACTGCCTTTGCCCTAAGTAAATGCTCTCCGGAGTGATACCAATCATATTTATCCATCTTTGCAAAAGGAACACCAGAAAGCACATAAAAAACATGTCAAACATTATAGAACCTAAATCACCAGTTCTTTTGAAAAATATTTATTTTAAACAATTTCTAAAGCATGAAATGGAATCACATTTATTCTAGGCATCTCTGAAATATAAACCATGGTGGAAATTTCCTTTTTGAGTGTTGTTCATCTATCTTTTCATGGTACTTAGGAGTAAATTTTACCTGTTCACAATTACTCCTTTCTCTTCATTGAGCTGCCTGAATACAATTAGAAGGACATTCAAATTGCAATAATTTTCATATGAAAGAACCAAAACTGGATGTAGAAAAATTCCAAAATACTCAGGAAGACACCTGAGACAAAAACATTTAAAAATTGTTTCTGAATACATTCAGCATCTAAATATTTTTTTACTGATAATTTTACAACAACCATGTATTTCATTTTCTCAGTGGCAAAGCTCTCGGAAAATCCCAGAGGTTAGGCTATAGGTTCATTTCCCATCTGTGTTTATCTTGGAATCCTAGAATCGTTCGGGCTGGAAGGCACCTTAAAGATCATCTCATTCCAAGCAATCAGCTCTGAGCAGGGACACCTTTCACTAGACCAGGTTGCTCAAAGCTCCATCCAGCCTGGCTTTGAACAATTCCAGGACAGCCATAACTTCTCTGGACAGCTTGTGCCATGCCTCACCACGCTACAGTAAAGAATATTTTTTTAATATCTAATCTAAATCTACTCTCAGAATCCATTCTCCCTTGTCCTGTCACACCATGCTCTTGTAGAAAGTCTCTCTCTCCATCTTTCTTGGAGG
>VZRX01017685.1:1820-19968 GCA_013398075.1 Notiomystis cincta | reverse complement strand
GGAATGGTTCCAGCGGCTCTCCCGCCGCGGGACTGGCGGGTCCCGCACCCCCTCAGTGCAGGACGGGCCCCTGGGCGTGTCCCCATCCCGCTCACCTGGGCGTGTCCCGGCTCACCTGGGCGTGTCCCGGCTCACCTGGGTGTCCCTCCCCCGCCGCACCGGGGGGGTGGTGATGGGTGGGGGGGGTGTCTCGCGTGTCCCCTCCCCCCACCCCACCTGTGCGCGCGCCGCCTGCAGGACCCGCCCCGCGCGCCCCTAATTGGCTGCGGGGGGAGGGGCGGCTCATTAGTGATGCGGGCGCGCGCCGCGGCCCCGGAGTCGGCGGCGGCCGGAGCGCGGAGCGGAGCCCGCACCGCATCTCCGGGAGCCCAACAGCGAGACAGGAGCGGGGAAAAGCCTCCAAAAACCCGGTGAATTCTCTGGCTGGAGCCCAGCGCCGCATCCCGCGGCTCCGCATCCCGCGGCTCCGCATCCCGCGGCTCCGCATCCCGCGGCTCCGCATCCCCAGCTCCATCCCCGGCGCTGCGGGCTCAGCATGGGCGGAGAAGCCCCGCGCCTGCACCGGCGGCTGCTGCTGCTGCTGGGGCTGTGCAGCTGGACGGCCGCGCTGCGAGGTAAGCGGGGCTCGTTCTGCCCTCCCCAGGGCGAGTTTGGGGTGCGGGGGTCCCACTGGTTGCTCCGGAGCGGGGGGAGCGCCGGAGGATGGCGGAGCGGGATGAGGGAGCGGGAGCAGCGCGACGAGGAGGGATGGCGGGGACCCGTCCGGGAGAAACATCCGCATCCCACGGCCGGGAGAAACACCCGCACCGACGCGGGGACCGGAGGCGACAGCGCTGGGCTGCGCTGCGGGTCCCGGCGGTGGTCCCGGGGTGGTCCCGGCGGTGGTCGCTGCCGTTCAGGTCCTTGGAGCGCAGCGCATCCCCCGCAGGCTGCGGTTGCGGGCAGGGCGCGCTCCGCGCTGTGCGGTGCAGCCGCAGCAGCATCCGCGGGCGTCCCGAGGGGCGCGGAGCCGGGGCTGGCTCTGGGCCCGGGCGCCGCTCGGGCTGTCCCGGGATGGGGTTCGGGAGGCTCAGGGACCCCTCCGGGCAGCGCGGTCTCATCCCCTGTGGGCCAGCGCGGGTGCCTGCGGCTGATGCGCACACGCGGGTGGAGCTGTTTGGAGCTGTTTTCCATGTGCGAGGCAGGCTCTGGAGATGCTCCGAGTCCTTTTTTTCTTGTAATTTTATTTAACTTTTTCCTGATAAATCACCAGAGCGCAGTAACCTCTTCAGGGCACCCAGCCAGAGGATGGCACCAGCCCTCACCGCCCGGCGTCCCGCGCCCCTCGCGGGGCTGGCTGGGCTTCTCCCGGCGCTGGCAGTGCGGGAATGTGCGGGCGGGGGTCGCCTTCTCCCTCTCGGAGGAAGGAAGGCACCTGCTGCGACGAGGCGGGCGCTGCTCTCGGGCTCTGTAGCGCTCATCGCGAGCGGCTCGTTCCCGCACAATGGAGCAATCAGACTTTGTGGCTCCTCAAAGATTCCTCTCGCTGGTTCCGCACCAGCCCCTCCGTGGAGCTCTCGTTACACGCCCGGCGCGTCTGCGCTTCCATTTTCCTTTGTATGGGATTTATGGGCTCTGCTCTCTGGATGGGAAACCATCCCCAGGCAGCCACGGGCTTGTGGCACCTCGCCACAGGTGCTGGAGCCTCCCTGGCCACCTCACCCGCCCGGACCTCTCCCTGAATTACGGCTCCAGCAGAGGGAAAGCCAGGAGGCTTTTGTGGAACAGACAAGATGTGCCTTGGGGGGAGGGAAAAAAAACCCAACCAACCAACAGAACCCCACCAGTTTATAGGACAGTTAAATAAATGATGAGAGTAGAACAGAAAATAACATTTCCTAATTTTTGGGGGGTAATACTTTGATCGGTGCTGCACAGGGATAGGCGTGTGCCTAAATTGATGTGTGGGGGTGCTCGATGCCTTCCGTGCCTCCCACCTGGGGAACCTTTGGCAGCTCTTGCTCTGGGGGAAGTGTGGTCAGGATCTGGAACTCCAGACCACGGAGCTGCAGGATGCTGCTGTTGTTCTGATGCTTCTGTCGCTGCCAAGTAACAAATTTCAGCTGTTTAATTAAAACTCGCCAGGTTGGATGTTTCAAATTCTGGCTGAGGCAGTTTGGGTCATGGTTGTGAGGCAGAAGAGTGATTTTTGGGCGGTTTGGTGGCGGTGCTGGTGCTGCCTGGTGCTGTTCACCGGCAGCTCTGGCTGAAGCAGTTAAAGCTCAGCTGCAACCCCAGAGCTGTGAGATTTTAGTTTATGAAGTTGTCTCAAAGCTGCCTCAGAGACAGATTGTGCTCAGGTTTCTGTTCTGAGCTGGGATTAAAGACAAATGCAACGGTTGTAGAAACCCCTGGCACGGCGTTTTAAATCTGTTGGAATGAATATACATGGATTGCTCTGGGCTCTTGTTTTTACACGAAAAATTGCCCAGGCGGGATGGTAATTGGAGGAGAGAGTCACTAATATTTATTATCTCACCCATGCCTCGAAACTCATTTGGAGTTGCACATCTCTGAATTAAGACGTCTCTGAACAGGAGCGTTAATATTCTGCCGCATCTTGATCCCGACGCCTGGAGCCGTGTCTTAGACTGTGTCTGCTCCCGGATCCGAGCGGGTCTGGGGCGAAATGAGCATTGCTGGGGGATTTTCCTGTCCCCACAGCGCGGCTCTCTCTGCGCAGCTCGGCCACCGCTGGCTTTGTGATGATAAAATGCCCCGTGAAGCCGCCTAATGGAACGAGGCGGCTCTGTGGGCACGGAGCTGCTGGAGCAAAGATCTCTGAGCGTTCCTGGTGGTTTGTGGGGGTTTTAATCGCCTTTTTTGCCGTAAGAATCACCCATCACCTGCTGCTCGGAGAGCTGCGTGTTTACAGTGGTGCTGTGCAGCAGATCTGGGGAAAAACGCTCGGTTTGGGTCAAACCAGCAACTTCTGCTGGTGTGGGAATTAAGTCTGGTGGTGAGGACAGCGCTGGGGTGTGAGTTGAGTCCAGGCTGTCTTTTTTGCGTTTAATTATGTAAATCAGGTGAGCCCCCAATTACTTCAGCGTGAAGGGGCTGGGATTTCATCGTGTGTGGAGGGTTCCTGGGCCGTGCCCAGCCCGGGGCTGTGCAGGAGCCGCCAGGGACGCCTCGGGGGCTGCTGCGGGCTGGCCCTGCCCTGCTCTGCTCCGGGGGAGGTTTTGGGGTGCCCCATGTCCCATCCAGAGGGCTGGGGGTTATTCCTGGTGCTCCACCAGGCTGCCCCAGGCTCTGCTCCCACGCCTGGGGACAGTCTGGGGACGTTCAGCAGCTCCGGGTGAGACATTTCTGCCGGGCCAGCCCCAGCTGAAGGCACAGGTGGCCCTGTATTGATTTATCAGCTCTCGAGGTGTCATCAATAGCCCAGGTTATCAATAGCCCAGCTGAGCGTGGGCTTGGCACAGGACAAACACAAACCCGGGCAGGACCTGGCTGCTGTTGGAGCCTCTCCTGCCTTTGCTCGAGCTGCTCCATCCAGATCATTCTGTATTTTTATCTCGTTAGGACAAAGCTCTCATTAAAATAACAGCCACGTGCTCCGCTCTGAGCCGCCCTCCCACTCCCCTGCAGTGGCTTGCGTGGGCTCCTCCATCAATATTTATATTATTTAGCTCTGTAACTTCCCAGGAAATGAACTTCCTTCCCTCGTGGGTTTAGGAGCTGCCCTGGGTCGGTTTCCCAGCTCCTCAGGATGACCCAGGCCTGCTGTGGGTGGTGGAACTTGGCTCTCCTTTCTTAGGTAGGGACATCTGGGGTTTGGAACAACATTTCTCTTCTCAAAACCGGGGGGAATCTGGGGCCTCTAAAGAACAGGATGGCAGGACTGGGTGTGAGGGATACAGGAGTTCATGGTTTGGAATTATTTTGTTGAAGCTCCTGTTCAGTCCTGGGGTGGTTTTTGGTTTTTTTTTGCATTCACTGCTGTCTTTGTAATGTGTTGTAAGAGAGTTTGGGGAGAGAATTCAGAGAATGTGGCAAAGCCTGACTTTAGACAGGAATATGCTCCAGTTTTGTCTGCTTTAGAGCACTGATCCTTGTGTTTTAATTTGCTGGAGTGCATTCCAAACACAAATAATGTGATTTATGCTAAGATGGAAAATTACAGAGCAAAGGAGGCCTCAGGGCCACTGGCTGTGTCTTTTCTGTATTTTTAGCCCTGCTTCTGGTTGAAGGTGGAGTCTGAGGGAAGGAGCAGAATGTTGACACCAGAGGCTGCTGTTTCAGAGGCTTTGGGATGCTGCTGGAGCAGATGGTCACATTCATCTGCCTCAAACAGAAAAATGGTTCATTTTCTATTTATACTTTTTAATAGTCTGCTTGTGCCACGTGGCCTTGGCTCGGGGCAGGAGCGTTGGTGAGTGTGGAGGGTTCCTGTGCCATCAGCTCTCGCTGGGCTCAGTAAATCACATTTTGGAGCATCCTGCAGGCAGGGGTTCAGGGGTTCCAATGCCATGGGGGAGCCTGAGCACCCCAAATTTACCTGCACAAAGGTGATGAATGTTTTTCTCACCTTCCCTTCCCACCCACCCTTTCATGGCACTTTGAGCTATTCCAAAATGTTCTTAATAATGAGATTTTTATTAAATCCAGTGACTTGCCCAATATTGTTTCATGCCAAATAATTTTAGGAATTTCCATGTAGGGAATTACTTTAATTAGACTTAGACATCATCATCATCATCATCCCTAATGATTTTTTTTTTTTTCTGGCTGCTGCAGTGGGTATTTTTTTTTCCTTTCCCACCCTCCCCCATTTTCTTTTTTACATTTAAAAAACGCAAAGCTCAGTGAAGCCCTGATGCCCCGAGTTTGTTTGGCTCTGTGCAGGTTCAAAACCCTTCCCTTGGGAAGTCCAGCATGGCTGGAATTTCTCCATGGGGGAAATTTCACAGGGGATTGAGGAGGCAGGAGGAGAAGCAGTAAAATATGGGTTATTTTCTGGGTTTTGTGTTGAGGAGGAATAGGGACAAATGAGAGGGGTTTTCCTGGCAGGAATGGGAGATTCCAGGTCTGCATCACCCCCACAGCTCCAGATCCAGCTCTGTTTGTCCTCCCGTGCCAAAAAAGGGGAACTGGAGCACTGGGGCAGGTCAGGCACCTGTGGATGGTTGAAAGTGTTGCATTCTCATTTTCCAGGTGAGCTTTTTTCAGTAGAAAGTACTTTTTGGATCTAAAACTTCCCTGCCTGTGGCAGGGCACGGCCCCAATCCTGCCAGGCCCTGAACACAAACAGGGCAAACCTGGAGATTTCCTACAAAACCATGGGCACTTATTCCCAAAATTCCCTCTGTGCTTCCCCCAGCCCAAACAAAGGTGCTCCAGGGAAGCAAATACATTCTGTTCATGGCCTCCAGAAATTCCCAGCTGGACAGAAATTCCCAGCTGGACAGAAGTCCCCAGCTGATCCACAGCCCCACAGCTGTGCCTGGGCCTTTCCTGGTGACAGATGCTGCAGCTTGGCTGCATCCTGGGCCGGGCTTCCAACCCCTGAGGATCCATAGGAAGCTGTTATCCCAGAAATATCCAGTCCCACTTCCCATCCCCTGGAATTTTCTGCTGCTGATGTGCTGGGAGGTGTTTCCTGCTGCTGACAGCAAGTGGAATTTTGGTGTCCCTGAACGTGGCTGAGGAGAGCACGGAGGGTTTGGGATGAAATGGGAATGTTGGGCAGCAGTTCCCAGCACTGTGCCTGTCAGAGCTGGGCTTGGGGGATCAGTGATGGATCTCTCCCCTCCCACAGCCTGGAGGTTATTCCCAAGTCCTGCCTGTTGTTATTCCCACCACGGAGATGTCAGAGCCATCTGTTATTCCCACTACAGAGATTTGTTAAAATTGAGTTACAAACCTGGGGTTTAATTCCTCCCCTGGGCAGTTGTGTGTTCTGGAGCCTTGGATCCTCCAACAGCAATTTCCTTTGTGCAGAAAGGGTGCAGGGAGCTGTCCCAGGGATAAACAGAGTGCAAATCCCTTCCAGTCACCTTTATAAACTCCAGAAAACCACGGAATCAATGGTCAGACCTGGGGATAAAGTGGAGTGACTCAGTGGATCTTCAGATGGGGAAATAGGAGGTGAGATCAGAAATAGGAGATGAGATGCTGGAGCTTTGTTTGATTTCTCTACCCCTCGTTCCTTCCTGCCTTAGGTTGGGGTTTTGGAGCCCATCACAAAGCAGGAATAATGGGTTATATCAGGCCTGATATGGCTTATTCATAATAAACGTATTTATCCCCACGCCCTCTCTCGCTCTCAGCCCAGCTTTATGGGATTTTCCTAAATACAGAGAGAGATGAGGTTCCTAATTCAGTGAAATTAATGTGGCTCCCCATAACTGAACAGTGGTGGCTGGTTAGAAGTGGCAGCCAGCGAGTCCCCCCCAGTTGTCCCTGGTGGCTGAGCTGAATTCCCAGGGGATTCCCACGAATTCCACCGGAGCAGCCAAACTCCGCCCCCTCCCGCGGCGACATTAAAAACGCAGGGTTTGTTTTGTGTCAAATTTCGAGTATTTCATCCATCGGCTCGGATGAATCCCGCGGGATTATTGATCCGTGGGGGGACAGCTCTCCCCCAGGGATAACTCTGCCCCTTGGCTCGCCTCTTCCTGCAGGGATCTAATTTTGGCTATGATTTAGATCTAATGATTTTTTTTTTTTTCTGGCTGCGAGCCACTGACGTGGTGCTGAGCCCCAGAACCCACTGCAATCCCTCCAAGGTCTCCCCTTTCCTCCTTCCCCAGGGTCTGGGGGGGTTTGCTCATTTCCTGCCTTCAGTTGTGCTCAACAGCCCGAGCCTGGGAGCTGCAGTGTGAGAAATGCTGTGCCAGCCTCTCCCCGCTTCTTTTCCGAGGAATCACAGGTTGGAAGAGCAGGAATAAAACCAGGATTGCCCCTGGGAGGGCTGGCAAAGTAGTTGGTGGAATGAGTGGCAGAATTCCCATGGGTATGCCCCAGCCTAAGGAAAAGGCCCTGAAGTTTGGAATAATTTGGGGGGATAATTTTGTTTGGGAGTTGTCACATTTTGTCTGGCTCTTGGAGAGGACAGCAAGGTGTTAAAGTCCTTAAATATAACTTTATTTGATGCCTTGAGGAAATAGAAGAGGAATTTTTCTCTCATCTTTCCACTTCCCCAAACAAATCTTCTTTCCACCTCTCCTTCCCCTCTCTGTGGAGGAGGGAGAAGAGTCCACAAAGGAGCAACTTCCTGATTTTGGGCACAGCCTGCAGCTTTTAGCTGAAATAACTCCAATAATGCCCTCCCAGAGGCCTTGAGGTTTAACAATGGGAAGTTCTCCCTGAGGAAAGGGAGAGCACACAGTGATGGATTTCAGTCCCAGCAGATAAATTCCCACTCTCACATAAAATACCGATTTTTTTTTTCCCCCTCCAAAATGGCACCACGGGGCATTGGAGCATCCACGAGACCCCATTAAGCTGCAGAGTGAAAATGGAAACGTTTGCAGTGGTCTTGACCCCCAGGGAGCCACTGAGAGACATCACTGCTGAGCAGGGGAGTTCTCTGGGCCCCTTCTGGGGCAGCCGGTGCTCAAAGGGAGCAGTTCCAGCAGCCGGAGCAGAAAGGGATGGAAATGGAGCTGCCCCAGCCTCTCAGGGCTGCAATCACTCCCAAATTAGCACTGCAGAGCTGTGGCTCCTGATGGCAGCCAGGCCTCGTGGCCACGGAGCAGCACGGGTGGTTCAAACAACCGCAAAACTGATGGGTTCTGGGAAAAATTCAAGGGCTTCCAGTCCCCAGCATTTTTTAGTGCTTTTCTGTGATTTGCTGTTTCTGGCCACCAGGATTTTTTGGCTGAACCCGTTAAATGCAGAAGTGGCCGCTGTAAGTGGTGGATTCCAGTGCAGCAAACCCCAGGTGGTGCCCAGGGAGTGCTTGGCTCCTTGGAACCAGGTGCCACTCCCAGCAGCTGGATTATCCCCCACTCCCAGCAGCTGGATTATTCCCCACTCCCAGCAGCCGGATTCCCCACTCCCAGCCAGATTCCTGATTCTAAGCAGCTGGATTATTCCCCACTCCCAGCCAGATTCCTGATTCTAAGCAGCTGGATTATTCCCCACTCCCAGCCAGATTCCTGATTCTAAGCAGCTGGATTATTCCCCACTCCCAGCCAGATGCCGCATTCCCAGCTGGATTATTCCTCATTCCCAGCTGGATTCCCCATTCCCAGCAGCTGGAGCTGCCCTGTGCCCTGGCTGAGGTCCAGCCCTGCCCTGGCTCTCTCACCCCTGGAGTTGTGCAGGCTCTCAGGACAGCTCCTGTTTTTCCAGAGGGCAGCAGGACTGCAGGGAAAGGAGCTGAGGGGGCAGAAAAGCGATTTCATCTCTGAGTTTTGAATGTGCTGCTACTGAGATCTCTGCAGAGGCCCTCCCTCCTCCTCCTCCCTGGGTGGATGAGGGACGGTGGTGGGGAGAGCTGAGGCCCCTTGTGCTGCCCAGAAGTTGTTACTTGTCTGGAATGGCAGCCTGGGGACGTTTGCTGCTTTCCTGAGAGATTTGATTCAGGCAAACAGAAAATAAGAGTGAATGTTTTGGGGTTAGCTCAGAGCCCTGCTGTGCTCAGGCAGCCCCCAGGGATGAAATCCCAGCCAGGGTGAGCCCCCCTGGGGCTTTTCCCAGGGAATTCTGTGGGTTTGGGACGGCAGCTGTGGTTACAGGGACAGGGATGGACCTGCCACAGAGGGGACAAACAGCTCTGCATGGTCCTGTGGGTTCCACCTTCCCAACCTGGAAATCCCTGATCCTTGGAAGCAGAAAAAGCTGCTCCCCGAACTTGGGTTTGGGTTGGGTTTTTGACCCTTGCTTTCTCTGAAACCCCACAGAATGCCCCCAGCTCACACAGAGGAGGCTTGGGGTTGTTTTTTTTAAAGCCTTTGGAGGATCTATATTTGAAATGCTTTTTTAGAGGGATAAAATGGTTTGGGTTTAGGTTTTGGTTTGGTTCAGGATTTTTTTGGTTATGTTTGGTTTGGGTTTTTGGGGATTTTGGTTTGGTTCAGTTTGGGGTTTTTTTGGTTTGGTTTTGATTTTTTTCTTTATTAGGGCACTGGGGACCTGCAGGAGCCCCCTTCAGAAGGTCCTGCAGATGGGGAGCTCTGTCCCCTCCCTACACCTTCCCTACCCCCAGCTCAGCAGCCAGAGGGGAATTTTGTGGAATTTCCGGTTTTTTTTCATTTGCTGCATCGTGTGGTGCATCCAAAAGGGTTCAGTTTCCCTGAGCGACACGGGAGAGGAATAAGAATGAAATGAATCCAGTTCATGATTTGATCACTTGCAGCCTGACTTTTCCACAGCTTCGTGTTTGTTTTCAAACACCAGAGCAGCTGCTGGGTGTGGGGAAATGTAAACTTTGTTATTTGAACAGTGCCAGGTAAACTCAGGTCCTACCAAACGCTCGTGGAACTGGGGGAACTTTGGATCTCGCTCCCAGCTTCTCTCAGGGAGGTTTCCCGAGTGCTGCTGCAGACATCTCAGGGGCAGGATTTGGGAGGATTATCATTGGGGGATTCCTCTAAGATGTGATTATTTTGCCAAGACTTCTTCTCCTCTGTAAAACTGCACAGTAACTGGTTGGAATTATTGGTTTTTTGGGTTTTTGTTTTTTAGTAAACAGACCTGACGTGTCTTTTGTTCTGACTTATCTCAGCCCCAGAGAGTCCAACATAAATCAAATTTTGCCAGGATTATTTCTGCACCTGAAGGGGAGCAGAGTCGATGCCCTGAGCAGATGCCTTTCACCTGGGAGTGTTGCTATCAGACACTTCTTGGTGTCAGCCTGGCCCTGGCAGATAAAACCCCGGTGCTGCTCCTCCAGACCCGGAGCAGCTCTGAGCACTCATAAATTCCTGCTTATCGGGAGTACAGCTATCCTGGCTCAGTGTCTGCCTTTGGAAAGGAAACTTCAAAGAACATTTTGTCTTACAGCTTCTCATAAAGGGATGAAAAGCACTTTTTGAAGCCTCGAGCCGCTGCCTGCCCTCGGGTCTGCCTTGACAAGTGTTTAATGGCATTATCGGCACCCCCGGGCCGGGGCTGAGCACGGGAAACGCCAGCGGAGTTCAGGGAGTTCATCCTGCCTGGAGAGCCGCTGGATTTCGGGCTGAGCTGCTCTGCGAGGCTTCTCCGGGGGCCAGGGGGGCGTGGGAGGCCAGAGCTGAGGAGAGGGTGGATAAAAGGATGGATAAAAGGTGCCGAGGGCGGAGAGTCGGGGTGGCTGCCTTGGGAAAGGCGTCAGGTCCTGTCCAGGAGCACCGGTTCAGTTCCTAATCCCCATTTTCCTGTGCACATTGGGCCTCTGCTCTCCTCACTCCCAGCTTCTGGGAAGGGATTTCAGTGTTTGAGAGATGAGGGAGAAAAGAAAAGCTTGGAACTCCCTAAAATGTTGTTATTGAAATAATTTCCTGTCCTGGACAGCAGCTCCAGGTCTGCCTTGGAGTGCTGGGAATAAAACACCCAATGATCTTTTTGGGGCAGTTTGGAGAGGGCAGGATGTGAAAAGTGCTGGGCTCTACAATCCCACGTTGTCAGAATTGGGTTTTATTTCAGCTTTTTTTAAAACAGCCCTAAATCAGCAAACATCTGTCAGCCGGTATTGCTTGCTATAGAACAAAATAAAATCAGTTTTAAACCCCCTGGCGAATGCCCCTGGGCGTTCCCGTGGTTGAAACAGGGAAGAAAGGCAGAGGATGAGCTGAAGGATTTTCCTCTTTTTCCAATGACCAATCCCTTCCATGCCTGCATTAACGGCCTGTGAAGTTTGTGCTTGTGGCTCCCTTTGTCTCTCCTCCTGATGCAGGGGATGTTTATGGGTTTGCAGTGGTTGCTCCTGAGGGGGCTGCTTCGTACAGCCCCAAAATCCAGGGAAATCCTGTGGCTGGCAGGAAAAATTGCCCCAAAATCCTGGGACTGATGGGGAAAAATCATCCCAGCCCTGAAATCCAGGGAAATCCTGTGGCTGGCAGGAAAAATTGCCCTGAAATCCAGGGAAATCCTGGGACTGGTGAGGAAAAATCATCCCAGCCCCAAAATCCAGGGAAATCCTGGCTGGCAGGAAAAATTGCCCTGAAATCCAGGGAAATCCTGGGACTGGTGGGGAAAAATCATCCCAGCCCTGAAATCCGGGGAAATCCTGCAACTGACAGGGAAAATTGTCCCCAAATCCAGGGAAATCCTGGGACAGGCAGAGAAAATTGCCCTGGCCCCGACTGTGCTGCCAGGGCCTNGAGAAATCCTGTGGCTGGCAGGAAAAATTGCCCCAAAATCCTGGGACTGATGGGGAAAAATCATCCCAGCCCTGAAATCCAGGGAAATATTGTGGCTGGCAGGAAAAATTGCCCTGAAATCCAGGGAAATCCTGGGACTGGTGGGGAAAAATCATCCCAGCCCTGAAATCCGGGGAAATCCTGCAACTGACAGGGAAAATTGTCCCCAAATCCAGGGAAATCCTGGGACAGGCAGAGAAAATTGCCCTGGCCCCGACTGTGCTGCCAGGGCCTGAGCAGAGATGGGATTTGATGCTCCCTGTGTCCCGCTGATGCCAACCCAAAACCTGCTGCCTTCCCGACTCCTCCTTTCCCTGGCGGGATCTCGGTTTTTATCTGCTGCCTGCAGGGTTCCAGGTGTGGCAGGAATGCTGGGCAGGGAATGCAGGGCTCTGCCTGCCAGGACCAGCCCCTCCCTGGGGTTCCCTTCTCCCCCAGAGGTGACAACGACATTCCCAGGCCCACAGCAATCAAAACCCGCAGACAATTTCCTGTAATTCTCTAATGGCTTAATCCCTGTCAAGGAAGGAAAAAGGGATCAAGCCCTGAGTGAGAAGGACTTTTTGAATAGCCAAGTGTGGGCACAGCCTCCCCGTGTGATCCTGCAGACCGAGGGGCTGGGATGGTGCAGTGCATCTCCAAGGGGCCATTTTTAGTTTAATGTCTTAAATTGTGTTAAAATCAAAGTGCAAAAATAGCCTCTCCTCAACTATGGCTGCGGCGTGTGACTCCTCAGGCCCATTTACTAATTTTTTAAATCCTGCTGAAGTTCGAGCTAAGAATGTCAGAGGCTTTTCTGTTACAGATTTGGTGAGAACCAATTAGTTTTGGAGAGCTGGGCCCAGCAGCTGCTGATGTCAGGGGCTCATCTGGGAACAAAAGGCACTTTTGGGGAGCGTTTGAGCAGAATTTTATCTCAAACTGGTGGATTAACACAACAAATGGAGCCGTGACTGGTCCCCCTCGTTTGCAGTGAAACTGCTGAACGTGCAGAGATTTCCATCCCTGTTTTGCTGCCTTCCCTGCCCGAGCTGCAGGCACAGGTCAGAGCACTGAGCGGCCCAAGGAGGTCGGGAAGGGAAGTTTGGTTATCCCCAGGAGGCTTTGCCAGATGAAAAGCAGAATTTTATTTACAGAATGCTGCACAGACAGCAATCCTCTGTGGTTAATTAGACTTCAGATAATTGGCACAACAGTGCTGCTTCACCTGGAGGTGGTGGAGCTTGGGGTTTTCTTTTTTTACGCACCCTCAGAATAATAAATAAATAAATGAAATCTGCTGCAGGTTCCAGCCATGGGCAGCTGATTGACTGCAGGATGGATTTCTGGGCTCTCTGTGCAGACAATTAACACACTCAAGGCTGGGAGGAGCTGCCCAGGGACTTAAACCCGAGTCATCTTCTGTTTAATTAGCTCCAGAAATTTAATTTTGTGCTTTTTGTGGACAAAACCAAACAAACCCAAAAGCTTTGGGTGAGCAGAGCCCTTCCTTTCCCACCCAATCAGGGGAGAGCACCTCAGTGCTGTGCTCTGAATTCCAGCCAGCATTGATCTGCTGCCAGAAACTGTGGGGATGTGAGGGAAAAGCATCAGGAATCTTTATTTGGACTATTCCAGGCCATGTTCCTGATCGATCTGCCTGTTCCCAGTGTTCTCCTGAAATTCCTAAGGCCAGATTTTCCATCCTGGCTGCAGGAGCAGGCTGTGTGTTTGCAGGATCCACCCCATGCTAAAATGGGATTGAGGGGTTTGAGGGAACTGGGTGTCTGCTCTTCCCTTGCTGGGTGAGCTGGGCAGGTGTGGATTTATAACCTCCAGAACACTCCTGTTCAAATTCCCACTGCTCTGGAGAGGAATTCCTGGCCACAGCCCTGGGAATGAAGGAACCTTTGGGGTAAAGGACCCTGGAGTCTGATTTCCCCTCCTGAGGATTCTGCAGACCCTCAGGGTGAGACCCCCAAAGGTTTCCCCAAAACCCTCCTGGGGCTGGCAGCAAATCCTCCAGGGCCTCTGGAATGGGATAACTTGGCAGGAAAAAAGCCAGGAAAGGGAATCTGGGGTTGGTTGGAGGCTCTGCTGTGCAGGACACAAAGGGTCTGGGCAGCACCGGGAGATTCCCTGTGGGTTTTGGTGAAACTGTGGGGAACACCAGCACTGCCTGAGCTCCTGCACCCCTGAGGGCCCAGCAGGGCTGGGACAGGGCTCAGTGCTGGATCTCTGAGGTACAAACCAGGATTTTCCCCTGGGAAGGGCTCCAGGTCAGGCAGGGAGGGAAGAGGAGCGAGTCTGGCCCAGGCAGAGAGTTCTGGAGGAGTTTGGAACAGAGCTTTGTTCTGCTGGGGATTTTTCCCTTTAAAGAGTGATTTCATTGCATGTGAATTAAGGTTTTTTCCGCTGGATTGCTGCTGTCAGTGGATTTCATGAACCACAACCTCTGCCCTGCACCCCCTCTCTGAGGCTGGCACAAACCCCGAGCTGCTTAACCATGACATAATTGTCACCTCCCTCCCTGTCCCTGTGCTGCGGCTGCCTCTGGCACTGCTGCCACCGGGAAATGTCACAAACTGCCAGCACGGGCTCTGCTTCACCTCAGGATCCTCCAGGGCCCGGGCTCTGCCTGCTGAACCCCTCTGTGCATCAGTGCCCAACCCCCTGAGGCAGCTCCACAGCTCAGAATCCTTCAAAAAGAGCTCAGAATGGGCCCTCTCCTCACAAACCATTCGAAACAAAAATCTCCCAAGTGCTCTGGAGTTGGCAATATTCCCATTTCCATGTGACTCAGGGTGGGATGGTGATGACCCACAGGGACAGCCCAGGAACCGTTCTGCACAGGGGAGAAAACCCACGTGGAATTTTATCTTTTGCCCCTTTATTTCTTTTTCTGTCAGAGGACTGGGTCAGAGTTGGAGCTTTGCTGCTGTTTCCCTGGCAGCCTCCCTTCTGCCCAGCAGCTCACAGGGGGTTTTGGGGTTTTATGGCAACGTTTTGGGTGTGCAGGCAGAGACTCTCTAGAAGGCAATGACAAGGAAGCTTCTTCAGCTTTATATTTTGGCTGGGCCCAGGGTGGCTGGTTCTCCTCTGCCTCCCCAGGCCTTTTACTCAGGAATGTTTGCTCCTTTCTGGCTTTTCTGCTCCTGGAAATGTTCCTTTCAGGTTGATTTTTGAAGTGTTTTCTTTGCTGTCCAGCTCTGATAGAAGTGCCCTTCCAGCTTCCAGCCCTGCAGTGCTCCTTGGACATCCTGGGGACAGAAATGTCACAACTCCATTCCCATTCCCTTTCCTTCTCTTCCCTTTCTCTTTCCTCGTTTTTTTAACTCCTGTTTTTAAAACCCCACTCATGGCTTTTCCCCTCCTCTTTCCAAGTGGCACTTTCAGATAACCCCTGAAATTAATCCATGCAAAAAAGGCCACTTTACAGGGTAAGTTTGGCTTGTGGATGCAGGAGGGATGCGCTGCCAGTGGGTAGAAGATTTTGGTTGAAATGCAGTGGGTTGGGGTCAGATTTTATAAACTTTTAACAGTTTTAACAGAGGCAAGAGGCTTCCCTGGGCTGTGCCTCGAAGAATGCAAACCAGGTCAACCTCCCAGCGCTCAGCCAGGGATAAATCTGCCCTTCCAGCACTGTGTCAGTGAGCTGGCTGCGAATGCCCAAGGTTGTGTTTAAATTAGTGTTCAGTTAAAATGTTTTATCGGTGCTGGTGGCCACGGCTGCGTTTCTGCAAACTCTGGCAAATGCCGGCAGCGCTGGGATCTGCGCTTTATTTAACCTGGAAGGAGCCCTGAGGTGCCCACAGCTTCTCAGGGGAGCTCTGGCAGTGAAACATTCAGAAAACGGGGAATTTGGCGACTTCTGGCAGTATTTTCATCGGGCATTTGTCAGGTTTGAGTGTTTGTGTTACCAGCAGCAGCTGTGGCAGGCTCGATTTTGGTGCTGATGGGCTGTAAAGTCTCGCTTTGCTGAGGCACAGAAAGCCTCTGCAGACAGGAGGCTCCAGCCCTGTGTCCGGGCAGTTCTTAGGTTAAAGCTGCCGGGCCAGCGCAGGGGAATTATTTACGGTCAGAGGGAACCCAGGGAATTATTTATGTAACCAAACCCTCCCTCGCCCATTCCCAGGGGGTGTGTGCAGGGCCAGGGGCGCGGCTCTGCTCCTTCAGCTCAGGATATCCCACCAGAAAATCCCATATTGAGGTATCAGCCCTACTCGGACCTTTCGGCTCTGATTCAGGGCCACTCCGGCACAGCTGCTCCCAGGAATCCTCTCCCAGCACGGCTCGGGAGGAGCAGGAGAGGTTTTAGGTGTGGGCGCAAGGCACACTCAGGTAAAACCCCTCCACACGCGCTGCTCCTTCCCCGGAGGGACAGAATCCATCGCGACTCCCGGATTTCGGAGGGAGCGGGGGAAGGAGAGGCAAAGGCAGCGCAGCCCGGCGCGGATGCGCAGCGCTGGAACCGCGCGGCGCTG
The DNA here is from genome assembly GCA_013398075.1 of Notiomystis cincta. Lineage (NCBI taxonomy): Eukaryota > Metazoa > Chordata > Aves > Passeriformes > Notiomystidae > Notiomystis > Notiomystis cincta. The sequence goes on along the minus strand of VZRX01017685.1, from coordinate 4,175 downwards.
CCCGAGGTCCAGGCGCAGAGCTCAGGAGCAGCCTCAGGGCTTTCCCAGGGCTCGGGGGCTGTCCTGCCGCACTTCCCGCAGGGTTTGCTCGGGAATTGTCCGCAGGCTGTGCCGGGAAGGGCGCGGATAAAGGCTGGCCCCGTTTCCCAGCGCGGGAGGCTCCCGGGCTGTTCCGTGCCCCGGTGATGGAGCCGGGCTGGGCAGCCCGAGCCAGGGCTGGAGTGACCCTGCCAGGCCCGGGCAGCGCCGAGCCCCGAGGGTTTGAGGGGGTTTTTGCTGTTTTACACAAAATGGGAATGAAGGGATAAATGTTTAACGATCCCTGAGAAGGGCAGCTCTGTCCTGCAGCAGAACATTCCCTGGCGTCAGGAAAATGAATCCCCAAACACCAGAGGAGTCCTGAGCTTTATTGGAATAAAGGGAGAGGCCGTGGGGCATTTCCCCTGGGGTCTCCCAGATTTTTAGAGGACACAGCCTCCTACTTCTCCCAATTTCCTCGTCACATTTCCCTCTCTCTCTTTCCCCACTGGCTGAGGTACTTGGGAGGTACCGACTTCCCAAAATGCCCTATACAGACCCTGTTCTAATGTATGCCCCCCTTTTTTGTTGTTTTTTGAGGGTTTTCTGATTTGTTTTTTTTTTGGTTTGGGTTTTTTTTTGTTGTTTTGTTGGGCTTTTTTTTTGTTTTGGTTTGTGTTTCTTTGTGTCTGTTCTTTTTCTCTAAACCCAGAGATTTAGCAGAGTCTTGAGTGAGTGACACAGTCTGTGTCAATCAGTGGAATTCCTATGGAATTTATGGTTTTCCCCACTGCTTCTTTCACCTCCCCTTATCTGGCCTTATCTACCCCCCACAGTTTTTTTGTAATGGCTCCCTCTCCTTCCCTTCACTGGGGATGAGCTCAGGGTTGGGCCCAGCCCTGAAAATCCCAATTCCTGCAGCTGCTCCAGCCTTGAACTCTTGGTTTGGTTGTTATTTTTTCCTCTCTCTCTCTCTCTCTCTCCATGTTCCCATTCAAAGCAGTCACTGTGGGAGGAACGAGGAGGATGAATGCAGTTCTGAATGCAGAACTGATTATTGTCCTTAAAGGAGATAAAAAGGAAAATCGAGTGCTGGTCCAGGCCCCTTTTATCTGTACCAGGAACCAATTACTTAATTCAAGATGAAATTGAGTCTGGGCAGCATCAGAACAGTGAAAAGCTGCTCTGGTAACATCTGGTCCAAAAATTCACCTCTGGATCTGGATCCATTTTCTTCTCATTACTCTGAGAGGATATTTGGCACATACAGATTAAAACCAATTAAAACACTTGTTGACCTCCTAAATTGTTATTTATTCATAAGAATTTAAATTGCTATTGGCTTGTAATTTAACTAATAATTTCATTTTAAATAATTTAAAAATAATTGAACTTAATTTGAAGCGGAATAATGTCTGTAGGAATACATTGCACGAAACAGTGGTTTCATCCATAATATGTCAAAAGTCAATCAATATTTAGGTTTTCAGAGCTCTTTTAATGGATGGTGATATTAAAGAAAATAACTGAAGCACTGAGATTTCCTCCTGGTCTGACCCCTGTGACAGAGTTCCAGCAAGGAAGCTCTGTCAGAAGACTGGAAACAAAGTCCTCAATTTTACATCTTTGAGGCACAAAAGCATCTTTAATATTCAAGGATCAAATAAGGGAGGAATTCCAGAAAGAATTTGCTGACAAAAACACACCTCGTGAAAGGTTTGTGTTTCTAACCCAGCGTGGGTTCTGCTGGAGCTTCCCCTTGGTGCATCCCAGGCCAGGCTCTGAGGGAGGGCTGGGATGGGCAGGGAGGGAATCTCAAACTGCCTTTTCCCCCTGTTCCCCCCGAATTCTGAGAAGGGCGAGGTGAGAAGTGACGGGATCAGCACTGTGAGGAGGGCTCGGGTCCTTGAGTGGATCCAGAGAGCTGCCATCCAGTTTGTTCCTCCCTATCAGGGTCCAGAACCAGCCCTCCCTGAGGTGCTGCTGTGAAATCGGAGCAGAATTCCCATGGGAATTCCAGGGAATTCCCTGAGCATGGCAGGGTGAGAGGCTGGGACCAGTCCTGAAACTGAGGCAGGAATTCCAGGCAGGAATTCGGTTGGAGGCTCAGCCTCTGAACCGGGCAGGGCTCTGCAGTTTCCCTCCAGGGAAGGCAGGCGAGGCTGGAGCCGTGGGCTGGGGCTGCCGGGGTGGAGGCTGTGCAGAGAGAGGAGGCTGGGGGTGTTTGATGGAGGCTGTGCAGAGAGAGGAGGCTGGGGGTGATTGATGGAGGCTGTGCAGAGAGAGGAGGCTGGGGGTGATTGGTGGAGGCTGTGCAGAGAGAGGAGGCTGGGGGTG
>VZRX01017681.1:31116-47882 GCA_013398075.1 Notiomystis cincta | reverse complement strand
CGGGGGTCCTTCCCCTGCGTGCCCCCTGGGAGGGGCGAGTGCTTTCCCCTCACAATGGGTGCAGACCCCCAGGGTTAGGCTTGCCCCAGCCTTATCCCAGCCCCCGGTGCCCCCCGAGTGAGCGCATGTGGGGCTGGGCTGGGTGGGTGGGGTGACCTGTGGGAGGAAGTCTGACCCGAGCGTGTAGGGCTGATCCAGATGTATGGGGCTGCCTCCGGTGTGTGGGACTGATCGCGGTGTGCGGGGCTGCCCCCGGGGTGTGCGGGGCTGCCCCCGGTGTGCGTGTCGCTGCCCCCGGTGCGTGTCGCTGCCCCCGGTGTGTGGCGCTGACCCCGGTGTGTGACGGGCTGATGGCCGCGGAGGCGGTGAAGGTGGCCGTCCGCTGCCGGCCGCTGAGCGGGCGTGATGCAGCCCTGGGGTGCCGGACGATCGCTGGCGTGGACAGCACACGGGGTGGTGCCTCCTGCGGAACCCCGCGGCCCCCGCGGAGCCTCCCGGGCAGCTCTCCTTGGACGGGGTGTTCAGTGGGGACCACAGCACCGAGCACATTCGCGAGATCGCCTACCCGCTCGTGGAGGTCAGTGGAGACCCGGGGTAGCCCCACACAGCCAGGGATGGGGGCAGTTTTGGGCACCACAGTGAAAGAAAGGGCCTCAGGAACATTTGGACAATGCTCTCAGGTACAGGGTGGGATCGTTTGGGTGTCAGTGCAGGGCCAGGAGTTGGACTCTGATCCTTGTGGGTCCCTTCCAGCTGAAGATATTCTGTGAACACATAGCTTGGGACACGGGCTGAGGAGTTTTATGAGTGATCCCTAAGTGAAGCAGGATCCACATGACCTTCCCCATACTGGAAGGTGTCCCTGCCTGTGACAGGGTGGTGGAACAGGATGATTTTTAAGATCCCTCCCAACCCAAACTATTCTGGGATTCTATGATTTATGGGCAGAAAGCCCTGTCCACTGCTTTGAGAGGTTTAACTACAAGCCTGGAGAGCAGAGGAGAGAAGCAACAGGCTGGCAAATTGGGAAGAAACAAAACTTTGTTAGCAGCCAGCAGAGCACTGAGGAGAGAACTGCATTTAATTGTTTTAAGTGGATGATTATATCATAGAATATCCCAGACTGGTTTGAGTGGGAAGAGACCTTAAGATTCATCTCATTCCCACCCCCTGCCATGGGCAGGGACACCTTCCACTATTCCACGTTGCTCCAAACCCTGTTCATCCTGGCCTTGGACACTTCCAGGGATCCAGGGGCAGCCACAGCTTCTCTGGTATCAAACTGATGATTTTAGGGACATTTTTACCGTAAAGTGAGAAACCTTAGAGAAGATGGGGAAGCTCAGCCTGGCTTAGACCAGAAAAAAAGAGAGGGGATCCCTTTGTTTCCTTGTTAACAGATGAGCATAAATGAGTGAGAAATGAACCTGTGAAGCAAAAAACCACCAACCTTTTCCTGCAAAAAATGTTTTGTTGGAAGATGTAACATGGATTAAATGGCTCGTGATGGTTTTAAGATGGAAGTTCCTGATCATGAGAACAAGCAGGGGTAGAAACAGTAGATATTAGATTAATAGTTTCTTTTTTTGCTTTTTAAACTTTAAGAAATCCAGTTATTTTCTGTTCCTACCACACTTCTCTGAAATAGGGACAAGTGACAGTGAGCAGCTTGCCAAGCAAAAATTATTCAAAGCTAGAGACTATCCCCTTGGTCGCCCAACAACCAACTACTGTTCTAGTTGTCTCTTTGAATGTCATAAGATTTTTGTGCCCTATGGCAAAAAAATATTCTGTTTTTCTACATGTTGGTGTTGTCAGCTGCTTTTCAACACCTGCATTGCTTCAAGATTCCCAGTTTTGAGAGAAGAACATTGATTTATATGCTAATTTTGTAATTGCTATACTCTGATGGACTGCGAAGACTAAGCAGCTGTTTGATGTTTACTTCCAACTTTTCCTTTAAAATACCTTGTAGGGGATAAGAATGAATCTGGACAATGTATTTCCAGTTAGGCAAAGATGATGGCTGTTTTCTTTGGGTTTCCCCCATTTCCAGGGTGTCATGGAAGGCTACAATGGCACCATCTTTGCCTATGGCCAGACTGGCAGTGGGAAGTCATTCACCATGCAGGGAGTTGTGGATCCGTCCTCACAGAAAGGGATCATTCCCAGGGCAGTTGAACACATCTTTGAGAGCATACAGGTGTGTGTGAAAGAGATCCTGTTGATAAGTTTTTGCTCAAAAGATTTTGGTGTCCTGTCCCAGGAAGTGAGTGCTGATGGCTTGAAGTGTGAATGGGGACAGGTTTGGGGTGCACTGCTTCTCATCCTTAAGCTGAGGCCTGTCCATGGTCAGATGAACTGCACCCTCATCCCCGATGACGTTATGGACTTGAGGTGCAGAAGGACCAGAAGTCCCTTGCAGTGAGTGTGTTGAGCAGTTCCACCTGGAAGGAATTGCCGGGGCAGATTGGATCAGGTGCTGAAGGGTGGTGGGCACCCAGCTGCAGGAGGGGCTCCGTGGGCTGCCTGTGCTGTGCAGCCTCACCCCGAATCTTCCCTGTGCTGTGCAGTGTGCTGAAAATGCCAAGTTCCTGCTGAGATCCTCCTACCTGGAGATCTACAATGAGGACATATGAGACCTTCTAGGAGCTGACACCAAGAAGAAGCTGGAGGTGAGGTGGACTCAAGGTGTCTTAATTAAGTGCTTTAATTAAGTCAGATAGGTCTTACCATGACTTACAGAAGTGCAACACTGTCTCTGCCAGAAGCTTGAGTGCCAGAATATGAAATATGTGAGGAATATGGAAGCTAAGAGGGGCTTTTGAGGGAGTTTAGTCCAAGTTTAGGAACAGGATGCAGTCAGAGACACGTCCAGTGTATCCCACATGATAGTGGCTGGTAGCTCAGCAGCAGCTCTGTGAAAATCCTTTACTGGACAAGGATGGAATAAAATGCTCATGGGGCAATTTCATCCTCTTCATCTCATGCTTGCCTCTAAAGCAATAGGATTCTGGGCCTTTTAAATGTTTAATCTGATCCAGTGGAGCCATGGATGATCTCTTTGTCTGCCTAAACAAAAAAGGCTGATCTATTTTGAGGGGACACAGCAGATATTATTCCTTATGGGAACATATGTGAAGTTTACAGGACCACAGGAGACTAAACTCTCCTGAAATCCTAATCAGGGGGCTGATCTTTTTAAAATTTACCTCTTGGTGGCTTTGTAGGTCCTTTTGTATGTATTCCTGGAGGGAGCCAGAAATCTCCTGTCCCAGTTTACTTCCTTGCAGGGCTGCCCTGGTGTATAAAACCAAGGCAGTAGCACTTTGCAACACTCTATGATGGCAACAGACCCAAACTGTCTTACAGGGCAGGTATTTCTAACAGGTTTCTGGCTTTAAGGCAGGCAAACCCCTCTCTGCTCCACGTTCCAAGCATGCTTTGCCTGTCTCCTGCAGAGGGAGAGTGGGAGAAGGGGACTTCTCGCTGCAGTTTCTCATCCTTTGTTCCACATCGGTGGTGACACGGGTTTCCATGGTGACGCAGTTGGCACTGGGAGGGCAGGAGCTGGGCAGAGCAGTTTCCACGGTAACTCTGTCACACTGCCTGTTGCTGCCTCCACTGAGTACTTGAGGGAGTCGTGTCCTGGCGAAACAAATCCCAGGCTGCCCTGCTGCATTTCTCTGTGCCCCTCCGTTCTCCCCAGAATCCCATTTTTGTTCATTCCTTTGCCTTTCACCTCAGTGACTGCAGCCATGTCCTTGGTCAGGTGCTCCTCAAGGACTCTGCAACACTCCCAAACAGAGCCAGGCTGATCCTGGGGTTCTCAGTAGCACAGACAAGTCACAGTGTGTGAACACTCTGGCTGCAACTGTACCTGGATTCATCCCAGGCATTTGTGGCTTTAGAACAAGGATAAATCCTACCTGGTTAAGTTTTCAGCCACTTTTGCTCTGTTCTGTGGGATTTTTTTAACAGCAAACACTATTTTACATCATTTCTTGTGAACATCACTGAAGTATCTCAGCCTCTTCTTTGGAAGTCGCAGTGCCAAATATGGTCTCTGTTGCTCCATCATGACAACCATATCTCTATATCCCAGCTGACATGATAAAGATAGTTTTGGTGATGAACTTAGCAGATGTGGGGTATAACAGAGCTGTGGAAAATTAATTCATCTCATTTAAAATTCCCAGTGTGGAGGGGGCTGGTGTAGGAGTGCAGGGATCTCTGGCTTATTTTGTATTTTTTATGTAGGTTTGATGGGTAACTCAAAATTTTGGATATTTCCATTGCTTATTAATATTCTGTATGAAACTTTTCATCTGTGTGACTGATAATTACTGAGAAGATGCTATTGGGTATTTAATGCTCTGTATCAACCCAGGGGCCCGAATAAGATTTTTGCTCTTTTAAAAATTCATTAATCTGGAGAAAAATGATGACAGTTCACTTGTGTGTGACAGATGTGACTTTGGCAATGTTGTCAGTGAGCTCAAGCTACCCACTCAGAGCAGAGAGTTCAGCAAAGCACTGGGAACAATATCTGGGAATATTGTATCTGTGCTTTGATATTAAAAAAAAGCTTCCTATGACTGAGGAGATCTTAGAGCCTTTGCCATAACAGGTGAGATGTATTTTGATCTTGTTTAAAATATGCAACTTAATAATAGAGAAGGTGGAGGGTGGATAGAAGCTGGGTTCCTCATGGCCTGGGGGATGTCTGAATCAATCAGTAACTTTTAACTTGAATTTTTTGAGCCATGAAGGTGGTTCCCTCTTTTTCTGTAGTTTTATTCCTCCTTCAGAAATAAGGCTTTTTTGGTGGCAGTCAAATGTGTTTTTCTCATACTGCAGTTTAATTTCACGTAGCCCTCAAGCTTCCGTGCCATTCCCAGTGCAATTTTGCGTGGTTTCAGTGCCTCTTGTTCTGACCTGGCTTGTGTTGTCCTGTCTGCAGCTGAAGTGGCACAGTGTGAGCAGCTGATGGACATGGGCTGCAGGAACAGAGCAGTGGCCTCCACCCTCATGAACAAGGGCTCCTCCCGCTCCCACTCCGTCTTCACTGTCAGGATGGAAATCTGCATGGTCAGTGGGTACCTGGATGTCATGCCTTAGGCCTGGGCCTAGCAGGATGTAGGAGCTGTGTGGCCACTCATCATCCCACAGCTAAGCTACTCTTAGATCCCAAATGACTGTAGGTCCCAGTGAAAAATCCTCTTCTCTCTGAGGGTGGTGAGGCCCTGGCACAGGGTGCCCAGAGAAGATGTAGCTGCCCCTGGATCCCTGGAAGACCAGGCTGGATGGGGCTTGGAGCAGCCTGGGATAGTGGAAGGTGTCCCTGACCATGGCAGGAGGTGGGAATGAGATTAGTTTTAGGGCCTCTCCCAACTGAAACCGTTCAGGTCCTATCACCTGACAATTTCTTCATTGAGCTTAATCATAGGACATATTTTTTAAATATTGAATTAAAGAATCTTTTAATAAAGTTTTAGTGACTAATTTTCCTTTCATGAGTATCTTACTGGCATTTCTTTAGTTGGAAGAGCTTTCTCGCTGGGTCTGAACAGGGACTTCAAGAGGGTTCTTTTTGGGAGCAGAAAGGAATTAATCTCTGCCTTGTCTTTGACCCTGGCTGGGAACAGCTTGGCTTCATTTTCTTCAGCTGTTTTGGTCATAAGGAAAGTTACACAGCGTCTTTCAAAATTGTGGTTCCAGATGTTGGTGGCAGTACCTCATTTTCCATTCAGGAAGTGAGGGATCTGGGGAGTTTCTCAATTGGCACAGACAGTGGATGCATTGTGTGGGTCTGTAAAATTCCAACTTTAATCCTGACAGGGAAGAAGTATTTGCACTCCTCTTCTGTACTCCCGTGTGGTGCAGGGCCCTCAATCTAGCCTGAATTTCTCTGATTTAGACCTTTGCAAACATGACATGGAATGGGATGGTAAGTGGGGAACCTGCAGCTTTGGCAGTTAAAAACAGGTGGAGTATTGGAGGAGAAAGTTGAGGGCTCTGGCCAATCCCCATAAACCAGATGGTTCTGCTGGGGTGAGCATTAGCTGAAATAGTTGAGGAAGTTGGCAATTCTGTTGTTTCTTTAGGCTTCATAAAGAGGTCAAATTTCTTTTCCAGGCGAGTCTATATTAAATCACAATTTATGGGGAGTTGATATTTTAAAGGGACTAAAATTACTTTTTTTAAAGTAACACGTTCAGTAATTGTGGAAAACACTGGATTCTTGGCTGCAGATGTTTGAAATGTGCAAGTTTCCATCAGTATTTTTGCTTAGATTTTTGCACCTTTTAAAAAATTTTATTTTTTATACTTAATTATTTTTACAATATTTTTATTTAGATTAGCAGATATTTTATTCCTTTATGTTGTGTGCTTCTGCCATCAGCCTAGGCCAATGGGCTGACAGAGAATTAGACAGGGAAGATCTTTAGGCTGCTGCAGACATTTTAGGAACAGTCTGGGGACCTTCTCACAACATAGAAACTAAATCACGAGCTCTGAGCTGGAAATAAACAGCCTCGGTGGGTAAAAGGACTGGCAGGAACCAAAACAATTTTTTGATTGCCTGGCAGTGTTTACATGAACCAAGGGAAGAAGGTAAAGGGTTAGAAAACCTACTTTTTGTGACTGCCCACCCACCCCAGCACTCAGAAGGGGTAAGGAGAGGGTGCTCTGTTTAAGCCCCATCTGTTTTTACCCTGTTCTCCCATGTCTTGACACATGAGAATGAACTGGAGTGAAACAAGTTTGCTTAGCAGCAAACATTACATCCCACAGTTATCAATCTGTTGTTGTAACAGAAATATCCTGGGACAACAGATTTTAGAGTTTTTGGTATTTACCTGTGAACTTTCACGTTTCCCTCATGCATCAGATATATTGTCCAGAGCTGTAAAACAGAAATCTGACTCCTTTCAAGGCCAGATTTTGTGGAAGTCTGCCTTGAAAAGGGTGGATTCAGTTAAAATCTCGATGCTTTCTGTGCTTGGAATGCTAAAGGAGTTCTTCCTTTGAATTTGGGTTGCAATGTTATGCAATATTTGGGGTGTGGACATCCAAGAGTGTGGCCCAGTGCTCAGGACAGCAATTCCAGGAATGTGTGTCCAACTCTTTGCTCTGTATGAGGCTGGGAAAAGTAAGGAGCCAGTGAAAGGGCGGGGTTGCTAAAGGAATCAGATGCACTCTGTCTTCCTCACAGGGACCATGTGCCATCACACTATTCCAGCCTCAAATGCAGACCAGGAAGCAGGTATTCCATGTGTAAGTTGTGTGTCCAGGCAGCTGGGCAGTCTCAGCTTACATCTGCTCCTGCTTTAAAGTGATGGGAGCAGCACCAGCTCACTGGGTTTGACTCCTCATCAGGATCCATGTCCTTATCCAGGGGGGTTTGGGCCATGGGCAGGAACATCTTCCACTATCCCAGGGTGCTCCAAGCCCTGTCCAGCCTGGCCTTGGACACTTCCAGGGATGGGGTAGCCACAGCTTCTCTGGGCCAGGGCCTCCCCACCCTCACAGGGAAGAATTTCTATATATCTCATCTAGATTTCCCCTCATGAAACCATCTGAGGAGGAAAAAAGTTGTATAAACTCATGGTCTGATCATGTTACTTGTAGAGGACTTTGGCTGAAATTGTAAATACTGTGGAAATATGTGGAGAGGAGAGTGAGTGAGTGTGTGTGTGTTCAGAACTCACTGGGGGAGCAAGAACAGGCATGAATTTTTACTGTGGATCCTGTTGAAGAAAGCACTAAGATGTTAAGCAGTGAGTAGATATTTATATACTTCAGGTAGTCAGGGCCCAAAGCAGACAAAGAACAGGGCTGGAACAGGATGTGGTGCCAAGAGGATCCTGGGTCTTGACTTTTGAGATGCTTCCTTCTAAGAGCAAACTGGGAATTGTTTCTGTGCAGATGAGCGAGGGCAGGACCACCTTAGGGCTGCCAAACTCAGCTTAGTGGGTCTGGCAGGAAGTGAGAGACAGTCAAGGACTGGTGCCACGGGGGAGCGGCTCAAAGAGGCCACCAAAATGAACCTCTCCCTGTGCACCCTGGGCAACGTCATCTCAGCCCTGGTCGATGGCAGGTGCAGCACATTCTCTGCCGAGACTGCAAGCTGACCAGGCTGCTCCAGGACTCCCTGGGAGGGAACACCAGGACCCTGAGGGTGGCGTGCATGTCTCCGGCTGATGACAGCTCTGAGGAAAGCCTCAGCACTTTGCGCTACGCAAGTCGAGCCAAGAGCATCAGGAACAAGCCCTGCATCAATGAGGACCCCAAGGATGCCCTGTTGAGGGAGTAGCAGGAGGAGATTAAGAAGCTGAAGGCCATTCTGGCTGAACAGATGGGCACAAGTGACTTTTCAGGTAGGACAGCCCTCACTGGCTGCAGAGATGTCAAAAAAGGGGGGTTTATGCATAAATTTTACCTCAAACTTTCTCTTACCTGTTGGAGGAAGAGTTTTCCATTCTGGTTACAGACTTCCTTCACTGCTGCCAAATTGACCTTATTCTACTGGCAAAGACCATTTCAGTAATCCAGTGTTTTCAATAGTGACAAATTCTATTAGAAAATGCTGAAATTATTAAAATCCTTAGTTATTTTTGGTGATTGTGGGTAGAATTTGGTCAGTTGCAGAAGAGAGGTTTCAGCTGGAAGAAGAAAAATGAGCTGAGCAAAAGAAATAATACTGTAAAATTCTTTATTAAATATATATGTATGTTTTCAAAGTGAGCATTCAACCCCTGTTCTCCTAAAATGTAAATTTTTGACACTACAGGAGAAGTTTTGCCCTCCTTATGGCAGTGCTTGAGGACTCAGCCCTGCCTCAGCACACTTGCTCTGTCCTCTGGAGGAGGAATAGCAAATGTAAGAATAAATGGGGAGGAGCAGTCTTTAGGGAGCTGATCACCTTTGGAGAAGTAGCCCCTAAAAAAGGGCAACTTTCAGCAGGGAAATAAGGCTGTAGGATGACTTTTTTCCCCTTTCTGCCACCTTTCAGAAGTAGCTGTGAACAAAGAAGGTAATCTGTAGCATAGCCCTGGAAACAAGTCTCCTGTTCTTCTTTGAAAGAGATATTTGTATTTATAAATACTATATATTCACTTCCATATTTCCCCTGAAGCTGGAACCTCTCCCTCTCTCCCCACTCCTCTGGAGCCCCAGGCCAGCGGGTGTTTTGGCAGCAAGCGCTGTTTGAAGGAGCACAGGGGTTGCCATGTTCTTTCCTGGAACCCAGCTTCTTTGTTCTCTTTCCAGGAACTCTGCAGACAATGCCACCCAGTGACTGTGAGTGATTTTTATTTCTACTTTGCTTTGTAGGGCTTCTACCTGCTGAGGCTGCTCACCTGGGAGCAAATCCAGCTCCCTGCCTCAAACCCCAGGTGGATCTGGAAGCAGAGAAGCAGCTGATCAGAGAAGTAGGTTGGGAAGGGATATCCCAAAGTGGCTTTGACTAAAACTTTTTTCACAGTAATCATTACAGATATGGTTCAGCCTTTCCAGAACACTTCTCTTTTTCTATTTCTTTCTCTATTTTATAATCCTTGGACTTCTGCTATGAACAGACCATGTGTTATGGAGGCCATGTGCCTTATTACAACCCACCTCTTGTTCCCACCTCTCTGGAGATGGATTGGAATGGATTCCCAAGAAGAATTTTTGGAGGAACTACTTGTGAAATTGTCAGAGAAGGGAGGAATAGAGATGAGGAAAGCAGTAGTCAAAGATGTTAGGAACAGTACAGAGATGAGGGAAAAGAGCAATACAGAGCCAGGAGGAAGAATGAGGAGCCAGAGGGAAACAAAATTCTCTCCTTACTCTTTAGAAAGTTCATTCCAGGGCACCACAACCACCCAAGGCAGCCATTTTTAGGGTTGAACAGTCACTTACATCAACAACAATCACTACTATGTCAACTTAAGTCACAGAAAAAGTCAGTGAATATGGGGTGGTGGAATTGTATTGGGATGGGTGTAAGTTGTGACCTGGAATGTGACCTGGAACAGTCACAGGGCTGTTGCTGTGCCTTGCAGGAGTACCAGGAGAGGCTGGCCCAGCGCCAGACCAGCTACCAAGAGGAGCAGGCATCCCGTGCCCGCCTGGAGAAGGACATCAGCAGCCTGAGGGATGACTTTGATCTCAAGGTGTCTCTTCTCGAGGATCTCAGGAAGGAAGCAGGTGTGGAGGAGGTGAGTGGAGGCTGTGCACCCAAGCCCAGGTTCCCTCAGGAGCAGGGACTGTTTTTGCAGTCAGATCTGTGGCAGCTACTGCAGCCTTTAAAAGGCAGTGACTGCCACTGCAGCAAGTACTGCCTGCAGCAGCAGTCCTTGGTCTCAATCCACCCTTATCCATAGCAGGAGCAGGAATTCTGCCTCTCCTGGGCCAGATTTAAGACTCTGTCACAGCTTTGTCCTCTTCTCTATTCCCTGATTTCTTTCCCTATTGGGACCAGCCTCACCCTGACCCAACCCTGTGAGCCTTGAGGCAATGAAAAGCCTCATTTCTGAATGAAACGCCTGCTTTTTATCCACGTAACAGAGTTTCCCTGACTGAGGGCAGTGTGTCTCTGGGGCAGAGGTCACTGCTCTGTCCCCATCCAAAGGGCTCTCATTGCTGAGGCCAGGGTGGCTGCTGCAGTCTCTTCCTCTCTGTGCAAATGTGCTGCAGCACTTCTCTCCCAGTGGATTATCCACACCATCGCTCGCTGCAAGGCCGATATTCCTCTCACATCTATAAATCGTTGCCAGCTCTCCCCTCTCCATTACTGCTTTTCATGGACACCCGCAGTGCCTCAGAGCATGGTTTGCCACGTGCTCATACAGCACTTATCACCCACCAGTAATTTTTGAACCTATGTTCTTAAGTTTTGGTGCTATCACTTTCTAAGGTGAAGGCTGAGAGGTTCTTTATTTTTTCTTCCTCTGATTACAAATGTACACCCCCAGTCTCTGAAATGGATTATTTTTGGAGCCAGGCTCTCCCATCCCTGTACAATCTGCATTCCTTACCCAATACACCCTCTCAGTCTTTCATGGTTTTTACTGACCAGCAGAAGTAGGTGAATGACAGCCCTTTTCCTTTTGGACACGTCATTCCTAGCTTTGGGTGAAGGCTTTGGGAGATGGTTTCACAGATTTATGGCTAGTTTTGCACAGCTCATTACCAACATTGTGGGAATTTCCTCTTTTCAGCTGACACATGGACTAGAACAACCTCTGACCACACACTTTCACACGAAGGCATTGTTGCTGCAGCACAGGAAGAGCCAATGTCAGCCCAGGTACCCTCCAGGCTCCTTCTCCCCTCGGGATCAATAAACCTGAGTGGGTAACGTTGTGCATCATCTCCCCTAGGGCTCTCACTGCATCTTCCCAGAGTTACAGTCTTTGTTTCCGTCTTGTCCCCAGGACGCAGCAGCATCTGGGGCCATCACAGACAATGGTGGGATGAGCAGGGGCAGTGCTGGAGCAGCAAGAACTGTCACTGCCTCGGGGATTTCCCTGCCTGCAGAACAGCAGCTGGTGCTTGCCAGGTCAGTGATGTCCCTGTTCATGCCAGTTGTCCCCTGGGCAGCACCCACAGGCAGCAGCAGCTGCCTTCTGCTGTGACACCACAGCTGCTGAGCTCCAGCTATCAGTGCAGCCCCAAACCAGGCACATGTGAGTTAAAATGATGGACTGGTTTGGATGGGAAGGACCTTAAAGCTTATCTAGTGCCACCCCTGCTGTGGCAGGGATACCTTCCAGTATCCCAGGGTGCTTCAAACCCTATCCAGCCTGGCCTTGGGATCCAGGGATCCAGGGGCAGCCACAGCTACTCTCGGCAGCCCGTGCCAGGGCCTGCCCACCCTCATGGGGAACAATTCCTTCCCAATATCCCATCTAACCCTGCCCTCTGGGAGTGGAAAGCCATTCCCCCTTGTCCTGGAACCCCAGGCTCTTGTCCGAAGTCCCTCTCCAGCTTTGTTGGAGCCCCTTTAGGCACTGGGAGTGGCTCTAAAGTCTGCCCTGGAGCCTTCTCTTCTGCAGGCTGTTTTTAACCCCAAAACTAACTTTGCTCTATTTGGGTGGATGAAGAGCTGTTCCCTGCAGTGCCAGAATTGTGAGAGAAACATGGAGATGTTCAAGTCAGCAAATGTGGGTGCCAAAAAGTGCATGTTCCTGGTACCAAATCCTGCCTGGAGCTGCAGGCAGGGGAGCCTTAAGTGCCCACACAGATTATGGAGATGCCTCCTTTTCTTTGATGCCTCCTCTTGAAAGAGATCCTTGAAGGCACTTGGAGCCCTCTCATGTACCTACAGGTAAGGCAGCAGCTGTCCTGTGGCTCATGGATGGACTCTTCCCATCACCAAGGCCACTTTTGCCTCCAGGTCATGCATCTCACAGTGTCTGCAGCACATCAGAACTGACAGCAAAATTTCCCAGTAATCCTATTTTAGGGGCACTGTCAGGGCCTGGAGGACAAGGTTGGGATATGAGAGAGGCAAGCTCGAGACTAATGCTCAGTTCATCTCAAAGGCAACCTGGTTCAAGGTTTTCTCTGTGTGAGAGCTGTCCTGAGAGAATTCCCTCAGCCAGAGTACACCACCACATACTGAAGCAGCATGGGTGCTTGGGCTGCGCCAGGAATACACAATTGAAGCAAATTCTGCTGATTTTTTGCTTACTCCATTGTGTGGAACCTTACATTACAATTAGAAAAGCTCAACCCAAGATACGCTGTGGGTGACAGTTTGATTCTGAACAATTCTGTGGGTTTTAACCAGTCTTTCAGCTTTCCTGTGGTGTGTGCTTGCTCTGTTGGGTCTCTCCTGGCTCAAAAAGGAGCTGCTATGAAAACGTAGAACAGCAGTGTCTGTAGTTTGTGGGCAATTCTGTCTGTTAATGGAGAGATCTCCAAAGAAACCCTTCATTTGGATTTGAAATCGAATGTTAATGGTCCTATATTGCAGGACTAGTCCTATTGCAAGAATGAATCCCATTCCTTTTGTGGCAAACAAGGGAAAATGCCCTTCTAATCACATTGTTAAATCCAGTTCTGTGCAGATTGGGCAGGAGGGCTCAGTTCCACAGGTGTGGGAATTTCAAAGCTGCCTGCTCAAGCTTTACACATCGGGGCAGCTCAGCAGAGCAAAGATTGAATCCTTGGATTCAATTGTGTATTAAGCAAAGGAAAGGGAAGGTCGCCTGGCAGGAGCAGTGCAGCAGAATAGCAGGTCAGTTCTGGGGGAGGATGAGCCATTTCAGAAGGTTTGGAGATAATTAAGAAGCTGTTATCAGTAAAGTGGTTATCAGCCAATTTGAGCCAGTTCCAGCCAACCTGAGCTATCTACTCTGCTCTGCATCCTGTGCAGACAAAGGGATGGCTCTGGAGCATGGCTTTATTTCCATGTCAGAGCATGATTTCAAACACAGGCCTGTGCCAGTGCTCCATTAACAATGCTGAGGTCATGCAAATCATCAACTCTGGCTGATACTGCCCCAAAATGGAAACCACACTCTGGCTTTCAGCTCTACCACTCCCACATCCAGCATTTAAAATAATTCTCTCTGTAATTTTGGCACCTTTTGTGCGTCTTTTTAAAAAATTAAATATAACAACATATTCCATGTTTATTTAAACAAGAATTTAAATATAAATTACACAAAACAAAGGTTTTAAAGATAATTTTGTGAGCATAGATATGGATTTCTGGACATTCTTGTTGACTGAGGTGCTTGGAGTAACACATGCTTTGCCTTTGTGGAGTATTTTGCCCAGAGAAGCTGTGGCTGCCCCTGGATCCCTGGAAGTGTCCAAGGCCAGGTTGGATGGGGCTTGGAGCACCCTGGGACAGTGAAAGGTGTCCCTGCCTGTGGCAGGGGGTGCGATGAGATGGTCTTGAAAGTCCTGCCCAACCCAAACCATTCTGGGATACTTTTTATGACAGAAACTGTTAATAATGAGTAATGACAGAAACTGTTAATAATAAGTAGAATCTGCCATGATTACTCAGGGCAGAAAATCTTACTGTAATTCCCAATTTTCTGTGTCTTCCCAAATGTCACCCATGGAAGGACATGCATCCTCCACACTTGTGCAGCTGCTTCTTAGTACCACTGAGCTCAGAGAAGTGCTCCCCTTCTCCTGCTGCAGATGCTGGAGCAGCAGGTGGCTGGGGGGGAACAGGCTCAAAACAAGGACCTGAAGGAGAAGCACAAATGCCCAAAGAAATACGCGGACAAGCGGAGGCTGCAGCTGGTGGCTGCACTGCAGGAACCCAACAAGGACAGCAGTGAGCAGGCTCTCCTCGATGTCTACGGCTCCATCCAGGAGGAGGTTTGAGCCAAGAGCAAGATGCTGGAGAAAGTGCAGGAAAAGGTGAGGGAACAGCTCTTTCCTCCTCCAAATCTCCATTTTTTACGTTACAGGGTTTAGGTCTGTAGGTTTAGGGAACAATTCTGGCTGTGTCAGTATTTCATACGCCACATTGTTTGTGCAGGCTTTTATGAAATCCCAGATGCAACAGCCCTCAGGTGGGGAACTAAGCTTTCAAAGCCCAACCCCAACCCATTTTAAAGGCTTGGTGTGTGATACTTGGCTGGAGGAGGACATGTTGGGATGGGAGGGGATGCGACTCCCTCTGCTGACCTACGGATCTGCTGCAGCTCCTGCCAGTTCTGAGCACGCTTTCCAGGGCAAGAAATAAAACATAAAAAGTAATGCTCTTAAATTTTACATTTAAAATCTTCATTTTCAAAACACGTGAAAATCAGTTTTGCTGTGGTATTTTGTGGCAGAATCAGAGGGACTGCAAAAAAAATTGACATTTGTGTGTTCAGTCCTAGACATGCATACAAAGAACTTGCTTTATTTGGGTATTTAGGTTATCACAGAAATATTGCACCTTTTTAACTGAAGTTAGGACCTTCCAAGAGCTCCATGACCACACCAGGAAGATTAGCTTCAGATTCGTTCAAACTGCAGAGAAACATGAGAAGTCTTACTTTAAAACAGACATGGAATAATCTCTCCAGACAGATTTCATCCTAATTTGTACCTAAATTAGAAATCTTTCCAAATATTGAAGCTTTTCTGAGTGTCTTCCTCTGCCTGGCCAATTCCTGTACGTGTAATAACCATCAGTCTCTCTGCCTTATAATCCTGCTGTTCTGTATCCAGCTCCAGGCTGCTGAGACTGAGATCCAAGACCTGCAGTTGGAGTTTGGGCTGGAAGAAATGGATTACCTGAGCACCATCCGGCGCCAGGAGCAAGACCTGATGCTCTGCCAGCAGCTGCTAGATCAGATGCAATCCCTCGTCTGGCGCGACTGCAACTACAGCAATCGGGAGATCAGACGCGAATCCGTCTGGGACGAGGAGAGTGGCTGCTGAAAAACTCCAGAGCCTGTCATTCAAAGAACCCACCTGCCCGCAGGTAAGGGGACAGTGCCCAGGTGAGAGGAAGGTGCTGCGGGGGACAGGAAGGTGGTGCAGGCACGAAGCTCTGCTGAGCTCGGCAGGTCATGCTTGGGCTGCATGCACTTACAACATCTTCCACACAAAGTTTGTCTGGAAAGTCTGAATAATGATCTAAGGTGGCACGTGCTGCGGATCCGTAGGGAATCTGTGAGCACTGCCGGGATCAGGGAGCGCAGTGGTGATTGCAGTGGTGATTGCAGTGGTTATTGTTCTACACACAACGACCCTTAACGCCGTCTCTTCCCACAGCGGTTCCGGCCCCACCACAGCCCAAACCTACCCGGACAAGCGCCTTGAATGAGAGCGGGGAGCCAGCGGTACAGCCCATTCCTCCTCCATTTCTCTCCGATTTTACAAATTTTGCCTTATTGCTGGCGCTGCTGACGGCATTTGCCCCCCGCAGCCCGACGAAGACCACTACAGGCTGGTGCTGGACAGGAGCGACAGCGAAAGCACCGCCAGCAACTACTTCCGACTCCGGCGAGCCAGCCAGATCCTGCACCTGGACCAAGGTAATTCCCGTCTCCCAGATATCGCTGGCACTCTTCATTTTCCTCCTTCTCCTTGAGAAATCAAATGGCGACCTACCCAGGACCAATTCTGCCTCAACCCCTTGACCTCTCAGGGGTTTCTCGCACAGCGCAGCCGCACTTTGGGGTCCTGCACCCACCCACCAC
Source organism: Notiomystis cincta (assembly GCA_013398075.1). Classification (NCBI taxonomy): domain Eukaryota; kingdom Metazoa; phylum Chordata; class Aves; order Passeriformes; family Notiomystidae; genus Notiomystis; species Notiomystis cincta. Next base: position 31,725 of record VZRX01017681.1, on the reverse strand, counting down.
AAGCCCTTCCTCTCCTCTTTCAGCTCCTGCAGGCTCCGAGGGGGCTGCGGGCAGCGCTTGCACCGTCGCCCAAGACCGACCCTTACGCCTGCAGTCCCTCGCCTTGGCTCCCACCGCCGACACCAAGCGCAGGAAGGGCAAAGGCAGCTCGAACGCCCGCCGCCTCTGAGCCACCGCGGGCGCCGTCGCCGCGCAGGAGAGAGGAGACGCTGGCGGCGGCCGCGCTGAGTCGCGACAGCGCGATCGCACAGAGGCCGCGATGGGGCGCCACGGCCTGTGCGCGGCGGCCTGGCCTGGCGGAGCTGTCTGTCGCTGATTGGCTGGGGGCTGCGCGGCGCTGGCGCTGATTGGCTGGAGACTGCCCGCCTCTGAGGTGGTTCGGCGACCGGGACGAAGATGGCGGCGGCCGTTCTGGGTGTGTGTGGGCTCCTGGCGGTGCTGGCGGCGGGCGCTGAGGGGGGGCCCCGCACCCTGGTGCTGCTGGAGAATGGGAACCTGCGCGACACACACTCGATGTTCTTCCGCAGCCTCGCGGGTACGGAGCGGGCCGCGGCGGGATCCCGAGAGGGGTTGGATGGGGCGGGGGCAGCGGGGCTGGGGACCCAGGGT
>VZRX01017681.1:0-31079 GCA_013398075.1 Notiomystis cincta | reverse complement strand
GGTTACCTGAGGAAAAAGGGGATGTTTGACGTCTTCTGGTCAAGCTCAGGGACGAGATTGGAGTCCCCTGGCTGGACTGAGGGCGGAGTCAGGGGTCCCTTGCTGGTGGGGTGTGTGTTTGGACTCCTGTAGTTAAGATGGGGGTCCCCTAGGGAAGGAGGTGGTTGGGGTTCCCAGTTCAGGATGAGGGAGGAGATTTGGGATCCTGCACCGGGCAGAGGAAGGAAATTGGGAGTTTCCAGGCGGGAAAGGGGAGTGTTTGGGGTTCCCATGTCAAAGTGGAGGGGGAGATTGGGGTCCCCTGTCAGGCTGAGGGAGCAGATCGATGTCCCCTGAGGGAGAGTAGGGTGTTTGAGGTCTTCTGGCCAGTCTGTGGGAGTGATAGGGACTGTGCCTGGATGAGGGAGGAGATTGGATTCCCCATGTCGGAATGGAGGAGGAGATTGGATTCCCCATGTCGGAATGGAGGAGGAGATCAGGGTCCCCTGGTCAGGCAGGAAAGGAGATTGATATTCCCGGGGAGAGGGGGTTGTTTGGGTTCTCCTGGTCAGATTGAAGAAGATTTAGGTCCCTGTGTCAGGCCAAAGGAGGAGTTTGGGAGGGGGGTGCTGTTGGAGTTCCCCAGTCAGGCTGAGTGAGAAGAAGGAGACACCACGCTAAGGGAGGAGATTGGGTTTCCCTGGTGTAGGGGGAGGTGTCTGGGGTCCCCTGGCCAGGCAGAGGGAGAAGACTGGGGACCCTGTGCCATTCTGAGGCAGGAGATTTGGGTTCTTTGGAGGGTGGGGGAAGGCTGTTTGGGATCTTCTAGTCAGAATGAGGCAGGGCATGTAGGTTGTTTCCTCAGCTGTGCCTGTGTTTAGGTCCCCTGAAGCCTCAGTCCCTGTTTGATGGGTGACAGTGGGGCATCCTTTGACATCAGGGTCCTTCAGGGGATCCACCCCTTGGGTTTATGTGGGAACCCTCAAGTGCTGCTCCCCAAAATCCCCTAAGTTAGTTTTTCCAAAACGCTCCTTCATTGGGGAAATAAAGGTGCTGCTTTGCTGCTCCATGTGTGGTTTCATGCCATGCAGAAATTGTCACTTTTGTCTCCTGGCTGCAGACAGGGGCTTCGACCTCACCTTCCGGACAGCGGATGATGCCGGCCTGTCCCTGATAAAATACGGGGAATTCCTGTATGACAACCTCATCATCTTCTCTCCATCCATAGAAGGTAAGTGTGGAAGGGGAAAATTCTGGAGCTTGATGGCATTTTTGGAAGGGTATTTCCAGCTGTTTTGCAAATTTCAGTTAAATCTTGCACTTTGAATGTACTCAGTAGCAAACTGCAGCTCTGTCCTGGCCTTCCATTGATTTCATGATTTGCCATAGTTTAATTCTGCTGGCAGGAGCTCTAGCCATGAATTCTTGCTCCTTGCTTTCAGACTTTGGTGGGAACATCAATGTGGAGACCATCACTGCGTTCATTGACGGTGGTGGCAGTGTCCTCGTTGCTGCCAGCTCAGACATTGGTGAGTGCAGATGTTCTTCCACAGAATTAATTCGCTGCAGCAAAGCAGCTGCTCCTCATGCACTTCAGAGCTTGCTCTGGGAGGAAATGAGTGGTTCATGCCTTTAGTGACATGTTCAGTGGGAACTTAGCTGGGGAGGTCATGTTGCTCCCTGGGGTTTGGCTCGTAGAGCATTGAACACATAACTGTCAGCTGAATTTCCTGTTGAGTTTATGTGTCTTGTGACAGAGAATCCGTTGTGTCCCTGCAGGTGACCCCCTGCGAGAGCTGGGCAGCGAGTGCGGGATTGAGTTCGATGAGGAGAAGACAGCGGTCATCGACCACCACAACTATGACATCTCTGACCCCGGCCAGGTAATGGCTTTTTCCTCTATCCCTTCTCTCCCACCCTCCTCCCAGGAAAGTGGTAAATAATCCATGATGCAACATTCAGTTCTGCTGCTGGCACGATCCTTCGGAGTCTGGTTTCAGATGGTCACCGAGTGCAGGCAGTGAGACTGTGATTAATGCTGCTTTTGGATCCCTCTGAAGCTTGGGGGGGACGTCACCTGAGTGTGAAGTGTGTCAGACGCCAAGTGCGAAGCTTCAGTTGTCAGGAGATTTGCAGTCCCAGATTTTCAGATCAGTATAGAAACACACAAACATTTCTACAATTTTCCCCTCATGCTGTAATCTAGCACTTTAAAATTATAACATATATTAAACATATATATCTGAGCTAAATATACTCTGAAAATTTTTGTTTAAGGTAAACTGTTGAAGCAGTACATATGTGCATGTTGTCCTGGTTTAAGTATGAAGGTTGCGAAATACAGGGAAGTAAAACCCTGTAGGTGTTGCTGTCTTATCAAATGGCAGTTTATATTTCCTTGAGGGTTAGTATTAACCTAATTTGATCATAAACACAAAAATGCTGTTGTTTTGCATTTTAATGGAACTACAATGTTCATCCAGCAGTTGTAATTATCTGTAAAATTAAAGTTAACTTTTAACTGAGAAGCTGTTGTCATTAGACCCCGACTCACCTCACACGGATCTCTCTTGTTTCCCCAGCACACGCTCATCGTCGCTGACACGGAGAACCTGCTGAAGGCCCCCACCATTGTGGGGAAAGCAGCACTGAACCCCATCCTGTTCCGAGGAGTTGGGTGAGCAGCAAGGGGTGAGGTTGGGGAAGAGCAATTGAAGCAGTGGTGTTGCTGTGAGGTGAGCGTGGGGTCAGCCACTGGGACTCTTCAGTGTGAGCTTAACAAATCTCTCTTGATTTCAAACAAAAAATAGAAGGAAATCCTCCAAAGCAGTTTAGTTATTGACTTAGGAAAGGTTCCTAACAAATTAGTAGAGGAAATACTAAGTTTCTCAGCAGGTTGGAAGTGTGAGAAGGTCCATGGGGTTGAGCAGGTGGTCACATGTTCCTTCTGGGTGTGGGGACCCTGGGGGTGTTCGTGCTGCTCACTGTGGCTTTCCCTGCAAGGATGGTGGCTGATCCCGACAACCCACTGGTGCTGGATATCCTGACTGGCTCTTCCACCTCCTACTCCTTCTTCCCAGATAAGCCCATCACTCAGGTACGCTCCCTTCCTTTCTCCTGTTTTGAGCTGTGCTTCTGCAATTTAGTCCCTTTAACTTCAGCTACTTGGGAAAATCCTGGAGTCTTTGATCTCCTGATTGATTTTGAAAGGGTTGGGCTGTTGGCTGCTTCCCAATGTTGCCTTCCTCTCTGCTTTCTGCTGGTGGGGAGGTGTTCAGTGTGAGTGACACGTGTCCTCCATGCTCTGGAGGAGAGGCCAGCCTAGATCAAAGCATCTCTTCCATTCCATCCCAGCTGGAGTGGGTATCAGAATCCTATTCCTGCTTTCTCGGAGCTTCATGATTAGCCCTTAATTGCAGCTGGTGCTACTACAGCCAGACTGTCCCACCCCACAGTAAACTCTTCTTTATGCATCCTCAAATGGGCTAAGCCCTGTTCCACCTCGTTGCTCCGCAGTACCCACACGCAGTGGGGAAGAACACGCTGCTGATCGCAGGGCTGCAGGCGCGGAACAACGCCCGCGTCGTCTTCAGCGGCTCCCTGGATTTCTTCAGCGATGCTTTCTTCAATTCCGCTGTGCAGAAAGCGACTCCCGGCTCCAAGAGGTGCATTGGCTTCCCTGGCTGAGGAATGTTTGGGGAGCGATTTGAGGACAAAAGTCCTGGGAAACTGGCAAGGCAACAAACGTTTACGTTTTGGGAAAGAGCAAAAGGCTTGAATTGAGGTGGTGCATCCTTTGCCATTGCAGAAACAAAGCGTTCTGGAAAGCAGCTCCTTCCTTTAACCTGAGCTCAGTTTGTGTTGCTTTCACATCTGTTTGGTTTGGGTTTGGCCCATGGGGTACCTCCTCCTCAGCCTCCCTTGTTCTGCAGGTACTCGCAGACAGGTAACTATGAGCTGGCCGTGGCCCTGTCCCGCTGGGTGTTCAAGGAGGAGGGGGTTCTGCGTGTGGGCGCCGTGTCCCACCACCGCGTCGGGGAGCTGGCACCACCCAACGCCTACACTGTCACCGACCTCGTGGTGAGGCTGCCGGCCAGGCGAGGCCAGGGCACGCGGGAGCCACCTGGGAAGAGGAGTTTGGGAACACTGGAGCTCAGAGTGGGCTGAGGCTTGTTTTCAAGCATCGCTGGTTCATTTTTTCCAGGAGTACAGTATTGTGATTGAGAAGCTTGCTGATGGCAAGTGGGTGCCCTTTGACGGGGACGACATCCAGCTGGAGTTTGTGCGAATAGACCCTTTTGTGCGCACCTTCCTCAAGAGGAATGGTAGGTCCCCCTCAGCAGCAGGAGGGTTCCAGCAGGAGGAGGGGGAGGCTCCCCTCTAGAGGAACAGCGGGTCCCCCTCAAGAGGAGCAGGAGGTCCCCGTCACTGCCCTGGCCCCACACTTGGGGGTGTTTTCACCTTCCACAGTTTCTCATGTCCCCTCAGCGTCATTACTGTCTCTCCCTCAGGTGGCAAATACAGTGTGCAGTTCAAGCTACCGGACGTCTACGGAGTGTTCCAGTTCAAAGTGGATTACAACCGGCTGGGCTACACCCACCTCTACTCCTCCACACAGGTGAGCATAGGGGAGTGAATCCCACCCTCTCCTGGGAGGAAAGGCTGCCCCAGGCTGTTGGACAGCAAGGGCTGCTCTGTCCCCTGCCAGGTGTCCGTGCGTCCCCTCCAGCACACGCAGTACGAGCGGTTCATCCCCTCAGCATATCCCTACTACGCTGGTGCCTTCTCCATGATGGTAGGCCTCTTCATGTTCAGCATTGTCTTCCTGCACATGAAGGAGAAAGAGAAATCGGACTGAGCTCCCTGTGGGAGCCTTTTCCTGGCATCAAGGGCTGGGTAGTTCTCAGAGCCTCCCGCGTATCTCTGTGAGGACTGGTGGGTGCCAGATGTGCTGTGGGGCTGTGTTTGGTCTTTTTTATTTTTACACCTTGGGGGGGGGGAGGTTATTAAGAATGAAAATTAAATTCTGGGGGCAAAATCTATTGCTCAAGTGTCTGCAAACCCGAGACCAGGATGCTTCCGTGTTTACTGATGAGTCGTGATGTTTGCTTCTCTCCACTGTTGAAATGATTTGGGTTGGAATTGGGTTGGAATGATCTGGATTGCAGATTAACTCCCAGTTCAAAATAAAGTCTCATTCCTCTCACCCTGGATGGGAGTGAATTCATGGCGTGGGGCATTTGGATGTAGTCCCTGAACTGAGGGCTGTATCCCCACTTCACCCTCACCTGCTCTGGGCATTCCCCACGGTTGAGCTGGGAGGGAACAGTTGGATGGCGCTGAGGCTGGAGAGTGCTGAAAGGCAGAAGGGACAGTGGGGCACACAGGGGGATTTGGGACACCCCAGAAAGCAGAACGAAGGGTCTGGGGTGTCACCAAAGGTACACAGAGGAGTACAGGGCACCTCAGAACCCACCCTGTGCCACATAATGCAAACAGGTGATATCAGGGACACTCCAGAGGCTCAGCGGGGGACAGAGATCACCCCAAAATACACACTGAGGGGTCTAGGGGAGAAAAAAGATGTGGTCCCAAGAAAACCAGAGTGGAGGAGCTGAAGAGGTAGCAGGGGTGTGAGATGGAGTGAGCAGCTTTTGGGGTGCACCAGGGCTGTTTAGGGATGGAAGGTGGAGAAATTGCCCTGGGAGTGATGGGGTCAGAGGTACCAGTGAATAAAAAGATGAAGAAGATGATGGGGCCTTGGGAGGCAGCGAGTGGGGCACAGGGACCCACAGGGATCCTTGGGACACAGGGGACCACCAGGGACACTGGGACACCCAGAGCGGAGCACAGGACCCCTGGGGACCGCCCGGGACACACTGTGATCCCTGAGGGGAGAGGAACCTCTGAGGGCACACAGGGACCCCCTCCTTGGGGCAAAGGGACACCCAGAGACACAGGGAGCGCCAAGGGGCACAGGGACCCCCTGGAAGCCCATCGACACCCGGGATCCCTGCGGACAGAGGCACCCCTGGGGAGACAGGAAAGGCCAGAGGACATTTGGGGACACCGGGACCGCCGGGGACGCAGGGATCTCCGGCCAGCAATGACGCCCAGGGGCACAGGGATCCCTTGGAGACACAGGGACCCCAGAAGACGCCTGGGAACTCCGTGGGACCCAGGGACCCCAGCGGCCCCCTGGGGACACGAGCACCGGCAGCGACACCCGGGCCCTCCGGCCCCGCCCACGTGCTGGAGCGAGGAGGGGGCGGGGCCGCCTCCCTCCGGCGCGCTCTGATTGGGCGAGAGGCCCCGATTGACGGGAGCGCCTGACCGGCGGGGCGGGCGCTTTGCGACGGCGGCGCTTGACGGCGGCGGCGGGTGCGGGTGCGGGTCCGGGTCTGGGCGGGGGCGGCCATGCTGCTCACCGTGTTCTGCCTGCGCCGCGACCGCTCCGAGATCACCTTCAACCTGCAGGTGGACGCCGACTTCGAGCTGCAGAACTTCCGCGCCCTCTGCGAGCTGGAGTCCGGCATCCCGGCGGCCGAGAGCCAGGTCAGGGCCTGCCCCCGCCCCAAGCGCCGGCGAGGGCCCGGCCGGTGCCCCTGGGCCGGGGTCCCCCGGGCTGGGAGCGGCCGTGCCCCCCTGTCCCGCAGGGTCGGGGTCTCCGTGGTTGGGAGCGGCCGTGCCCCCCTGTCCCGCAGGGGCGGGGTCTCCGTGGTTGGGAGCGGCCGTGCCCCCCACGTCCCGCGGGGTCGGGTCCTGGGATCCGCCCCGGTCTTCCGGAGTTTGGGGTTGTTTGGGGTGGTGAGTCCCTCCCGGTCCCTCCCCTCGCCGACCTGTCGAGTTTGGGGAGAAACACCTCGCTTTTCCCTCAAAATCCTTTCGGGAGAGGGCTCCGAGTCCCCAGTGACTTGTGGTCCCTCCGGGAAAGACTCGGTCCGCGCCCGTCGCGCAACTGAAAGGGAGAAAATAATGTGGGTTTGTTTCGGTTTGGTTTATGTTGAGGTTTCGGAGGAGTCTGATGCTTAAACGGGGCAGGAATTCGAGCGAGGGGAACAGAAGTCGGAGCGCGGGGTAGGTGGTGGCTCCTCAAACCGCAGGAAACGGGGCTGAAATGTTCGGGAAAGACTTTATTTATCCCATCAAACCCTTGCCCGGTCTAGGGCAGAAAGGGCACATCGAGTCTTTTCCTGTCTTTTTCCCACAGAGGTATGGGGACCGAACAGGCATATCCGTGTGGTTTTCCCAGCAAACATCCCCCTCCAGCCGGGATTCAGGGCTTACTCGTGTGCCAAAACATGGGGGAGGCTGTGGGGGGGGGCGGCTCTGGGCCATCTGTCTGAGGTTTGCTCATGTTTTGGGTTCAGTCCCGCGTTTTTGGCAGTTCCTCCCCATTTGTCCTGGGCAGGGCGATGTCGGCTCCTCTTCCCGGCACCGGCCATGCCTGGCAGAGTTTGTGAAGTTTAGTGGTGGTGGCTTTGCTTCCTGAGCTTTTTCCCGGTCTAAATTAACAAAGTGTTTTTCCAGCCAAGCCAAGATTAGTCAGCGCTGGAAGAGCTGCTGCAGGGGCAGCCCTGGAGCTCGGGTGTCCTCACCCACCGGGTTCCCGACATTTGGCTTTCCCTCTGCCTTGGGAGAGCCTTGTTTTTTGGAATGGGAGGTTGGTGATGAGAGAGAAAGTCTCAGAGCTGGTGTAGGAAATCCAGGTAGGGTGGATTCTCTCTTAGGAAAAAAACTCTTGATTTTGGGCAGGTGGAAAGGGGGAACCTGCCTTATGCAAAGGTTTGGTGCTTTAGCAATGCCCCCACCATGGCTGTGTCACAGCCACCAGTGAGCTCCCAGATCTGGGGACACCCCCTGTGTGGGGGACTCTGTGGTGGCTTTGACATCTCCAGGCATGAACTGGAGCATAAACTCCTCACTGTCACCTTTGTCCCTTGTGTCATGGTGACCTGCAGCACCGGGTCTGGTTTAGGATAACGAGATAACCTCTCTGTGTATTTTTTGTCAGGAGTTCCCTTGTTTGAGTTTTTCCAGCACAGCTGACCTGTGTGGGTTTGGGTGCTGCCAGCCCCAGGCGAGGGGAGCAGCGCTGTGCTTTTGTAGCCACCTCTGCCTTCCTTCTGCTCATCCATCTGCCACTCATGCATCATTCTGTGCCGCGCTGTGTCGTGTTTTCCAGGCAGTTATTTATCGCTCCTCTCTCTTCTCTTTCTGCCTGGTGTTTGTGAGCTGTGTTGAGGACCTTCAGTGGAGAGAACATGTTGGACATCAGGAGGAACTTCTTCATACAAAGGGTGGTGGTCAGACATTGGCAGGGGTTACCCAGAGAGGTTTGGAGTCCCCATCCCTGGAGGTGTCCAAGGAAGGCCTGGATGTGGCACTCAGTGCTCCGGGCCAGTGGACAAGGTAGGGATTTGGCACAGGGTGCACTTGATCTTGGTGGGCTTTTCCAGCCTCAGTGATTGTGTAGAAAAGTTACAAAGGTACAAGTGATCAGTGAAGCAGCTCCTTGTGTGGAAGGATTTCGCACTGTTAAAGCATAAATAGGCAAACTTGGCTGTTACCAAACTTGGCTCTTTTCTGTCCTTTTTCTTCAACCAAGGTGAATGTTGCATTGAAGGTGCTGCATTGGCACAAGAGAGGATGAATTTCATCATAAGGGTCATGCAGGGTGGAGTAAACCACTCTGTGTGTGGAGAAGGGTTAATCCCAGCCTTGTTCTCTGCTGGTTTAGGCAGTGAATTCTAGGTGCTGCAGTTTGGGGTGGGGCAGGGAGCTGTGAGGTGTCTGAGGGGCAGCTGCGGGCACAGGTCGGTGAGATAACAGAGGCAGCTGCTGGTGGCTGTGGTGATAAGAGGAGCTAGATGAGGAGAGGGGAAATGTTCTGACTTTCCACAGTCTCCTCCACACACCAAGGCCATGGCTTTCCAGGAGAGGGGATAGGAGGCTCTCAGCAGAGAGAACCACACTCTTCATTCCTTTCCTTCATTTATTTTTCTGTCCGTGCCTTCCATCTGTGCCGTGCTCAGGAATATTTGATGGGTCCAGGATTTGGTTTGATTGATGGCTGCAGGTGGTATCCAGCACTCCTGGCTGGGGTTCCCTGCTCCACGGGGAGGTTCTGCCCTCTGGCATCATGCGCAGTGAATCCATCCGTGCCTGCATCCCTGTCTGAGTCACCCCCAGAAGAACCCATGTCTGGTGCCTGCCAGCCAGCAGAACTGCCATGAACCAGACAATCAAAAGGCAGCAAAATCCAATCAGTTTGTTTTAAGAGTGGAGCAGAATGGGTCAGGAGTGGATTAATCTGTGCTGCTAATGGACGTGGCGCAAGTGCCAGGCGCTTACTTCATTGTCTGGGATGTAAGGCTGAACACTCATAAATCCAATCTCAGCAAGATGACAGAGGTAAAGCCTCCCTTAAACTGATTAACTCGTCTCTTCCAGGGTGTCTGCGCAAGGAATCTGCCATTTCAGATTTGGGTGTGCAGCTGGGATTTATGACACACTGGCTGTCGCTGCAGCAGCACCGACTCAGGCCGGTAATGTGAGAGGCTGTGCCGGGACTCTGCCAGTTCCAGCTGCCCTTGGTTGTGCTGGTGGTGTTATGGGGGGTAGAGGCCACAGATCTTCAAATCCCTGCATGCAGGCCCTGGGAGGGACCCAGTTCTTGAGGCAGCGCTGAGGCACTGTGGAGGTGGAGAGGAGGTAGGAAACTCATGCCTGGTTCCATCTTGTGTGTTTCCCCATTCTCTGATTGCTGCCCTACAAGGTTTTGGTCATTTGTGCTCCTCCTGCCTTGTCTTGCTTTGGCACTGCTGCTGACGATGGGTCTGTGCTGCTGAGTGCCGCAGGGAGAGTCCATGTAAGATTTTGGAATTGCTGGAGTGAAGCAATGAAAGTCTGTAGTGTCATCCAGACCTTAAGACAGGTAGGGATTGGTTTTTTGGGATCTTGTTGTATCTGCTCCTTGTGATAGCATCAGGCAGAGCTGCAGCCCATCCATGCTGGGACTATGAAAGCTTCTCCCACGTGGCTCAGCCAGTCCTGACCTGTGGCAAATGTGTTGTTGCTCAACTGGCCTTTTGCAGCCCCAAAGAGACGAGGTTTGGCTAAACAAGGTGGAAAATGTGAAATTTGATCGTGTGCCTGAGGATTTTAGGCCAAGTTCTCCGTGCTCTGGAGTGCTACCAGGGCAGGAGGTGGTTGGGCCAATCTGCCTGGTCTCGCTGTGCTCCAGTGATTGCACAGAAACATTTGTGTTGCCAGATACCATTTCTGGGAACTTCTATTCCAGCTTTATTTTACATTTTGGGCTTTCCCATAGCTTACAGCCTCTGTAGGTATTACAGGTCTGATGTTCATGGAAATGTTCCGTGGGGATTATTCACCTTTATCTCAGTGTTTTTATGTTTAGTGTGTGGACCCCTTGTTAAATCAGGTAGTCAAAATAGAAATGGATGTGATTTTGTTTTTTAGTCCCAAGAAGTTGATTCCCTCCATGGGCTGATGGCAGTCTTGGGAGCAGTGCCTTTGGGACCTCTGAGTCTGGAGAGTTACATCACTACAGTGAACTGGAAAGCACTGAGCTAACGATTGAGGTCCCTGTAAAACTGGTTATTCTGGGGAGACAGAACTGGAGAGTGTTGTAGGAATGTTGGGCTGGATCATCCTTGGATCTGCTTGGATCGGCGCTGCTGGCACATCTGCAGTTGGTGCGGGGGTGGGTGCTGACTTGGGGGCAGGGAACACTGCAGAAAACATCTGTGGCTCGTCTAATTGTAGAGGTTGGAGTTTGGGAATGTGGGCAGACAATCCCGATCAAGACTTGCTTTCCTTTTATGATCTTGGCCTCTGATCAGGGGAGACCGGCCCTTCTCCATGATGCCAGCTGTCAAACCACAGCTGGTTTTCGGCAAGACCAACCCCAAGTTGTCAAACCATGAACATGTCAAGGCCCTGCCGTGCCTGAGGCTGGGCCTGTGAGGACATCACACCTTGCCTTCTGAAGCTTGAGATGGATCTGGAAGATTTACTGGAATAGGTTTTTTTTCTCTCCTATAATAAAATAACATCTTGGTTTTTTCTTTTTTTTTACTTTTCCTCTGCTTGGTGGTGCTGGTGGCTCTCCTGGCACAGATTGTTTATGCGGAGCGGCCCCTGACTGACAACAACAGGTCCTTGGCTTCCTATGGCTTGAAGGACGGGGACGTGGTGATCCTGCGCCAGAAGGAGACAGTGGAGCCGCGGCCTTCCATGCGCTTCCAAGGTGAGAAAGGTTCCAAGCCAACCCTGCCTGAGCCTGCATTCATCAAGACTTACCCAACTACCCAACGCCAGCTCCTGTCAGTGTCCTTTAGCACCTTCTGCGCAAAGCGCTGAGAGAGAGAGAGGGTGGCTGGGATGAGTTGGGGGAACTTGTAAATGACCCAGAGGGCTTCTGCTTCAGTGTTTTGTTCTGAGGAAGCCAATACCATTTCTGTTTCTTCGGGAGAAGTGTGGAGGCAGTGAGGAGGTGACTGGTTCAGAACAGGTTTGTTCCCAGTGGCTCAATCATATGCCTGCCAAAAGCTCCTCCAGGAATGCCTGAGTGGAGCACTGTGCCTCTGTCCTGCCTTTCATAGCCAGTTCTAGCAAATCCCAGTCATAAAATATCCCTAGAAAAGGTGCCACAGGCTGAGAAGGGCGTGGGAGCATTGATGAGGTCCTCGTCCTGCCTCAGCTGGAGGATGGGTACCTGCAATGCAGGTCTGCAGGAATGTTACTTTTTTTTTTTCTGCTGCTTTTTTTTAACCCAAGAGACTCTGAAGTGCCTCAGAGCCACTGGGTTTAGCCCAGCAGTCTCTCCATTAGGGATTCACGTTTGTGAAGCTGGGAATAACTAGTCAGCAAGTGCATTTCAGGGGATTAAAAATGGGGCAGACAGACGAGACCAGTTACATAAATGCGCCAGCATTGCTAACCCAGTAACCCGGGGACGTGGCTGCACTTCCGACACAAACTGCTGCTCAGGGAATCTGCTCTCATGCAGCATTAAGGGCAGCTCATCCTTCCTGAGGTTTTTCCAGCAGAACTATAACCATGAAGCACTGACACCTCTGCCCTTGCTCCCTGCAGGTCTGCCCAGGATAGATTTCAGCAGCATCGCCGTTCCCGGGACATCCACGCAGCAGCACCAGCCCCCAGCGCAGCGCCCTCGCCCTTCACCTCCAGACGTGCCCTCGTTCCCCCAGGGCCTGGACAACCCGGCGCTGCTGCGGGAGATGCTGCTGGCCAACCCCCACGAGCTGTCCCTGCTGAAGGAGCGCAACCCACCCCTGGCCGAGGCCTTGCTGAGCGGGGACCTCGGTGAGTTGGGCTTGGAGCTGGTTGGGGTCTGCTCCCATGAGAGGCAGCCTGGGTATTTAACAAGCTGGGATGTGCTACAGACTCCTTGATGGTGAAGGTAAAAGGTGCCAGTTGGGAGCACTCAAGTCAGAGTTCCTACGTTTATGGGTGTATTTCTCCTGCTTGGCATCTTTAATATCCTCTCTAATATCTCCTACTCAGAAATATCAGTTGCACAGATAATTTGGGTTTCTGTGAACACAAGTGACTCAACTCCTGGTTTTTACACTAAGACACTACTTACTGCACATTTTCCAATAAAGGTGGTGTGTTTGCTGCATCCCAGATCCCGCTGGGACTCAGAGGAGAGCAGCACACTCCAAACCCAGCTCTCTCCATAGTGATCATGTTCTGTGGAAGTGAACCACAGAAAGGGAGAGGGAAAGGAACAAGGAAATGGTGGATTTTAGGAACTTTCTCAATAGAAATAGTTATAAATGTGTAAGTTTCTGTTAATCTTGGACATGTCTGTGTGTTTTGAGCACAGTTGAAGCCTTGCCCTTCACTTCCTCTGCAGCCGATGTTGGTCCCTCCTTCCTGTGGTGAAAGATTTGAACTCTGGTGTCCTTTTGCTGTGAAAGGACAGTTTTGGGTAGCAGCAGATGAGCTCCTGAACCTCTGCAGGATGTTTAGTTGGGAAATAAATCCTGTTCAGTTTGGAGAAATAAATGAAGAGAAGGTGCTTCTAGCAGGAGACTTTATCCACTTTCAGGGTTACATCTGAGTGATTTCTCTGTCAATGGAAGCCAGAAAGGAACTTTCCATGGATGTTGTCAGCCTATTTAATTTTTAACTCTGCCTTTAGTTCATATCCAGAGCTGAAGCCACTTTCTTTGCACTCTCAGGGTTCTTTACGCTTCTGGCTGCAAGTTTTTCTCACCACCTTGAGCAGAGGTGCTGCTTTTGACACAGGAAACCAGAGGTTAAGCCCAAGACACCCAGAACTGGCTCCTCCACTGCTCTGCCTGGTCTGTGCACATCAAGCTTTGACCCAGATGTGCATTTTCAGTCCCAAATTGCCGCATTGGGCTGTCAGGAGGAAGTGGTTTGGGCTGGTTTTGCCCTTGTCGTGCTGCACTGCTGCTACCAGCAGTGTTTGGGCACAGATCCAGTTCAGCTCCAGCTTGGATTCCCAAATATCTGCATAGATCTGTGCCCTGTGGCTGTGCTGGATGAAGGCACCTGCTGTACAGAAGCCTGATTTCAAAAATCCAACAGTCAAACATACCCGACGCCTCCCTGAGCACGTAACAGCCTTTGAGCCAGAGCTGCTTCCTGAGAACAGCATCTCTGGAAACAAACCCAAACCTTCCCTGTGTACAGACCTTCATGGACTGCCAGGTCCTTTTGGGGACTTAGGCGATCCCATGCAAGTAGTAAAAAATGGCCAGAGACCATCCAGAAAGCGGGAATCTAAAAACTGTGATCTTAAAATGTGCATTTAAACCTGGTTTATACTTCCTGGTTCCAGTGGTAGGCATTCATCTTTAGGGATTGTAATCTCTGGTTTTGCCATGTTCCTTGGGTTTGAAGGAAGTTTTGTCATTCGCCTTTGTTTCTCTTTTCCCTACAAAAATGTATGTGCCAGGAAATGTAGTTTGATTGTGCAGTGTTTGGGTAGGGACATGAGGAGAACGAGCTCTGTCCAGTTGCTTTTCATCTCGGCAGGTTCCCAAGTTTGCCACTGATCCTCTGAGGTCCATCTGCGCTGCCCTCAGAGGAAGCTTTTTTCTGTGTGCTGCTGAGTCTTATTCCTCAGCTGGCATCAAAAGAAGCGTTTGCTGTGCCAGAATTTGATTTGCAAGAGTAATTTCCAGTAAAAAGCATTTTTTTATCTCATTCTTCCCACAGAGAAATTCACCAGAGTGTTGCTGGAGCAACAGCAGGACCGAGCTCGGCGGGAGCAGGAGAGGATCCGGCTCTATTCTGCTGACCCCTTTGATCTCGAGGCACAGGCCAAGATAGAAGAAGACATAAGGTAACAAACCAAAGTGGTTTGCAGGCTTTGGGGTCCTTTCTGCGGAGAAAAAACTTCTGTGTTCTTCCTTCCATGGTGTTTTTCCTCATAGAAGGCAGAATCTAAACCCATTCCTTGTATCAAGGAGTTTGTTTGCGGGGCAATGCTCTGGGCCACATTTGTGCATGGGAAGGTTGGGATTTGGGAACATGTAGGTGCACCCCAACCTTGAGATGTGTCCAGCTGACGTCACAGGGTGTTGTTCCCTGTGAGGGTGGTGAGGGCCTGGCACAGGTTGCCCAGAGAAGCTGTGGCTGCCCCATCCCTGGAGGTATTCAGGGTTGGACAGGGCTTGGAGCAACCTGGGATAGTGGAAGGTGTTCCTGCCCATGGCAGGGGGTGGAATTGAATGGTCTTTAAGGCTTCTCCCAACCCAAACCATTCTGGGATTGTGTGATAGGAGGTGACAGCTCTGTTGTCTGTGCATGTGATGTCTTGGAGCTGCCTGAGCTGGTCCACTCTCAAGACTGGAGCACTTGTGGAAAGCACATCTCCTCTTGAGAGGTGTGACTGTGGTGCCTGGGGCATGTTTGAACCCAAGAACTGGGCTGGTGTTGTCTCCCAGCTGAGCTCTGCACAGCAACATGGCGCCATTTCTCCCAGCTGCCCCCGAGATTCATTTTTGTGTCCTGCTGATTGTTCTGTCTGGCTAATTCACTGATGAGAGGTTCTGAAGAAATGCATTCTACTCAACAGCTTGCTCCCTCTTGCTGCCTTCCAGATGTAATTGTGTTGGGCTGAGGCTTGATTTCTTCAGCTGAGGGGGTAAATTCTTGATTTTCCCCTGGTAACAGTGTGTCTGTGGTGCAGACCTATTGTTGGTCAGAACCAAAATTCATTGGTGATAGGAGTGATCTCACCTTACAACTGACAAGGTGCTGGTGCCAGATAAACATTCAGCAGTGCAGAAAACAGACATTTGTAGATAGTGAAACATTGCTCAGAGGCACAGGAACACTTCCCTTCTTCTTTAGATGAGGGACAGATAAAGGGGAGGCACCCAAGGCTCTGCAACTGTTTGGGAACACTGGGCTGAGCTGTCCCCAGATTTCACACCCCACTCAATGAAAAATGAAATGGCATCAAAAATGGAGCCTTTTTTCCTTTCTTGAGGAGATAAAGCTGTTTTGGATGCCGTCACTCATCACTTCCAAGATTTTCCTGGGGCTGTGAGTGACTTCTTGAAGAACATTTTTTTCTCTCAGCTTGAAGTTGCACGAAAGGCTGCTGTTCGTGGTCATGTTCTTTTTGCTGTTTTGCTCACCTCTCTCCTTTCCTATGCCTGGAAAAGGAAAGATACCAAGGAAACCAGAATATTTTAATGTTCAGCTGCTTTGTGGGATTCCAGTGATGTAGCTACTGGCAACATCTCCATGTGCCCTCGGCATGACTAATGAATCCATAGGTTTTTTCCTCTGAATTCTCCAGGTTAGCATGGGTGGCAGGTTCCTGTTGGCAAGACAAGGTCATCAGGAGTGAGGTGTGAGTTAGGGAGGGGTTGGAAGGGGTAGTGACTCAGTGTCTCTGGACTAAGCTGAGATCATTCCTAGCAATCCTGAGCTCCCAGGTCTGTGTTTCACTAAGGAAGCAGCCTTTGCTGTGGTTTAAATTCGTGTTTGTAAGGTCAGCAGCAGCAGGTGGGATTTCCAGGTCTCTCTGAGTCAGAGGGATATTACAAGGTCTGGTTGACAGAAATTTTGATTTTTCTCTTTCTTCTCCACAAAATCCAGGCAACAAAACATTGAAGAGAACATGACGATAGCAATGGAAGAGGCTCCCGAGAGCTTTGGGCAGGTGGTCATGCTCTATATCAACTGCAAAGTCAACGGACACCCTGTGAAAGCCTTTGTGGACTCAGGTGCTTCCTCCACACTCTCCATCACTGAGGGGAGCAGTAAACATTCCAGCAGCTTTCCCAAAAAATCCTATAATAAAGCACTCCATGACAAGATTTTGGAGCACTCCACTGAACCCTGAACACAGCCTGGGCGAGCAGAGCAGAGCAAATTGTTGGGAGAAGCAGTGTGGGAACACGCTGGGTTAGGGCTCCTGGGAGAGTTTCTGGACTTCCGTGCCTGGAAGGTCACTGCCATATGTGTGTCTTATCTCATTTTGCAGATGGGGGGATTTCACATGTCTTTAATGTGGTGCTTCCCATCCACATCCTCCAAGGGGAAGTTCTTGGGGTTGTTCCATCCCTACAGTAAGAGTCAGTGCTGACCCATGTGTGGGCAGCCAGGTCAGTACAGTGGGATTCACAGGAAGCCTTTATGCCCTGGGGTAGGTCAGTTGGTTTCCCAGCCACTGAGTGTCAGATCTTAAACTCTTCCAGGAAAAAAATACAAATTTGTGCTGAACCATCAGGATTTAATACAAGTTCTGTTGCTGGTAGGTGCCCAGATGACCATCATGAGCCAAGCCTGTGCTGAAAGGTGCAACATCATGAGGCTGGTAGATCGGCGGTGGGCTGGCATCGCTAAGGGTGTTGGGACACAGAAAATCATTGGCAGAGTGCACCTAGGTAAGTACTGTCATTTTTAGGGCAGTTTAGCAGGGATTTGACTGCATTCCCACAATCTTGACACTGAGGATCGGTGCTGTAATTATTAGGAGGTCCTGCAGAGTAAAATCAAAGTGCCTCTGCAATGTGTTTGTCTTGAGCACAGAACTCTGTTTTCTGTCTCATTTAATGCTTTATTTTAATGGCATCACTGTAACACTTTGAGGTGAGGGAGTCCCAGCCTCCTGCATATGTAAAGAACACGTTCTCTGGGGGCAAAACCTGAGTTGAATGTGAAACACCACAACCTTCCCTGTTTCGGGAGGGCAGGGTGAGCTACTCAGGAAGGGTTCCAGCACAGTGCAGTGTTTTCTGTTCCTTTGGAAAGAGAAGCCTCTCTGTGCTCTTGTGCAGCTTTTCTGGATGGAGGTGATTGTCCTTATAACTGAAAAGTTGATTGTTTGCTGTTGCTGCTGCTTAGACTTGTGCTCTGATAAACTGTTAGCAGCCCCTCAAGCTTGGAGGGTCGGAGAAGCGGGACTCGAGGTTCTTTGGCACATCAGCTTTTAAAATAATTAATCTGGGACCATGGCAGGCCTGGAAGTCCTGGGACTTGCACAGGGCCAGACTTTCTGTGACCAAAACACTGCATCAGAATGCTGGTTTCAGATGTGCCCAGACCTTTCCCTGGAGGTAGAAGAGCAGAAGGCAGATTTGTTGTGCTGTAGTGGGAACGTCTCTCCCTTGTGTTTCAGCTCAGGTGCAGATTGAAGGGGATTTTCTGGCATGCTCCTTCTCAATCCTTGAAGAGCAGCCCATGGACATGCTCCTAGGACTGGATATGCTTAAGAGGCATCAGGTATCGAAACCTCTTTTGAAACAGTTACTTGGCTCTCTGAGGTTTAGTGAGAAGTGCAACATAAACGCCTTGCCTGTGAATTCATTAGGATTTTCCTGGGGGGAGTTGATGGTGGATTATCTTCCAGCCTGGAAGCATGTACACCACATCCATCATGGACAGCTCTAGGGTGCCTGGCTGATGCCTGGACCTTTTTGCTCTGATCAGAGATGCTCAGAGCTTTCCAGCTGAATGATTTATTACAAATTGACTCAGACAGGGCCCTTTGGTTAGAGCTGATACTCCTGACCCACCCTTACCTGCTGTGAGCCGCTCCTATTGGAGACGGATTGCCTGACCTGGTGTCTCCCTTGTTCTCTGGAACGGCCTGGCTCCCCGCAGGCCCCTGATGTCTCAACGCTCTTTGCAGTGCTCCATCGATCTCAAGAAGAATGTGCTGGTGATCGGCACCACGGGCTCGCAGACCTCATTCCTGCCCGAGGGCGAGCTGCCCGAGTGCGCACGGCTGGCGTACGGCGCGGGGCGCGACGACGTGCGGCCCGAGGACATCGCCGACCAGGAGCTCGCAGAAGCAATTCAGAAATCTGTAGAGGAAGCAGGTACCACCAGGAGCCCAGTTGAAATAGGAATCTGTGCTCTTTTTTTTCGGCTGCATGTCAGGATGTCTGTGAGCAGTTGCCCTTCCAGCTCTTGAGAGCAGCATCAGCCAGTAAAGGGTGGAGAGAAGGGGGTTTATTCTTGCTTGTGGCCTCTGAGTGCACTTCTCTCTTCCTTTCTGGGCTGCAAAACCGGCACAAAGGCACTCAGGACTGTTTGCTCTTTAATTTGTGCTCTCCCTGCAACTTCCCACCCGCTCTGGTTTCCTGGCATTCAAGGTGTGGAGGTTAATGGAGATCTGTAGCCAGAATTACGTTGTAGTGCCCAACAGGGATGTGGCTCAGCTGTGGTGTTTCTGCAGCCTCGTGTGAGCACAGCTTTGAGGAGGCTCCCAAAATCTTGCTCTTACTGGCTGCACCACATAAAAATTGAGCAGCTGTAGTGGTGACAAAAGTTCATGACAGTTTTTAGAATTCACACTATTTCAGCATTTTTCCCTGGAGTGGTGCTCATGCCCTTGGAGGGGGAATTGCCTCCTTGCAGTTGCTCTAAGTTACAAAAGCTGAATTCATGTCCTCAGCCTTAAATGTTACGTGCAAAGAGAACTTTCACCCTCCTGCAGTTTTGTTCCCACTATCCCTGGAATCCAAACACTGCACAGGTGTGGTGGCTACATGGAGTTTTGGTGGCTGCAAAATTTAGTGAAGTAATTTTATTTTCAGCCAAAACAGCTGAAAGCTGAGTTATGAGCCAAAAATGGTCTGAAACTCAAATTTTCTGTTCAACTCCTCCCTTAATTCAGCTTTTACCTAAAGGAGAAATTCATTATTTTTTCCCTGCTGTTCCAGTGAAGCTGTGAATACCTCAGGGTGTATTCCTTAAGCCTTTTCCAAAACTTTTAAAGATGACATTTTATATCCAAGAGTTCTCTAGAGACCTCTGAGTTTTACTGCTCATTTTTCCTCTGAAAGAACACAGTAAATTTTGCTTCCTACACACATATAGAACTCTTTGCTGGGTCAGGTTTAAGCTGCTCAAGTTGATTTCAGTATTTTTCCTGCTGATTTTTTAAGACTCTAGCATGCCCATATTTAAAATTGAAATGAGATAAAAAGATTTAACCATATATTATATATTTTAATATATATTTATTAGATACTAAAATTTTTATATATTTACCTACATATAGATACATATATATATGTATATAGCTATAGCTGTATCTATATCTGTGTGTATCTATCTAGCTGAAATGCACTGAAATTTTTCTTTAACACTTCTCAGTTACTGTTTGACAACCCAAACAGTAAGCAGTTAGATACAAATAATGGCATTGATAACATTAAGGGGAGCACAAGACTGCACTTATTGCTCCCTTTGGCCAATTTTCTTCCATCTTAAAAATCCTAAGTTTTCCAGAAATGTAAAAAATCTAAAAAAAAGAAGGAAGATCTGGCTTTAATGAATCAGTAAGAAATAGTTTAAATGTGTGACTTTCCTAGCCAAATTTGAATATTATTAACTGAAGTTGCAGCCAGTAGAGAGAAACACAAACATGGGTTTGACCTTGTGATCAGGTTTTGACATCACTAAAGGTCAGGCTCAGGAGCTTGGGCTCTTGTCTGTTTCCCACAGCCTGGCAGGTGTAAATATTAGTTCTTTTCGTATTAAAACCTGGAGCCTGATGAAGCCTGGGTTAGCTTTTGGAATATATTTCCACTTTGGATGAAACTTTGCAGATATTATAGTTGGTTGGATTTAGTTCTCCGTTGAAACAGAACTAAATATCAAGCAAACCTCAGCCCAGACTACGAGTCTTTACAATAAAAGCATTTGAGTTTTTTAAAAAGAAAAGTGTCTGAAATGTCTTAAATCCAAGCTGCTCATGTACCACATACAGTTCTATGGGCCATGAGGCTTTGTTCAGGCTAGTCAGTACTCGGACACTTTCACTTGATGCTGAGCTCTAGAGGAATGTAAAACATTTATGGGAATAGGAAATCCATTTTATGTGTTCAGTTAATGCTCTCAGAACACCAAGGCACAGAAGTAAAGTGGCTCTTGTTCAGATTGACTGTGACAGTCCTGACAGTTCTAGACACAGTATCAGCCTCTGGCCCATAGGCTTTTGTTGGCTGTATCCTAAAATGTCAGCACATTCCCTCTTTCTCTCTTCCAAAACTTGAGCTGCTGCTAGGTGGTACCAAGAAAACCAAGAAAGGAAAAAACAGGAAACGGAAGAAGGGCAGAAGGAGAAGATGATGCAACTCCAAAGAAGCTCAGCTCCCCACAACATGTGTATTCTTTTATAACAGCAGGATTTTTTTCTGGCTTCCAGGAGATGGTATAACACAAATGGCTGCCTGCACCCGGAGGCTATTAAAGTGCTTGTTTTGAATGCACCTGGATTATCCTTGAGCTTTATTTAATCCCCTGAAGCCCACTTTAGGGAGCCTCATGATTTCTGTCGGCTGCCTTACTGGTGGTTCAGCACCTATGGAAGGCAGTTGAGGTGGTGTGGTGGAGTCCTGCTGGATCCAGAGATCCGGGGATTCAGGACCTCCATGTCTTTGTTTACTTCTGAGGGCTTGATGCTTTTTTGTGCCAGTTTCCCACCACTGGGGAACTTTGTGATCTTGGAGGATTTACAGACCTGGCAGCAAAACTGGAGCTGTTTTGCTGAGGAGGAAGTGTAGCCAAGCAGTTCATCCCACATACCCCTTTTTGTCCAGGCAGCCTCACTCCAAGTCACTGCCACCACAAACAACTTGGGCTGTTCCTGGTACAGAGAGGATGGAGCCCTTTGTGGGAAAGAGTTTGTTCCCGGTTTTAGCTGGATCAGTATCACTGATGGGGCTGAGATTCAGCTCCTGTGGATACCCCAGGAGAAGGATGATACTGAGAAGTGCTTGGCAGAAAACCAGCTCCTGCTGCTACCTAAATGCAAATCCCTGATGTGTTTGATCAGACCCTTATTAATGATCCAGTGGGTCAAGACAGTTCTGCTTCCTCCCTGAAAGGTTGGTTTGGGAGCAGAGAGCGTGAATGTAATCATTCCATGTAGAACAGAAAGGATCCCTCTGGTTTTCATCCATATCCTCTGTCACAAAGCTCTTTGCCACTCCTAGGAAAGATGAGCTGTGAGGTGGTGTCAGGCAGGTACTGCACTGGTTTTAGTTAACAGAGACTAGAAGCAGCTAGGCTGAGGAGAGAAAGGCAGATTTCTGTCGTGTTGTGGAATTTAAAGGGAATCCTGGCTGGAGGTGTAGGCATGGCAAGCTTGCTCCAGTACTCCTGTAAAAAGAGACTCCAGAAAAACCAGTGGTGTGTGTTTAAGACCACTGAAAGGGCAACGCAGCACTGAACACAGAGCACAGAACCTGGATGTGTGATCCTGGGCAGAGCAGGGCTGTAGTGGCAGGACAGGTGCTCCTTCAAAGGTTGTGTGAGTGATTTAACAAGCGCGAGAGCGCTGATACATCAGTGAGATTAGATTGTCAGCAAGAGAAAGTCACTTGGTCTCCCCCATAACCACAGCCAGTATTTGGTGCTTCTGACAGAGATCTGCAATTCATCTGCTCTCTGTGAGGACAAGGAACCAGCAAGCTGGATTTGACTTCTGGCTGCTTCTCCTTTGCTTTGCTCCTCCCAGCCTTGGGCAGCAGTTCTTTCGGGGGATTTCTTTTCCCCTACAGTCTGTACACTTCCCTTTTGCAGCCAGATGGTGTTTGGTCAGCTTCTCTTGGGTCTGATGGCACTGCTGGGGGCACAACCCAAGAACTGTGTTGCCATGTCGGTTTCCCTATCCCTGAAATGTGTCTCTTGATTATCTCCAGCCAAAGGGAGAACAGACCAGTAGGCACATGTGTAACACTGTGTAGAGTTTACCAAGTGTGTAGTATCACCCACAGACTGCTCTGTGGCATAGAACAGCCTTTAAATTGTGCTCTGGCAGTTATTTTTGCCTTGATGTGCCGAATTTACCAGGCAGAATCCTTCTGGGAGGCAGGAGCTCCTGCAGCCTCCATGCTGTTGTGCCAGAAAGTCAGGAGGGGAGTTGTGCAGGACTGTAACCATGCATGGTGTGTGCTCTGAATGCTAACACGAGTTTGGTGTGTTTGTTTCCTAATCCAAACAGAACGTCGGAAGCCTTGATGCATGTAGTGTGTGTTTACTGCAGCTGGAGTGGGCCACAGACCAGGTATTTAGAGCCACCCGTTCCAGTTTGTGCTGCCACGGTGCAAACGGTGCTTCTGCCGTGTCCTGACTGCTCCTTTCCTTCTGTCTTCCATAGAGAATAGTGACAAAGAAACTACCTCACTGGAAATGCCCTTATTACCAGCTTCTGATGGGTTTCAAAATCCAGTCCAGTCTTCAGGACTAAATTCCAAGATCTGTAATCCCACAAATCAATTACTTGATCGTTCTGTCTCTGCCCCTGCTTCAATTTGCTCATCCGAATCCAGCTTCGCAGAGCCCATTGATCCTAGAGCCATCAAGACTTCTGACTCTTCACCTGAACACCAGATAACCCCAGAAAAAGAACATCCTCTGGTATTACAGTATCATTCCAATAGCTCCTCCTTGGCAAATAATGACCCCTCTCCACACACCGGGGATGGAACCTGCTCCAATCCAGCTTGCCTTTCACAGAAGACACTCAAAGAAACATTTAGTCCTGACATTTTAAAGGAATGTAATGCTGAAGGACAAGATCATGGTCAGGAACATTGTCTGGAAGTGACAAAAGTTGACACTGCTGCCAAGCACAGGCAGGATAAAGATGTCTGTCTGTCTTCAGTGCAGGAGCAAAACCATGATCTTCCCACAGACCATCAGATGTGCAAAGAGCCAGAAAGGGAACATCTTGAGGAGCAAACTGAGACAACTGACCCAGAACCTCCTTGCTGCGTTGGTGGGGATGAGCAACCTGATGTGGTAGAAGCCAAACAGCGAGAAAATCCTCCCATGGAAATGAGAGATGGACTGGAGAGAGCAGGTCTTTCCTGTATGAAAGGGAGTATCCAACTGTCAGCTTCCCGTAGCCATGTGCACATGGAAGCCTCCATGGAAACAGATGCAGTGGAGCAGGCTGCAGCTGAAGTGCAGAGCTCAGCAAGGGAGCAGAAGCAGCAGACTGAGAACAGACGTATATCCAACCTGAACTCAGAGGCCTTCTCCATGGAGGTGGAGTTGCTGAAGTCTCCATCCTCCTTGAGTGATCAACTTTCCACCAGTGATGTCCTGCACTCTAAAAGCACTAGTGAAATTCCTGCAGAGTATCATGAGTTGCCTGATTTGGCAGCAGACAGCTCTTCCCCCTCCAGCATCCACCAGCTGGACATGGATCCAGGAAGATCTTCAGAAGAGCCATGTTTCCCTCTAGCATCAGCCTTGAAAGAGCTTCACAAACTCTTGGTTATCAGTCGGAAAGGAGAATGTAAGATCCTTGCCTCGGAAGAAGTTTCACAGCTGGAAATGGTTCACAGAGAACCAGCAGTGCAGCAGAAGGGGCTTCCTGAAGGTGCGCAGAAAGGCTCAGATCCAGCCAACCAGGAACAGAGCTGTTCCTTCGCTGAGGTGAGATCTGAGGGTGGAGAAGCAGAGGGGAGCCAGCCTTGTGATTCTGGCAGAGAGAATGTCGGCACTGGGCCCATCAGTCCTGGGCAGCCGGTGCTCAGGGGAGGTGCTTTAGAAAGGCAGAAGGGTTCAGCTGAGATAAATGTGGTTGTGGTGAGTTCTGCAGCCACCCCTGGGCTGCAGCAAAGCCCAGAGCAGGGGGAGGTTATGGCAGGAGGTTCTCAGAGTCCACCTAGTCCAACTTTGGAGCAAAGCACACCTGTTTCCTCCACACCTGCTTTGGGTGAAGGAGCACCACAGGATACTCGGAGCCTGTTCACAGGGGCATCTGGGAGAAATGGTAGTGCTGCTTCTGAAGGTCCATGGCCAGTGGGTGGGAGTGAGGAACCACCACTGAGCCCACCAGGTGCCTACACCAGACTGACCACAGGGGCTTCTCCAGCCCCTGCTTTCCCTGCAGCTGATGTTGACCGGATCCTTGGTGCTGGTTTTACCCTGCAGGAAGCTCTCGAGGCCTTGGAACAAGCGGATGGAAACGCAGATCTTGCTCTTCTCATTTTGCTAGCCAGGAGCATTGTTGTTCCACATAACTGTGGAAGAAGGAGCTGACTGGGGGATCTTTTCTTCTACAAGAGTATCTCAATTATACACCACAATGGACGAGCAGAATGTTGAGCCAGATTTTTTAAATTATTTGCAGCCAAAGTAACACATCTCTTCTGTTTCACTCGTTAGATTTGGGATTTGAAAAGAAACAAAACGGCCTTGCAATTGTGTGGACAGGATAGCTTTTAATCATGCATACTGGATTAAAACTACTGGTTTTATTTAAATGTACAATTTTATAATAAGCTCCAATGCTATGAATGAAAAGCCGCAGCCACTGCACTCACTGCCCTGTCCAGCACAAAGTGGGTTGTGATGGGCCACACGTGCACAGGACAGGAGGTGCACACTGAGTCCAGCGTGGACTCTGGATTTGTTGCAGCTCCTTGGAACCAAATATCCAGCTGTTGAAATTATTCTGGCAGCTACTAAAGGTGTGTAGATGCTCATGGATGTGTAACGCTTTGCCAGAGGAGCAAGGGGATTTTTTGGGAGCATGGGTTTTTGTGTGTGCACAGTGAAGGCTGATGCTTATTTTTGCCAAACCCTTTTATGCTTTGATTTAGAGTTGGACTCAATGATTTGTGTGGTTCCCTTCCAACTCAGAAAATTCTGTGATGCTCTTGGGCCAGTGTGTTCCAGTTTACAACATGGGGATAGAAGAAGGGAAGGGATAGAATTTGGTGCTACCAAAACTTATAAGATACATTTTAACTTATTTGGAGATGTGCTGGTATTAACTTGGGGGGAGGGAGGGAAAAAGAGTATTGACGGTTTTTTCTAGCCTTGCCCACATCATGTTTTTCCTCATGCAAAAAGAACAAGCTCAACCAGTTTAAGGCTAACCCTTAACGACGAATTTGTTTAACAAACCAACTTTGTGTTACGGCTCTAAATCTCCCTGTGCCCGGAGAGGAATGAACTTCATCTCAGTGGCTCCAAGCAGGGCTGTGATTGGAGGAGGGAAGAATCTGCTTTGCTCTGGTTTGTCTGGGTGTCTGGGGTTGATCAGCCTCTCTCTTGGCTGTGGAAGGCCATGGCTGCGAGTGCTGATCTTACACGTTCTCAAGAGCGAGGGCTCCTCAACGGGGTTCAGGAAATAAATGCACTGATGCAGCTTCTGTGTTACAACCATAGTGGCCTTCTGGGATATCTCTGATGAGTCGCCTGTGTGGTGAGGCCTCACCGAGGCTGTGCTGTAGGAAGCCCTTTCCAAGTGCTTTTTTTGGGAGGATGAACTCCTTTGTGATGCTCTGCAAAGCCCCAAAATTCTGTTGGGCCTAGGGAAGGGGAAGGAAAGCTTGGCTGAAATCAAATTTTAAGTAGGAACTTTGATTTAGTCCCACTTGCAAATCTCGAAGTGGCTTTGTGTTAGGTGTTCGTCTTGAACTTGAGGCATTGAGCTAAACCTGGAGCAATGGCTCAGCAGCACTGGACACATTTTTGTTCATGGCTTCCAAGTGGTGTTGTCGTTGTCTCAGGCCTATGTCCTGGTGTTTGTGTTCCCTGTTGCTTTAGCAGGTCTCCTATGTGTGTGCTGGGCTGTTTTTATGCAGGTGGCATTTAAAAACAACACAGATTTGATTTCATCTGTCACCTCACAGGAGTTTGTGCTGTCATTGAGTGCTGATGTCAGATTTGCCTCAGACACTTGGGCAGCCAGGAGATCTTTGGAGTAATAAAGGGCTTTAAGGCATTCTGCTGTCAAATGGAGCTTTTCCGTGAGCTGGGACAGTACCACGCACACCTGGAGCTCCCAGACAGGTTTGGCTTATATCCCTCTGCTTGTGATGCCAGCAGCAGGCACTGCTCCATGTGGGAAGCAGTGCTTGGCTGTCTGGAGCAGCATCCAGTGATTCACTTGAGGCTCTGCTCAAAATGAGTTATTGAGGCCAGACTGTGCTTTCTCATCTTCACCAGGCAGGTGGTAGAGTTACCCCTGCTGAAGGTTTGGTTTAAAATTCTGCTTGCAATGAGCTCCTCAAATCAGCGGAAGCCCCTCTGTGAAGGGCAACGCTTGAACTGGTACAGGAGTACAGTATCAGCAGGTCTCTCTAGAAACCTTAGGAAATAGGATCTGTCAGACCCATTCCTGTCTGCATCTGGTTCACCGTGAAAAGCAGCAGCACTAAGGCTCCCGGATCCAGAGCGACTTCAGATGGCTGAATGTGCTCCTGATTTGCACTCTGGGGCTTGGTGAGGTGGCCCTGAGAGCAAGGTAACCCAGGAGCCAGGGGCAGGTTGGCTCTCTTGGATGCGAGAGAGCTGAACCTGCGCCCTTTGCCTGTGGGTGGATCTACTGCCAGTTGCTTGGAGCAGCAGATGTTGGCTACTCAGTGTTAGCCCCTTGTATCACCCTCTCCATTTTAGAAGCTGTTGCTCAGCTGGCCCAAGTGGTGCTGCTCTGCACCAAGCTGGTGACAGGCTCTGCTTTCATGGCCACGCTGACTTAGGCCATGCATACAGAATTTATGCTATAAAAGCTTTTAGAGCATCAGCCAATCTGCTTCAATGCTCACCTTTATTCCTTGTCAAATATAAGTTTTGAATCATGCCCTTCTGCCAAAGCTGTATGGAAGCATTTATCCATAGTGCTAGAATTCCATGGGTAACACTCTCCAGACTGCTAGAAACAAATCCTGACCCCCAACTGAGAGATATTTCTAAAACTATTTTATCAAGTAGGTCCAAGCCTGGTGATTTAAGTCTCTTAATTTCCAAGCCTTGCTTTTAATGAATGGCTATGTGCTGCTAAATTAGTGAATAGTTTTTTTAGGAGCAAGATTTAGTATAAAATTGGGGCAGTGGTGAGTATTTAAGGTTAAAATAAAATGTAATAGAATGTGTGTTTAGCGAACGCTGTCTAAAAGTTGTCTTTGTTTCAACGTGTTTCCTCTCTGCTGCATGCACTCACACATCCTCTGTTCAGCCTCTGGCAGTCCCTTCGCTGGTCCCTGTGCTGACTGGCCCACAGAGTGGGAGTATTTATAGGGAAGGAGGGATGGCAGAGTGCTATGGCTTATTGGCTCCAGTGGGGGATAAAGGTACCACCAACAGCTGTACAGGTTTCCAAGAAGCCAGGTATCCCAGCCTAGAATCAGGCACTTCATTCTTTTCTCTTCCCCCTCCTCATTAACCACTGCTGCAGTGTCCTAATATCACATCACTGAACAGAGATTTCACCATGGAAGTCCAGCTCTAGAGAGTAAAGCAGTGCTTGGAAGTGCTTTGTAAAGCTGCCAGCACTTGTAGGGATCCATGTGGGTCTGCAGAGCTGCTTTCTGGATGTGCCCTGGAGCCACTCCTGGTTTCTGAGATTAACTTTTTTCCTTAAAAATACTGAAGGAATTCAGTTGGCCTCTTGGTGACTGCATGTTTGTGTACACGAGGCCGCAGGTTAACATAGAGGTGATGTTTAGTGGAATCCCAACATCTGGAAGTTTCTGGGCATGGGTAATTCTGACAAGAGGAAGGAATATTCCTGGTGACCATCGCTGGCACATATACCTGCTGCAGGACAGAGCTGAGCTATGCTGTTACCGTGACAATCTCTGCCTCCTTGCTGTGTATGTTTAACTTTCTATGTAGACACTTGGTCTCCAGGACTGTTAACCTTGTACGTCCTCCATGTTCCCCTTTTCCTTCTCTCCCTCTTGCCGTCTCCTCTTCTCAAAAGTAGCAATATTTAAGTGTACTTGCTGAATGCTCAACTTCAGATCAGTTTTCTGTAAAACTATGCCATTGACGAACAAGAGGAGGAGCAGGTCCTAGAGGTTTCTTCACCAGACTTGGACTTCTTGCCAAACGGCTCCCCAGAACTCTAACAGAAATTCAAAGAGGAAATATCCAGAGGTATTTCTGCCTGCCTCTCTTGGAAGTCAGCTTGGGAAACGGGGTCAGTTTCATGTACATCATTCCCCTCTGAAGCGCTCAAGAGATTTCTTCCTGCACTGTGTAGACAAGGCTTAGTTCGTGATCCAAAGCACAGTGGTTTGGGTCACACTTCGACTGATGCTTCAGAGTTTTACAGACTCACTTAGGGAACTTGAGGGAATCAATACTCAGGAATCCTAAAGCTGGTTGTGTTTGACTCTTGTGGGCTGAACACGCTGCGGCCTCACAGGCGGCTGAAGAGAGGAGTGGGTGTGTCATCAATAGGATGTGGTTCTGCCCAAAGTAATACACACTTGATTCTTTTTTTGATTTTTTTTTAATGTTGGGGGACTGTTTATCAACAAATTATGTGTTAAAAAAATTTGATATTTAAAAAAAATGAATAAACACTTTATCATAATGTTGCTTGATTGGTCTGTCTGTATTTCTGAGGTTGGCAGCTCTGCACTCAAATCCTTCTCTGCCTTTTTCCCAAAGCCAGTGGATTTTCCTTAACATAAATGCTGCCATTTTGATCATAATGAGTAGAAATCTGTGGGTGAAATGATTACAGTTGGAAGGGCCTGAGAACAGGCATAAGAAATTCCTGTATTCCCCTTCTTTGGGGACAGGCTGTTGGGTCCTTTATGGAGGATTCAGAAGAGCATCAGAGTAAACACAAAATGTAGCACTTGGCCATGGCACTGTGCTGGGAAAGTCAATGGGACACTCCTTGTCTCCTACCTAAATACCTCATTTCCAGCCCAATTAGCAGACGGTTTTATTTTTCTGGAGCTGGAAGCTAATTTCTTGGGACATTAAAAAAATAGGCATTTAAAGCCCTGGAAAGCTCATGAGAGTTAGAAATAGCTTTTTTGACATCCCATTCTCTTAGTGTCACATAGTAGAACGGG
The DNA here is from genome assembly GCA_013398075.1 of Notiomystis cincta. NCBI lineage: Eukaryota > Metazoa > Chordata > Aves > Passeriformes > Notiomystidae > Notiomystis > Notiomystis cincta. The sequence continues at coordinate 1,761 of VZRX01017681.1, read as the reverse complement.
TTTTAGAAGGGAGGAGTAGAGGATATTCCTCCTCTGAAATTTGGGGCATAGTCACTAACTCTAAGCTCCTTTCATGGAGGAGCAATTCCTTTTTCAGATCCAGAAAAACTTCCACTTTTTGTTTAGATAGCACTGAGGTTTTGGGCATTTTAAATCCCTGCTAACCAGAGCTCTTGGTGCTGATACCAGGTGAGAGAGACACAAATACAGTGGGTTATGATTCAGTGGCTGTGACAAACCCAGCAGCGTCTTCCTCCTCACATGTTCAGAGCTCTGCACGTGATGCTGGTGTCACTGTTAGAGCTAAGTGAGGTCATTAATTATGAGGCAAAACTACATTTTGAATTCAGGTTTCAGGGTGGGAAAAGGGAAGGTTTGATGTGTGGGCTGCTACAGCCCCATCATGTATCAGCCAAAGGGTTGCTGCAATTTCTTCTGCTGGAAGATGATTTAAGGACTGAACGCTCTGGTTCTAAACTATTTTGAGCCTTGTTTGTTCTGCTTGATGAAGATGGTTTTATTTTGGTAATGTATAAAAGTGATGATTAATGACAAAGTGTTCTTGTTTGGGATTGTCCCAGTCTGAATTGGCCTGATGTCCTGTAGTTTAACAAGGGTAGGTTGTGGCTGCCCCATGCCTGCAAGTGTCCAAGGCCAGCTTGGACGGGGCTTGGAGCACCCTGAGATAGTGGAAGGTGTCTCTGCTCATGGTAGGGGTGGAACAGGATGAGCTTCAAAGTCCCTTCCAACCCAAACTATTCTGGGATTCCATGACTTGGGACATTGGTACCCTGTGATCTGCAACCTTTATACGGGCAAGTGAGGGTCAGGCCCTGTGCAATAAATGTACACTCCAAGTTGGTGTTTTCCTTGGCTATCTTTTGTGGGCCTTTAGGAATAGAGGTCTCTCCTAAAAACTGCCCGCAGGGATCTGTTAAAAATAACAACTGAAGGTTTTTTGAGCAATCATGTGGATGCAGCGGCTGCGTTAAGAGCAAGAGTGGGATGCAGAGAGGTGAATGTTCCTTTATGCAATTTCCTGCCTCAGAATAGTTCAAGGAATGGTCAGCAGAAGGAACATGACTGAGCCACTGCTCAGGAATTCCACAGTGCCTCCCATCAGCCCCTGCCTGGCCTCTCTGCAGTCCCATGTCTGAGCACGTGCCTGGTGTGCTTTGCCAAGGTAACAACTTTTTGGGCAGGTTTGTCACCAGAATGAGATTTGGGAAATCCTTCTGGCCCACCTAGCTTTTGATTCATTCTGACCTTACACTGAGTATCTGCTCTGCCTCATTCCTTGGGGATATGCTAAGGGTGCCAGGACCCCTGGAAGTGTAACCACTCCACTATGACATAATTACCTTCAGCAACTACACATGCTAATTACAGGGTGCTGTCATGATTGCCAATAAAGCACTGAGTCAAACACAGGGATGTGAATGGTTGGTGACTGAAATCCCTCCCAACAGCCACTGCCAAAGTAATGTCTGTTTCCTAGTCTCTGTGTTAACAGATGGAAATGGGAAGGGGTTTAAAACCAAACCACTTGTGCCTGGCTGTGGAAATGAAGGTGTGCTCACAGGGCTTGCTGTCGACTTATCCTTATAACCCAATAGTTTCTTCCATGATTTTCCTAATACTATTTTTTAATCCTGCTGGAATCCATACTACTACTCCAGAAATGTTTCTTGTGCCTCCTTAATTTCCCCCTGGATCACTGGCAGGATTACTGAGGTTTTGGCTCAGTTCTATCCCCTTCCC
>VZRX01017680.1:0-21218 GCA_013398075.1 Notiomystis cincta | reverse complement strand
TTGCTGAAGAGGTAAATACAGGCTTTTCCTTTTTCTGGTCCTGTTAAAGGCTTTCCTGTTATTGGAAGTGTACCTGTCAAGTCCTTTCAAACCAGTTCTTGCTGTGAGCCATCGCTCTGTGCTATACACTGATGTCTGTAGGGAGGAGATTTGCAACTGCAATCTCATTTGTTCAGACAAATTGCTTGGGCTTTACCACTTGATTGGAAAGACCACTTCCAATAGAGAGTTAGCTCAAAAAGTGCTAACACCCACACCCATCCAGCCACAGCTCCTTAAGAAAATGTGCCCTTATCTTTCCTTCCATTTTCCTCTCTTAGAAGATTTCCTAAGAATATACTCACCCAGCTTCTCTTTTCTAAATCTACCAAGGAGAAGAAAAAAAAAAAAAGAGGTTGATATTTAAAGAAAACAAACAAAACACCCAAACCAAAACAAAAAAAATACAGTAAGAACCTTACAAAACAAACAAACTAAAAAAACCCACAAGAAAAACACAGAGCACAAGAATATTAAACTATGTTGCTGTCTTCTGCGGTACATGGAAATCCGACACACTGGTAGCTGCCAGCATTTTAACAACAGCCTCCATGAAATGTTCCCATTGCCTGTGATAAAATTCTGATAACCAGAAGTGTATGTGGGAGACTCAGGAATCTGTTAATTTTTCCTGTTTAAATAAAGCCGTGTTTGTAATTCAAAAGTATTGAGAGAGCCAATGAGCTTTGGCAAACAATTTTGTTACTAAGTGCACTTACTGTAAATGTTTAGAGGTTGTATCTAGTACAATAAAGTATTTGGCATGTGTAATATGGAGTGTGAAAGAAATACCCTTTTTCGGGAGAGCTGGTATTTTTGGATATGGAGGGGAATTCACTGTATTGAGGCACAGGCTTGTCTCTTCCAGGAGATAGCATAGGGCTAAAACACAGAGGCAGCAAAAGGACAGGTTATTTCCAGTAAATCACTTAATCCATTCTGTTTGTGATTCTTATGTACCCACCTTCCTTTCTTTGAAGTCCACATTTGCACCGTTTAACCTCAGGCCTCATCTTGTTGCTATAGAGAAAACTTTTCCTGCACAAAGTAACCAAACTTAGTGCTTCTTTTTCCTCTTCCTATTCCTTCCTTTCTCTCTCTGTTTTCTTCCTTTTTCTTTTGCTCTTCACCTTCCTTTCATTTTTTTCTGTGCATGGACATGTTTCCCCTACAATGTGTTTGGATACAACCATAGAAGGTCACCTACACCAAATCTGGTTGGCTTATGCATAGAAATGGATGTGTCCACACACAGATCTGCATAGCCATAGGAAGGGGGCAGAAGTGAAATAAAATTATTCTTTCAGTGCTGTTTGAGTACAGCTCTTTAAGACTCTATTTTTTTTGCCAAATCCTATTTCACATTTTGAAGAAAAGAGAACTTATGTTAAGGGTTCATTAGCCCCCTGCCTTTTGTTAGAGAAGCCAATCACTTACACACTGATGGAAGCCAAGTGTTTGCTTCAGCAAAAGGACAGAAAAAGAAGATGGTGTTCCTAATCAGTCTAAGCAATATTAAGTACAAAAATAAAAAATGAGAAGAGTTCAAGTTTTTTTCATCTCTCCAGATCCTGGTGATTCATGACTAATGCCTGGTGCTGGGCTTTCCATGGCATGGCGTGTGTAATGTAAAGCAGCCCCACAGAGCTTGATTGCTGGACATAATGAGCAGAAAGTCAAAACACACAATTGCAAAATAAATCACGTCTCATGAAAATGCACTGCAATACCTCTGGGATTTTCTGCTTAAGCCCTGGATCACCATTTGCTGGGAAAGCCAGACTGTTTATATGGCGATCTGTTAACATTAAATACACAACACGTGCGGTGCCGCGGCTCGCGGCCCCAGCGCGCGGGGCAGGAGCTCTGAGAGCAGAGAGCCAGCACGTCTGAGATCACAGTGCCCAGAGCCTGCACTGCTCTGCACCTCCCTGCATCGCCTGGGCCAACACTCCCTTCCTGCTCTGTGCCTTTGTGGCCCTTCAGAGCAGGTGGGTCTGGGTGGGCAGCGCTGCCTCTCATGAGCTGGACCAGCAGGGGCAAGTGCAAGTCAGCCTCGTTCACATTTACCTAAAGCCTTTCTCCCCTTAACTGCCTGGGCTTCATATGGTTATCCCTCCTCTGGTCCTTGCATGCCCAGCCTCCTGCTGAACATTCTTGTCACCCCTTAGAGTCCTTCCAGTTCCTCATTTGTGTTTGCCTTTCTCTGTGCCTCCACCAGAAGGCCTAAATCATCTTTGTGGCAAAGTTCAAGGTGACAACCAGGTGTTTTACACCCCAGATGCAGTTCCTTTGTAATTCCCTGGAGGATAAGGTGGAAATGGAGTTAAAGTCAGTTGGCAGCCTGTCCCAAGTGGCGTTCCTCAGGGCCCAGTTTTGGAGCCAGTTTGGTTTAATATCTTTATCAATGATGCCTGAAGGGTGTCACAATCCCTGGAGATATTTAAAAGCTGTGTGGATGTGGCACTTAGGAGCATGGATTACTGCTGAGCCTGACAGTGATAGGTTAATGGTTACAGTCAATGATCTTAAAGATCTTTTATAACTGAAAAAATTCTATGGGAAATAAATAAATACAATATATAGAGAACAAAAAAGTGGAAAATTGTGAGAAGGAAGGGACAACGCAGAAGAGACCCCCCTACCTCCTGTGCAGCATTTGGTTTATGAACCTTTCAAAGGCTTTCGGGCAAGTTCTGGAAAGAATTCTTGGCTGTGGCTTTTGTTCAAGAGGAAAGAATAATGCCCCTTCCATGGCATTACTTTTTTTGTTTCTGATGAAAAACTTTGTTGTTTTAGGTGTATCTAATTTATTAAGAGATCAAAAGGCCAATTGAAACAGGGAGAAGCCTTCCCATTTACCACCCACACTGAGCACAAAATTACACTGTTTTCATATAAATGGTGTTTTACCACTCAAAAGAATGAAGGATGCTTCAAGGATCACTGATATAGGTTGGGGTTTTTCTACTTCTCTGTTTTTCCAAAGTTCACGATATCTGGATATTTTGCTGCTTATTCTGCCACAGATTTTGAAGTTTGTACATTCTTCTTGTCCTCAAGTGTCTCTTTGCAATCCTGCTTTTCAAAATATGTAAACACTCCTTAGTTCAAGGGAGTTACTCAAAAATGTGCCTGATTTGAGCTACTCCAGCTGCTACTGCCTTCCAGACCCCTCTCCTGTCTGATCACAGTGAGGTCTGATTTTGAGCCACAAATGTATGCTAGCAAGTGACAATTATTTTGTTTAGAAATTCTTGTGTCAGCGAAAATGTCAGTATCGTATATATGCCTCTGCAGCTAATGCAGCCTTCTTCAGGCAAGCTGGCTGCCCATATGGTGTTTCTTAAAGAGACTCTTCAGGAAAACAGACTTTCCTGAGCTGGACTGGGTTAAGGGTTTGGAAAAGGTGACTGACCTTTCTTTTATTTTTGAAACATCACTCTTACATCTTTGCATGAACATGCTTAGAGGTGAGCTGTTGTTTAGTCTTCAGATCATCTGTCCTTTTTCCTGCTGCTCAGACATATGCACACTCCTCTCTGTGCCCCTCAAAAAGCCTGCATATTTTCTATAAAGGGGAAAACCTGTTTTTCAGTCCACATGCTTAAAAGCACAAGGCATCCACACCTGATCTACCAGAGGGAGATCACAGGAGAGTGGGAACTGTGAGACCTTGACTGTCAGAGCTCTTTTCTTGACAGCTGGACCCATGCACAGTCAGTATTGTGATGTCTTCTTTTGGTCTGAGAACACCAGACATGTTTAATGACTTATTCTAAGGGCACACATAAAACACAATTGTGACACAGGCAATGATTTCGCCCAGCCAAACTCCATGAAAACTTGCAAGATTGGAAAACTTTCACTTGAAGGGTCTATTTTTTGATTTCAGTTTTTTACTTCTATGCATAAAGATGAAAAACAGTGGGCAGCATAATTTTTTTTAAATAGAACATACCCTCAGTCTAAGTAAGTGTTCCAAAATCCTGGGAAAGCAAAAGAACAAGACTAAAGGGAGAAACTACTTTTTTTTTTTTTTTTAAAGCAATCCATACATGACAACTACCTGTTTCGAACAAACCATGTTTAACCTGGCTGCTGTGGGAAGATTACTGTGCTTGAAAACTGCTGCCAGTTTCATAACCTAACCTGCACCCTGAAAGCTCAGGGAAGGGGAGCAGTCAGGGAGGTTTTGTTCACCCTCCTGCCATGGCTGCATGGTGGAGAGGGGCTGTGGAGGGGGGTCACTTGTCTATCTGAGGGAGGTGTGAAGTCAGGCCAGGTGGGCAGCTGTGCCAGGGCAGCCCTGCCAGGAGCAGCAGCCACAGGTGAGCCACAGGGCCATGCTGCAAGAGGGACATGGCAAAAAATGTTTGCAAGTAGTTACACGAAATGGAGCCAAGCTGGGATTCCCTCCTCTCTGCCTCTAGCACTTTACAAAGAGGGGAAATCTCTGGGGGGATACAGCAGAACACCACTACATTGGGATTGAAGGAACTGTATGGTTATAATGAACCCACAAAGTGGATTATAAGGATTCAAGACTTGGCCCAGAGAACAAGGGATATAAATTCTGTCTGAGATGAGGCTTGCTGTCAGCAGGTATCACAGTGCTCCATAGTGAACTCAGGATGGGATCCTCTGCACTGTCCTTAAATCGTGCTCCATGGCTATAACTCAGCCAGAAAGGGCAGGTCAAATAACATATATGGCTTTGAAAATATGAGAGGGTCCTTCCAGGGGTGTGTTAAAAGTGGCAGCCTGATGGCCCCTCTGCCTCTCCAGTGAGTACTGAACAGAGGAGAGTTCTGGCTTGCACTGCCCTGCCCAAAAGCTGTGCTGGGCCAGCAGAATCCATCCCACAGCAGGTACTGCCAGCAGGATGCACCTATCCTGCATATAGAAGCAGGGTGTGGGATTTCCTTTCTGTTTAGCATTTGAAGAGCATTTTAAAAGATTCTTGCAGCACAGTAACAGCCAAGGAAGACATTTTATTTATTAGTGAGCACTAGGCAGTGGTGAAAGAAAAAACATCTAAGTCATCTATGCAAAATTCAAGTTTTTGCTTTTTCTACTCATGTTCCAATGAACAGTGGTATAAAAGGAAGTCTTTGTAGTATTGTTGGTTTGTGTTTTTTTAATGTCTGTGCTCTATTCTTTTACTTGCAAGGCTAGCATTTTCAAAACGCATTTGTATAGCTGATGAAGCATCAAGTTTTATTAGAGTAATTTTGCTCTTAAAAAATCAAAACCAGTTTTCTTCACAAGTGGCCTAAATATGCACAAAGGTGGCTGTATTCATTCCACTGAGTTTGATAGAAGAGGCACAACTCAGCTTGTGTCAAGATATCTGTGTTAGTCTCCTGTTGCTTGTGCCCCTCCAGGTTAATCTGGTTCAGGAACTAAAAGAAACTGCACTAGTAAAAGGCACCTTTGTTCCAGTGTCTTGTATTTCTATCTGAAGGTGCAAGCATTGAAGGAAAAACATCACATCCAGTCCAACATGTGCCAGTGAAATTTTTCTGGTGTAAGCCATGGACTCCTAAGTAGCTCAGACACTTTTGAAAATATTGCTCTTCATCCAAATAAAGTAAAAGAGCAGCCAATATTCAGAGTAAGTGGCTTTACTAGTAATGTTGCTTAAAGAAACCTCCCACATGCTTCACCTTCAGTGAGTAACTCCGTAACTGAAACGCCTGGAGATGGTCCAAACAAAACAGTGTGTTTTCCATTAAGAGTGGAAAAAAAATTTACACAGCATATAAATTTACAATGAAGCCATGTTATTTGCTATGAACAAGCAGTGACATACACGTGATTTTAGTAAGAAACCCCATAATTTCATTAGTTAACACTGTGTGCAAGTCAAGCATACAATGAAAAACAAAGCAGATCCAGTCATTCATCAAAGAATTGTCCATCAATAAAGCTCCTGAGCCATCACAATCCCACCACCGGTCTGGGTGGGCTTCTGCCTCCTCCTCCTCCTCCTGCTTCTTCCCTAATCATGCCCAGCCCATCTGCAGCTGGATTTGCCCCCAGAGCAGCAGTGGAGCACTGTGCTGAGGAGGGCTGTGGCCCTGGTCGCAGTGCTTGCCCCTCTCCTGGGGCTCAGTGCCGATCCACAAGGCTGTCACACAGCACGAGGCAGCAGCCCAGACACTGTGCCACCCCCTGCCTTCCCTTCTGGTCTGCCTCTAATCCAGAGAGCCAGGACACAGCCAACAAATGCAAGGAATAATTGAAAGAAAGAGGAAATACAGCCAGATATGTGCCGAGAATCCAAACACAGAAATTGCGTCTGGCTCTGCCACATGTTATATACAACTAGGCAATTAGACCTCAGTATTTAAATTTTCCATTTCAGTAAGGAGTATTGGATTTATTCCCTCTGCTCCTTTTCCGCCATGAGTTCTGCAGTATGGGAAATACCTCTTTGTAATGTGTTTTTGCAGAACCCAGAGCAGTAAATGAACGTGTTCATGGGAAAACATTTCCAACAGCAAACGAGGCCGTTTCCAGATCAGGACTTGAGTCACTCAGTTAAACAACTCTGTCACCCAGCTGACTCACTGTCAACTCGGGCCTGAGCTGGTTAGTAATCTTTTTACCTCATTCTTGGAGGAGAGTTTGGACAAGAAAGAGAGAATTACATAAGAATGCAGTTAGACACCAAAAAATAGTAATAAGGAAGAAAGCAAATTATATGTTCAGGGATTATAAACTAAAAGGAGAATTGTAGAAAAAAAAGTAAAATTAATGGATTACATGTAAAGGTGAAAAACTCCTTATGACTAAGCTTTGCTGAAACACAGACAGAAAAGTAATGGGCTGCTAAGCTTGATTTTTTGCAGGCCTGGAAATTAGGAAGCCATCAAAGGACTTGCTGAAATGTAGGATGCTGAAGTAGTGTCCGTCAGGAAATGGCTGTGTTTCCTGAAAACCTGGAAAGGTTGAGTTAGTCAGCAGGTTTATCATTTAAACAAACCCAGACCCTGCAACTGCTGAGGAGGGTTATGGAAAATCAATGGGACCATGTAGACCTGTGGAGTGGTGTTGAAGGGGAGCCCGTGGTGCTTGGGAGGAGAGAAATAAAGGAATGGGCTTTGCCTGAAAAACAGGGAGCAGAGACATTCAGCTGCAAAATACAACCAAAACACAGAGCAGCATTTGTTAGAGCAGACATAGTTAACAAGAGGTCCATTATGGAGGATCTTGGCTGGAACCTACTGCATCAAACTCACTTGCAGGTGAGATGGCTGCTGGATAGGAGCATGAATCCACAACACTGTGAAACAACATGACCTGAATTTTCCCTGGTTTTCTCCCCTGGGGCTATAGTCCTTTCAGGCACGGTGATTTCCAGGTGCAGCCAAGAATTTTCATTCATAAATACTAAGATGAAATGGGGAAAAAAGGGCTCTGGTGACCATGTCAAACTGACCCTGTGTGTGCCAGCTGCAAGCTCACTGGGGCTGATTTCCCCCACACTCTTTGTGGGATGGAGGCCAAGCCATCCAGCTGCCAGCCCCAGTTTCCTGTTGTGTTTAGTTAAGTTGGAGTTATTTCTTTCCTCCCCTTTGTGACGGCTGGAAACGCATTCCTTGCTTCCCCCACCAGAGCCAAGGCCATGGCCACAGCTATGTTTTGCTGAAACAATCAACCTGACACTCTCCTGTTGCATTTCCCTGTAACAACTAAATTCAGAAGGAAGGTAGAATAGTTGCTCAAAATAAGCCTCGTGACAGAGTGCTTATATCTCTCTGTAGAGACAGACCAAAAGGCAGAATGGATTTTCCCCTGTAAGTGCAAACATAACTGAAAGGGAATGAGGCATCCAAGACAGACAAGGTTGGTGCTATTGGAAGGGATTTCCTTCTAATATAATTGAAATTACAAAATTCTAAAGGTCTCAGGGTACATGAGAGCCTTCTCATTTAAGTTGTTTTGCAGGATCATTGAGTTCAGAGGTCTGCTACCTTCTCCCAGGACACTAAAAGTTACGCAATGAAAGTTTTGCTGACTTCAGGGACTTTTGGGTGGGAAGGAAGCAGGAGTCTCACCAATGGTTCCAGGGCCTGAAGCCAGCACAGACCTTGCTGTATTGCCCAGCACCAAGCCTCTGCATGGGCTGTTCAGGATGTTCAGGATGTCAGCACCCACTCAATCCTTGGACATCTCCTTGGAAGTAGAAAAGAAGGCACCACACCAGGGGTTTGACTGGAAATCACTGTACCAACTATTCATGCCCAATTTATATGAGCATTTGTCCATTACATCAAACCAATGCTCTTCAGGCAGGCCAGTGGCCCTTTCTAGGAAGAAAATAGTATTCCTTTTTATATGAATTCTCCATCAAATTTGCTGCAATGTTCAGTGCACAGATGAGAGCTACTTTTGCAATAAGATCATTAACTTCTTTGTACTGTGTTGCAGATGACATACTCTGGAAAAATCAATTGTCACAGGTTTAAATTCCTACAAAAATAGATTTTTTAAGCTGTTTATGGAACCACATGAGATGAAATACAGGAAATGCTGTTACTGTCTTCCATCCAGTCATGATCTTTCTTTGTTTCTCTGTAAATGCCAGATGATCCTATTGCAATTAGAAAATCAAATTCAGGCATATGTCTCTAAGACTAAGATCAAAATCTGGGCACTGCCTTCTACACATTTTAAAGTAGGAGTTATACCTGTTTTTGACATAATCTCTGAAAACTCATGAAAATAAAAACAGAGGCCAAAGTCCATACTAATATTCAGGACAAGGGCAAAGCTCCCCTGTACCAAAGACTGCTATTAAGACTCTGAGCTGCCTCTGTGACATCAAGTGATCAGGCTGTGGAAGGCACAAGCATGGCTGTGGGTCACTCATAGTAGCTGGGTGAGTGTTGGCCTGGAAACTGGATTTCCTACTGTCCTAATCATTATCCTTGTAATATTTTCAGGGATTTAAAGGTAAAGATGAAGTTTGTAGTTTGAAATCATACCGATGCAGTGGCTGGGATTTCCAAAGAAAACCTTTCCACAGTGCTTTAGATAGAATTACTGCTAACCTTGTCACAACCAGTGGGAATCTTAAACCTACAGTGCAAATGTGTTTCAGAGAAACATTTCCACCCTAGCTCACAATCTCCTACAAAACTGCCACTACAAACTGTGGATCATTCATAGCATACATATTTTGGAGACTTTCCATAGTCAGGAGTGGTTGTCAAGAAAATTGAGCTCTGAAATCAGGTAGTGATCAACATCCAGTGGGGATAATGCCTGTTCCCTGGCACTTTATCCTCTTTGGGGAAGCAAGCATGTGTTTGGAGATCCAGTAACATGGTGGCACCCTTGGCAAGAGACAGAGGCACTGTTGATGTTATTAAAGGTACGTTTCAGAGTAAGTGGAACAACCTGCTTTTCCTGTAGTTGTTTATATATATTGTAGACATTTAAAACATTGTGTTCCTAGGACCTGACTGTTGAAATGTATTTACTTTTCAGTTTTTCAGAGGTGTTTATCTACCCATTGTTCTTCTAGAAATCTTAAAAATACCTGAGGATAACACTATTTACCACTTAGTTTGACATTCACTGTTTTTATCTGCTACATAGTCAGATACCCACTTAAAATAAATTTTGCACTGGTAGACAGTGATTTTCTTTAAGGTATTTATTTTTCAGCAAATTAAGTTGGCATCCAAAAGTAAACTGAAAAGAAGGACAACCAGAAATACAGGTGCAGTGTTTGGCGTATAAATTCCTTCTTCACCTCAGTTTGACCATGTGGTGAGCTGCTCTCAGGAGGCATTTCCAAAGTTTGTACATCTGCTGAGGGCCAACTCACTCCCTCATGCGAAAATCCTCATTGTGCTGTGATGTTTGTTACAAACAGAGGTCATGGGGTGGTGTGGAGAGAGGAAAGCCTAGGGAATGTATAGGAGACTGGCTGAAGGATACTTTTGGCTTATGCTTTATTGGCCAAAAGGATGATCTTTATCAGCTGAAGAATGCTCACAGCTTCAGGCATAAAGATGGGCCATCTTTAGAAAATAACTGGAATTTCTGAGCTCCAAGATTTATTTGTGAGATTTGGAAGGCTGGTTCCAGTGTATCACCAGCCCTTGCAAATCCCAGAATGTGCCTCTCCCATCTCCAGCTGCAGCAGAAGGGCCGAGGAGCCAGAGCTGCTCTGCAATGAGTTGGCTTCAAGCAAACTCTGAAGTAAAAAGCAGCAAAACTCTGACAGAGTAAACAGAAACAATGCAGTTGAATGAGGACAGGCTGCTGGAGGTCTTTCCAGAAATGATCCATCACACATTAGAACAGACATGTCAGGAGTGCTGACTGCATTTCCTATTATTTTGTGAATGAGCACTCGTAGTTGTTGCAGTCAGGAGAGAATTAGCTGAATTATGACTCTAGGAAAGGGATGTCACGACAACATTCACAGCATGGAGAGGTGTTAACAGCAGGAAGGGGGAAATTTTTGGGGAAAGGAAGTGTGGGACCTATAAAGTGGAAATGGAAACTGAAAGCACAGGCTGAATAGGTGGAGGGTTTTCTCTCAGATCCAGTCACTACAAAGTAGTTTGAGAACTACTGCTTTGGATATTCCAGTCCAGTGCACACAGTTTTCACCCAAGAAAATGTCTCTTTCATAACAGTTGTTTAAAACAACTTCTGCACTATTTCAGATGTGTCATTTTCCATAGATTTGGCACTACCCTGTTTCTGAAATTGGTGCTAGAATGCCACTACACATGTTGAAAACAGCAAAACCAGTACAAAGAATGTGTCTGTTTAGAGTATCATTCATCAGCTACTATGGGATGGAAATAGCTTTTTGACCATATGCTGTCACAACCCAAACACCAGTGGCCAGGAAATGCTTGTGGACCCAACTGAAATCTGAGCTACCAGCAGACCTGAGAGAGGGATAGGCAGGCAGGCATCTGTCCTGAGGCACCTGAGAGGAAAAAAGAAACATTGATGCAGCAAGTACAAAATGTCAGCATCTTCACCGAGAAGCCCTTGCATGCCAGAGGGCCTAAAGAAATTTACAGAATATCTGTATTGATGCCAGCCCCACAGTGTGACTGTGGACCTTGGGAGAAACAGATCAAACCTTGTGTGTTGGCACAGGAGGATCTCTTCATCCACAGCTGTCATCTCTCTGTGGTGAAACAGGAATATGGAAATCCATTGACATTGCATACCTTTGCTCTGCGTCCAGAAGAGGCAGATTAATCATCTAGTCTGTCTTCTAAATTATCTTAAAATGAATCAAAACATGTGCTCCTGAAGAAACTGCACAAAGCACCACAGGCATGTGAGCTGTGCTGTAAAAATCTATCCCAATACTTGGGGCTGCTCATATTGACAAGTCTCTTCCTGCAGCTGGAAAATATATATTTCAACAATGTAATGGCAAAGGGATTAGTGGAAATTCTTGTGGGATGGATTCTTGCAAGAAAGGGTGTTACTAAGTGACCTTTCTCCCATAGAAGTCCAGAGGTGATCTGGAAAAATCCAACTACCTGGAATAACTCCAGGCTCCTAAAACTTAGTTTGACCACTGCAGAAGAGAAGTGTCTTCCTTAAAAACAAAAACATCAGCTGGAGATGTTGATTGCTTCAGCTCTGTTGCCTCATACCAGGGTTCCTCCATCTTCACCTCTCCATCTCTTCACTGTTCTTTGGTCTTGCTCTTCATCTTCCAAGTGCTTCCTGACTCAGTGATGCTCTGTCAGTCTGCTCCTCTCCCTGTTGATTACTTGCTTTGACTAGAGCTCCTTCAGGTTACTTTCCATTAGAAAATTTCTTCTATTTCTGGGTCATACTGTCTGCAAGAGCAGAACATGAAGATGAACTCTATCTTTCAGAACTTTTACTTAAGGTACACATCTCTCTGGTTTGAGCTCAACTCTTAGTCTCTTGAAAAAACCTCTCATCTGTAGCTCTGCATATCCCAAGCACAATTCTTCAGGAATATTCAATCTCAGCATTTCTTATTGGTCAAGTGCTGTAAGAAAAGTAGAAGCAGTTTACACAATCTAGGAAGAAACACAGCTCCAAAAGGTGGTCTTCCAATGGCAGCTCTCAACAAATTAGCTGCACTTGTCTATCTGAAAATATGCTTATATTGCTACCTTACTCACTCCTCTCTCTCTCTCTCTCCCTGGCCTCTTGTTTCCCCCACCTGTTGCATGTTTTCATAAATATAGGACAAAATTATTTTATTTCCTGAATGCTTCTGCAGCACCTAGCACCATAAAGTCCTAACTTTACAGAGAGCTCTTGGATGCCACCACGATTTCTGCAGCAAATGTAGACCTCTTAAATTAGGGTCAAAGGATATGTTTTGAGGATTTGTTCCAGCAGGAATAAATAAAAGATTTGGCATTTTACACATGTAATGATACCGGTTTTTATCCTAAATGAGCCCACCCCACAGAAAGAAGTATCTGGGAGGCTCCTTTCTGCCTATCCTGGCATGTTAAAGCAGGAGGAAAATGGTGCTGTCAGAGAAATGGCACGCTAAACTCATAAGCTGCATACTTGGTGGTGTGGAGTGTCACATGTGAGATTCTGTCTCACTCTGTTGCTAAGCCCTTTAAAATGCTTTCGAACAAATAGACGGTTACTCCTCCAAGGACTCTGATTCAATTATAAAACTGTCTTTTGGATCAGTGAAGATATGAATCAGGCAAGATATTTTCTGATGCTCTCTGGATTCCACAACTTGAAATAATCTTGTTGGAGAAAACAAAGTCGGGACTGTGGGGAGCACTTAACATCAGTTTGGAAAGATACATGATAGATTCGCATTTCCTGGCCATTCCCCCTCTCCCCCCACCCCCGCCTTTTTTCACAGTATTTTGATCTCTTTTTTGTGTATGTATTAGAATTTCTCTGTTTTGTATTGCATAAGCATTCCTTTTCTGTAGCTGTATGCTATTAACAAAAATGCTGTAGCAAGAGAAAAAATAGATGCATAAATGGTAATATAAATATCTTCCCATTTATTAAACCCATTGGACTGTCTGTGACCACCAATTATACTGATTTTAGTGGGACTGAAAGAACAGTTATCTGTGATCTGGGCAAGGAGTCCCAGCTTGTCCCTGTTGCAGGTATGGAGTCTCTCCTGTAGTCACAGGCAGAAGATGAGTGCACACAGAAACTGTTCAAATCATAGGGAAAGTCTGAGGATTACTTCATACAACTCATTCAAGACTACTCCCAGCCCAGTTCCTATCAGCAGTCTGGTTAATGAATCAAAATTCTTTGAGCTGGCAACTGTTTTCCATGAAACTGTCCTGGGATGAATTTTTGGCTAGTTACAAAGGCCCATTAGTAAGAAATAAATTTTCTGAGCAAAGAACCGGTATGGGAATTTTATCACATTGCAGGGGTACAACCATATGCAAAGTTGAAAAATTATTCCCAAAGTGACTCTAAAGAAGGGAAAAAATAAAATTACCTCATATCAAATTGCTCCTTGCAGTCACATGCCTTGAAATTAAAACTATAGGAAATCATTAACAGGTTTGGTAAGAACTCCCATTACTTTTAATGAAAAACTGCTACAGAGCTACAACCACAACTCCTATTAATCAGCACAGCCCCATCAAAGTCACTCTTCAGTTTCTGAAACCTAAAGTTTAAGCCTGAAGAAGATTACAGGAAAGGCAAGTCATCCTAGTAACATATATCTATTCTAAAGGACTCTAAATATCTACCCATCAGACAGGAAGGGCACCATGCACTGAGGAGCAACTTCAACCATAACTCAGACAGAAATTATGTTGGAAAAGATTTATAATAGGTTAATGCAAGATTTCAAATGTTTCATGTTTAATATATGTCATGAAGGATTTTAAGTAACTCCAAAATAAGTAAAGGCTAGAGAACTCCTTAAAAATTGATTACCAGTCACTAAGGCAATCTATTAAACACCTATTACTAAATTTTTAAGCTATTTTTATAAAAGCCTCCATGAAAACTGTGACCTATGTTTAATTTCTAAGCCTTATTCATCTACAAAAGTCCCTGTTTTGCTGCAAAAGTCTGTGTTTTGCAACAGAAGTCCCTTTTCTGCAACAAATAATCGCTGCCTCTACTTCACTAGAGCTCATGTCATGACTTGCTGATTTCAAAGGAACTGTTCTGCAAGTTAACTACAACTTACACTGATCAAAGAAAGCAGAATGGATCTCATACCCCCTGTTTTTCTAAAAGTGGAAATTTTTTTCATAAAGGAGAAGAAAAATGGCTGCAGATTCATGAAGAGATAGCAAATATGAGATGTTTTCAGACGGCTGCAATGCAGAAGTCAGAGCCAGGATGGGTGAGGCTCTGTGCCTGCCAGGCACATAGGAGCAGCAGATAATACACTCCTCCAGATGACAAAACCACCTGCCCTGGCCCTGGAAAATGCATCTGTACTCTGACTAACTTGTTAAACTTACCCTGCCTTGTCCTTACTATTCTGCAGTAAAGTAAAAACCGCCTGTTTGCTTTCACAGAAGGAAAGAGCATAAAAGAAGGCAACAAGGTAGTTTTAATAGCTTGGCTCACAAAGCTAGGAAAAACCCCATCACACAATTAGAAAGTCAGATTTTCTGCACACCAGCTCAGATTATTAGAAAACATTCTGTGGAAATGTCGTGAAGAGGTGTTTGGGGGTAAACTAGTTTCCATTTTCTTCTCTCTACAGCTGGGTAGAGTGTTTAAGGATTAACCATCTTGAATTAGCACAGCAGAGTACTAAGGACACAGCTGGCAAGGGAGGACCTTCAGAGACTCACTTTGGACAGGGAGAGGTTAATAGCAAAGGCTGGCACAAGGGCTGTAACTTGGAAGAATATGTGTGCTTGGTGCTTTTAGGGCAGCCTGAAAGGGAAGGTTTTTTGCTCCAACTTGCCTTGTGTTAACTGTAGGGTAAAGAGAGGAGCACCTGCTTTACTATATTGTTTTTACTCAGCTAAAATTTCCCTTGAGAAAAGTGTTTTCTTCCCTTTCTTCCCTTTCTGTTTCCTTCTCCTTTATTTACAGTCCCCTTATGAAAGCCCAGGAGCACTATGTGGGTGCTGTGGTGTGTTCCTGCAGCTGCACAGCATGGTTTTTCTCAAGTTTGGCATGCTTTCTTGCTTTATTTTTCAGCTGCATCCCCTCTCTGCTCACAATCCCCTCCACTGTGTGTCACTCATGATCCATAGCCGGACCATGTATACAAAGAGACCTTGAAAAATGAGCCTCTGACATGTTGGCTTCACATTGTCCCTGACACTTCCCACAGCCCTGGGTGGTCACATATCACCCTTTAGTCTTCATGGGCTTTTCATGGATCAGCACCTATCATGGGGATACATGAAACCATGCTGGATTCTGATGTTTTGGTTTCATTTGGGTTTTCATCAGTTAAATTTTTCTTAGTATAGTTTTTCAGGGCTTGGAGAACTCAGAAATAGTAGTGCCTTCTCCCTTTTCTCCTTTCCACATAGATGCTCCTCTATCCACATCAGCAGGCAAATAATGCAGATTGGTGTGGTTTATGTCTTGTGAAAACTGGTATTCTGCCAACAAGACACTTTCTAAGTCTTTTGGGTGGAGATCTAGCTTGCATCATGGATAAATGCCATGTACTATCATGTTTTCTCTTGCTGTCAGAAACTGACCTACACCAGCAAAAGCAAAAGGTGAAACTCTGAAGAGGAGTTTTAAAAAGCTTTTTACAAAAGAAAGGCCAAAAAGCATGAAACAGCAGGCTGCCCAGGGTGGATGATCCAGCCCTTGCATGTGATCTGCTGGTAATAATATAACAGAAATCCTGAGCCTTTTAACATGTTACAGTGCCCAGTGGAACAGGAAAGCCTTGATATTTGGCCTTCCAGATAATTTTTGTTCCATATATTTTCAATATGTTGCCTCTCTTTGCTTTTATCTCTGAATTTCACTTTTCTCCTCTTGTTTCATTTTTGTGTTGTGCAGCAGAAGCACAGTGCAAAGCAAAGGGAGTAGAACAGTGGCTGTGACTCATTCCCATGCAGATTGGTGCAATGCAGGCAGGTGGCAATAAAGCTGTTTGCTTTCATGAAGGAAGATATGTGTACTTTTTTTTTATGTGTTGAAGACATATGGTAAATGCCTATGTGAAGTTTGCCAGTTCTGAATTTTCTCAAGGTGTTTAATACATTAATTTGATTATTTTGCAACACAGTCTTCAAATACTGTCCCTGGTTGGCTTATCTTTTAAGTCAGACCATCAGGATAAAGATGTCTGTGGGTTTTGTCACTGTAAGACAGCAGGGATCCACTTGTTAGTTGGATCATTGAATTATTTTGGCCTTAGGCAAGAGGCAGAGAAGCGAAAAAAGAAGATATTCATTTGATATGTGCACATAGACTTTCAGCCATTTTCCATTTTCACCAGGAACTTATCCTGTTATTTTTCACCTCTCTTGTCACGCCTGCCATGAAGTTACCTGTTTGCACTTGACAAATATTAGACACTTTCTTTCTAATTGATAACAGGTTTGGACTGAAAGACCTAAAGTAAGGTCTTGACCAGTCCCTTGTGCTGAAATAAGGACCATTCTGGCACTGCACCAACATTTTCAGCACCTCCAGATCTTTGTTACATTCAGGATTAAAAATAGTCAGTTTCTTTTTTATTATTATTTTTTTAATTGATGGAATTAAATAAACTGAAACAGTAGGTTTCTGTGATATTCCTAACTTGCAGGAAGCCAGAAATGACACATGTATCACAGATCAAGCACACTCATTTCTGTACCATTCTGGAAAGAGTTGAATTTCAGCCCTTCAGGGTTTCTGCAGCAGCCCTAAAGACTTCTTTCTCCTTCTTACATTTGTTTCATGCTAACCCAATCATGCTATGTAAATCCAGCAATTCAGGTTGCTTTTGAGCATGTGACCTTGTTACATCTTTTTAAATCACACATAATATTAAATTTTGACATTAACCTAATATAATTTCTGATTCAATTAATCATCTGTTAAGAAAATAAATGCATACATAGGTACTTTTTCTGTTTTGTCACAAAGTAGTTATGTCACCTGGGGTTTTTTTTGGATCTTTGGCAGCCTCTTTCTTCAGCACTTTGTAATTTCATATGGATGGCTGTTTTGACATAGCTCTTCATGTGTAATGAGTTATTGTGTAACAGTATACTCAAACCATGAGATATTCAAGCGCCAGCTGAGGGAGTATATGGAGACATTAAAAATCTGTGGTGTGAAAGTCGGCATTAAAACCATACATTGTACAGCCACATCTCTGGTTATGTCAGAGGTTTGATGGGGATCACACCTCTGAGCCACAAACACCATGCTTGTTACATATTGTTTGAAGACCCATGGATGAACTGCCTTGCTTTGGTATCAAAGCCTTAGCAATAACTCTAGACTCAAACATTCAAAAGTTGTGGCATTGCATTAGAAGCTATTTGTAGTTTAAAACAATTCCTTTAGGGCACTTTTGCTTGTCCCCCCTCTAGAATTTTTCCAGCATATTCCTATCAGCTACAGAAAGGTTCAGAGCACATATCCAGACCAATACTTGAAACTACCATTTGAAGAATTTGTAATCTGAAGTTGAATAAACTGGGATCCTTGTGTTTGATCCTCGTGTTACTCTTTCACCTGATTTTTGCCCTACCACAATTCATCCCCACTCACTTGTGTCCCCCATAGCCTGCAGAGAACTGAACAGCCAGGTTTTGCAAGCTGCCTTAAAAGCAGCCCAAACTGTGGTTTTAAACCAAGTTCTTTGCACTTTCCTGCATCAATGGCACCTCTGTGGTAGTCTTCAGTGTCAGATAGAAGTCTCCCTGACACAGCTCATACCTTTGCAGACTTGTTTGTGGACAAACTGTCTTTGCCCTCTTATTGAGGGGATTTGCAATGGAGTAGCAGTTTTCCTGAAGTACTGGCCTGGGGCAGTCTCTACAGCTTGCAGAGCGGGTATTTACTACTTATTTTCTTAAGGTAATAGCAGCAGAGTTTTTAAGTTCGTAGCTAGCAGCATCGCCGAAGTTTCCTCTCCTCTCTTTGGAGGCATGCCCATAGCTTGCAGTAGTGTGTGGTCCAGAACACTGTGAGAGGTGAAAAGGTGTCTACTACTTTTGCAGAACCTTTTCTGACCTCTGCTCTCAGAGAATGCTTTCCTCAGGACCTTGGCACTAAAGCAGTAACACTACAGGAGTGGATAATCCGAAGGAAACTCTTGTTTGGAATGGAGGTTGCTGACTTGTTGTTGCCCCTTGGGATTTATTTTGGCTCAGCTCAAGTTCAATCCTCCAATGTCCCGAACATCTCCTGCCAGGGACTGGACCTTGTTTTGTTTTCAGCTGACCACAGTGTTTTATGGAACTCCTGTAAAACTCACCCCAACAATATTGTTTAATTGTTTATTCAAAAGTCTCTCTTGGCTAGGGAGCTGAGGAACAGAGGGCATCCAGAGCTGCAAACACGAGCACCTCCACAGCCACAGCTATGTAACACTTTCCATCTTGTACAGCATGAAACACAGTGTGTGTTTCCCTCTGGGAGACGTACTTCCTCTGCTCAAAAGACTTTGCCCCATTGTTTGAGGCGTGTAATGTCACAAGGGCTGTGACCCTTCTCTTGCATGACAGCCACCACTTGGCCACAGATGGGACCTGCCAAACAAGGACTGCAAGACCTTGTTCTTCTCACAGCGCTGACTGCAGGACATCCAGTGCTTTACATGCTGGGCAGGGAAAAGCACTTTTTTTTGCACTGATAATGCAGGAAGAGCATGTCTTTAGGGCAGAGTTTCTCTCCCACTTGTAGTAGGACCTCAGCCAGAAATGTTGTGGTATCTTCACTGAAGAAAAGGAACTGGAAAGAACCTGACCAGGTACATGTGAATGAAAGGGTTGGAGGGGCACAATCATCTTCCTGAGTTTTTGCCTGCTGACAAAGTGGAAGACTTCATAAATTACATAGACACAGATGATGACGTGTAATGAAAACATTTCAGAAACCCAGAGCAGGCCTTTGGAGATTATATTTCTGAAACAAATCCTACAATGCCTCTACACTCTGTAGATTTAATTAGGAGAAAAGCACTGGCTGAAAACCAGTTTATAATTATTATATGTTTTGGGAAGTCAGTGCACATTACTGATGTAGAACGAAGACATAAGACTTGAGTGACACCAGGTTGCCCTCTAAGGACCCTTACCTCTACCCATTCTTTCTTAAGTTGTTTAGTAAAAAGTAACCTGTAACCAATACAGCTTTAAATAGAATATATATTGCAACACCTGACGCTTGCTGTTTCTTGTAAAAGCTTTACATTCCCCTTACAGCACACATTCCTCCTCCTGACAAGTAGACAAGGAAACATTTGCAAAGTCCAGGGATGTAATATCGCCAAGAGGTTCATGGACCTACAGCTTTGCTGAGGAAAAAGAAGAAGATCTGGCAAAGAATACTCAAAAAAGATACACAGAAGCTTCCTGGGAGTGCTCAGGAACCAAATGGGCGGAGAGCCACATTTAAGCTCCCATTTTCTATTAAAGAGAAGAGCTTGACCTCTCACATACACAGAGCTTGCCATGGGGTAATTGAGCAAATTCCTAGCTCTGTAAAAGCCTGTGGGGTTAGACTTGCCAGTTCCCCAGTGCTGGAGTGCTGGAGTGTCACAGTAGCTCCTGGAAAGGTCAGCTTCTACCGTGAGGTAAGGCTCTGTACTTCTCCAGCAAAGCATCTAAGCACATGGTTGAAATTAAATATGCATTTATTTGTTCTGCTGAGTAGGGGAAAGGAGGAGAATTGAGGCCAGTGATAAGGAAAAGGTGATATTTTAAATTATAATATAAAGGCCCAGTTAAGTCATTGAGTTACACACCTTTTGCAGCCCGTCAGAAAAGAACTTAGAGAAACTGTCTTGAAGAAAGTGCATATCTTGCTTACAGATGCTTCTTATTTTTGCAAAATATCTGTTGCATTCACTGTGTTTTTTCAAAACTTTTCTCAGATATCTAGTTTTATCCTTCACATATATGGTTTTATATTTTTCTGCCACTGCAAGAATTCTACAAATGAAGCACACCCTGCATAGAAACCCGTTTTTCTGTATTTCAGAAGACTGAGTCCCAGTAATGCCCTTTCATACTGTGGCACTGATTTTTGCAAAACATTTCAATTTGTGTTTTTTTTTATCATAAGCATTTTCCATTATTTGTTTCACTTTAAAATTTATCTCCAAAATCTGTTCTCAAATTTGTGGTCTCTTAGTCCCCCACCATTTATATTTTATACTATAAGGCAAATCAAGAGCTCTGAAAAGAACATGCTGGAGTCTGTTCCATTAATTTGCATCTTTCTGGAAGCTCCTGACCACACACAGAACAGTCATTACTAGTCTCTATCATTTACCACAAGATCAGGGTAAGCAAAGTGTGCACACAGCTTTGAAATGGAAGATTTCAGTGGAGATGCCAGACTGTCATGCTCCCAGGACTCACATCCAGGCTGGAAGGTTTGATACCATGGGAGATAGGGAACTGCATGCCATTACTTCAGCTGTGTTATGAATTGAGTCTGCAGGTGTTCACCTCTGCAGCATCTGGTAGGATAACAGAGCTGCCAGTGCCATGATTTTGAGAGTAGCCTCAGGTGTAGACAGAATGGGTAGCACTAGGTACACTACTGTCATCTTTGGAAAAAAAATCTGATATTTCATACTGGCTGCCTCCATTCCTGTTGCATGAAAGGCTCTGGAAACACCAAGCATGTCCCTCATCTTGTCTCATCTCACTGGACATCAGAGTGTTTCCTGTGGTCACTGGTGAAACAAATGTGTGTGTCATTCTCTCACAACAGGAGATACAAAGTGGCATGAGGCTTCAAAAATTCCCCAGAGTGGATGCGGCAAGAAAAATTAAGCAGGACTCAGTCCTTTCAGCCTCTACTGGCATGGTCCTTTTGTTCCCAGCATACGTTAAAAGCCATGCAACACCTTGAATTTCTGTGCCTTTCAAAAGCCACAGAAAAGTCAACAAAATTGCTTCTTATCATCTCACCTTTTCATGTCTCTGTAAAAACAGTTGAAAGCCAAATCAACCAGGAAAAAGAGTGGAATTTCAGAATCTTTCCACATAGATCCAATGATGTGCAGAAGT